>QVRM01003837.1:0-43893 GCA_003439945.1 Dermanyssus gallinae | reverse complement strand
CGGCCGAACCGTCGCGACTTAGCGAAGAAGATTGCGCTAGAAGGGCAATCCGGCAAGCAAACCAGGCCAACGCCAGGCGAAGATGCGTCGCATGGCGTAGGGCATTTCTCTTCTTTTGACGTAACGAGCGTACCCTTCTTAGGCAACAACTACCATGTCTAAAAGCAGACCCTAAGATGCAACAACTTCTTTCATATGTGCTTCACCCTATGCTCTGGGCATTGAATTTGTAGATAACAAAGCTGTTGACTAAGGTTGCTGACTACGACCTATTAATCAAAAACGTTGAGTTGGCGTTTATTCCCCTTTGTAGCTGTTTTTCGGAGGCTTGTGCAATAGCGACAATGTATATATATATGTTTTAGTTATTCCGTAGATTATGTTCGCATATATACATGTATATACCTAACTTTCGATAATGCGGGGTCTATATATATATATATATATATATATATATATATGCTTAGTATTAACACATTCGATTTAACTAGGTGCACGAAGACACACTCGTACACCGTAACCGGCGGTAACCTGTCAGCGCCTGTGGCATGTTTTCCATCAGAAGCCCACAATATATCACACTTCAGGTCGTCCGTTTGCTGTGTTAGACACTGTCCAGTAGACATTCAATCGCCAGTTTTGGGGGTGTCATTGGTTTGACACATAGTGGTGGCTCTACAACAGCAGATTAAGTTATGCGAATGTTACTTTGGCGATGAAGAAGATTAACGCATTCAGGCCTATGACAGGCAAACCAGGCAAATAGGTCTGCAGTATCAGCGTTTACTGTGCGGCGCAAGGCAGTATAGTACACGTGCTTGTAGCAAGCTACAGAATCAGAAATCTGTGCTGCAAACTATTGCTTTTATCGTCCTGAACCCTAGAGATTGATTATAGCGTTAGATTTGTACCGTCGATTTGATTGGTACGTCGATGCATGTTGTTATAATAATAATAATATAATAATAATAATTATTATTATTATTATTATGGATTGCGATAACTTAGACAAGCAGACTAGAGTTTGCAAGAATAGCGAGCTCTAGTAAATAATCGTATATTTTCTAAGTAAAACATCTTTGAGTACGCGGATAGATTATTTTTACTTACTTAAACTTAACGAGGGGGGTGGATTGTATGCTCCATCTCTTTTCATTGAGACATCCGTGCTCCCCGTTTTTTTTCGATCATGGTCGAATTTTAATCCGCAACGGCATTCACCTTGTTTAAATTGGGAACCATGAAAACCAATTTTGAAGTGGCCGGTCTGGGTCTCGAACCCAAGCCTACCAAATGCAAGGCAAAGACATTTGCCACTAAGCCATCTTGCTCGGTGGGATTGGCGTCTGTTTGGAAACTGTGGCATTGTTCATTGAGTTTTTGCCTTGATGACCCATCAATAACATAGCGTAGGTACATTGAATGCATATCTCGGTATAGTTGAACCCGGAACACTAGGTGAATATTTCGACTAGGAAGTCTTCGCGCGAGAATTCTCAAAATGGGCCTGTATTGTATGCAATCAAATAATCTAAAGCGGATCTTAGCGGTGGCGAGCAAGCAGTAAAGTGCGTGTGTATAATGACTGAAGTGCGTGAGGAATGCATTCCCAAAGCTTAGGAGCGCTCCTTGGCTATTTAGGTGCCTTCGCATGGTTGCCATAAATATATATATATATATATATAGACGTTGGCTCATGTCGTTCAGATGTGCAATACACAACACACAAACAAACTTTAAATAAACATGACGACGTCTGTGATCGCATGGCGCGTCTTTTCCGCGGAGAGTGGTTACGAAGTGGTTCGTGAGCGAGTATTCCGACCGGGCGCACCGGGTCTAACGCCCGACCTCGTAATAAAACACCTACCGAGGTCTGGGTTTTAGATGGCGAGGTTTGCGGCCCGAACAGGAAACGGGCAAAAACGCGGCAGGACTACGGTTACTATACCCATGAGTGGTGCTTTTTTGTTCTGCGAGGTTTCGGGAATGCATGATGCACATGCGCGCCGCTAGCAGCCTGCGTGACTATTGTGAGACTCGCCAAACCCACTAAACCCGATTCCTCCCACCCCCCAGGCTCGGTATTACTTTGGCATTACATCGAAGCCGTGGCGAGGCGTCTCTGCCGTTCTCATTCAATCAGCTCTATCCCTGACTATCATCCCGCATGTCTACCTGCGGTTGGATAGGGGGATGCCATTTTGTAGTCCGTCCTGTGAGGGTACGTCGAGACCATGAGGTCCTGGCTGCTCTATAAGTGGTGTATGGGACTCCGAATCTGCGAGTACCTTGAGGCTCGGCGTCACGAAAAGGAATCTTATGGATTTTAACGTCTTAACGTTGCAAGAAACCTTGAGGATACCGCTCCCACCGGGTCCCTAAGTGCGGGGCTACCATCAAGCAATGACACGGACAGCTGATTTTTAACCGCACGTGACCCCTTTTATTACCATGTTTATTAAGGCGAGCACTGCCGAGTGTGCAAACGTATTGTGAATTATTAATAAATTATCACATATTTTCTATATATATACAGGTAGTTCAATAAGTTCTTAGAATGAGCTTTATAGAATTCGAATTTTGGCACGCTTTCACCGCTAATAGGAACTGCAACTTTTCGACTGCTAGCACTCAATATATTATGGTGATTGGCCGTTGCGATTTCGTTTGATAGCTTTTTCCCGTGCAACGTATCGGCGTGATTTTAAAAATGGATGAAGAACAAGAGTTTCGAGTAATTATCAAGCTTTTTTATTTTAAAGGTGGAATGCGACCCAAGTAAAAATTGAGTTAGACGAGACGTACGGTGACTCTGCGCCATGTTTTGCCACTGTTTCCAACTGGATTAATGTGTTAAAAAGAGGTCGCAGGAGCACCGAGGATGAACTACGTCCAGGAGGCCAAAAAACGGCAACTGATGAGGAAACGTAGAGAAAGTGCGAAAAATTATTGGCACAGATAAGCGAATGAACATTAAGGAAATAGCGGAGGCATTAGGGATTAGTTTAGGCAGTGTGCATTTTATCCTACACGAAAGCTTGAAGATGAAAGAGCTTAGAGCAAAATGGCTGCCGCATTTGCTCAACCAAGGCCAAAAAGACGCGCCTGTTTTGGCTTTACAGCGAAATTTGGCCAAGATGTTGAACAATCTGTCGGATTTTTGGTGCAGATTCATGACCGTCGATGAAAGCCGGGTTCATCACTACACTCCCGAGACCCAAGAAGCATCTTGCCAATGGTGTGCACCTGATGAAGGACCTCCGAAGAGGGTGCGGACAACGGCATTGACCGGAAAGGTGATGGCTACAGTTTTTTAAGACCAACGTAGAATAATGCTGGTCGACTACCTTGAGAGCTGTAAAAACGATCACAGGAGAATATTATGCAAGACTGTTGGACTGCCGTTAGCAAGAACTCATCGTGAAACGGCCCGCTTTGCAGAAGAAGGTTGTCCCGTTTCACCAGGGCAATGCTCCTGTACACAAGTCCCGGCAAGCATCGGCAAAAAACTGGCCCAACTGAGGTTCGAACTTATTGAACAACTCTCTTATTCTCCAGACCTGGCCCCCTCTGATTATTCCTCTTCGGACATTTGAAGAATAGTCTCGGTGGAAAGCGTTTTTCCAGCAATGAAGAGGTTAAGGCTGCTGTCAATGCCTATTTTCAGTCTAACGATGCAGAATTCTACTCAAGAGGTATTGAAAGCTCTGAAATCTCGGTGGGAAAAGTGTATTGAGCTTCTCGGGGAGTATATCGAATAAGAAAAATGTAAAAATTTGGAAAATTCCGGTTTTCATTCTAAGAACTTATTGAACTACCTGTATATATATATATTATCTATATATATATATATATATATATCGTCACGCCGGAGTTTACCCGCAGTGATGCTAGCCGGCTTACAACGTTACTACTACTGTCCTGACAAAATCTTCGAAAAAGCAACTGTTAGTTACCACCGACTAGTGATCAGCTCGTTTGTTGCCAAATACTGAAAATGCTGAAAAATGCTAACTAAAACGACATTAAAACTATATCATTTGAAACTTTTCAAAGCGATATTTGTAGAAGCCACATTTTCTATATACTCGTATATGTATCGCGGCTAAAATCGTTATACGACAGTGTATCCGTTCTTTGACAATGGAGTGAAATAATTCAAAACATTGTGCTTTGTTGTATTTGCTATTAATTAGTGCTGATCATATATCTCAAGTTCATTCATTACGTCACACGGTGTCCCGATCATTAGCCGCGGCAGAAGCTAACCAGTCGGGGCAGTTGATATTGAGTACTGCTGGGCTGGTTGCAACGAGCGCTCGTGTCGGGGCAATTGCCGTTCGCCGGCGCATCAACTTCCTCGTTTGTTCCTTGTTCATTAGCGATTAAAAGAGCTAAACTAGCACGCAGTGAGTCCACAGCGCCCCGCGTCGTCCTACTAACTACCTCCATTAACGTTGCAGATTTAGCCCCGACGATTAAAAAATGCGATTATGGCGAAACATAATGAAGTAGAAAATGTATCTATTTATTTTTAATACGAATTGTTGAATGTCGCACACAGTTGCCAAGTCCTCGATCTGCCCAGGCTCTCGCGCGTGTTACCGGATTTCATTCAGGACTTATGGAATCCTAACTAAAGGATGTCCTCACCGTACTTGCTTCGACAGGGCCTTCTGCTTCACTATTTGCTACTGGCGTGTTTGTCGTCACCCTTGTTTGGCACTGCTGTGTGCAGAGCATGGTCAGACGTCATTACGAACTACTGTACTCTATACATATATGGTTCGAGGGACACAGGACGGTGCGGTGTTCCCCTTCAAGGTTCAACACCGCGCTGAGTCTGTATATAATAAGCGGCGTGTCGGGAACAAGTGCGTAAATTATGTAATCCACTGTTGTGGAGCAGTTATCCTGTCACCCTTTCATCTACATACTAATGGATCACGGTCCAAGTAACTCTGCTGTGTTGCGCCGACAAAAAATAATTCACGCTGAACTGGTCGAGGGCATGATGACCACCAAGCGTTCATACGAAATGGTAACATTTGCCGTGTGCATCCACCAGCAGCTGCTGGTCGACAATGAGCTCCCTACCAGCTCGGAATCATGATGTTATAAAAGAAAGTTTAAGGTCTCGTCGAGTAGAAGGCTTCCTTAGCGGAACTGCGACAATGTTCTTTCAGAAGCACGCCGAAGGCCACTAGCAGAGCTGGCTGAATACCTAATAGATGGCCGGCGTCTCCTAACGGAAATAGAGCAGGGCTTCGATGAAGCCTCGATCTCGACTCTGGCCCGGCATTTGGTTATGTGTTCGTTAGAGGAAGTACTGAAGCTTCTTGCTTAGATGGCATGCAGCTCATGTATGTGGTCCGCATACTTCGGGCCGACGACGAACACAACTGGAGCATGTCATCGACTACTGGCGCGGGCCAGGGCCGGGCCACCCTTACAAAACTAACTTTATTGCTTTGCGCTTCCTTCTTCAATGCATGTGGTAATGCCGACAATAGCCACGCAGCAAATTTGGAGTGCGGCCAGCGTTCGTTGAACTTTGGAGTGAGTGAGTAAGTGAGTTGGTCCGTAAGTAGCCATGATGTCAGAAAAACACGCCTATTCCGGCCCGTGTTAACTTGCAGCATGACTCTTGACGCAGCGAGCCGAATCGAAACTTTGGAACACTCGAAACTCGGAAAAAGGAACGCAAATATTCTTATTCTAGTAGCTTTCTGTCAGAACTGAGAAACACACCCTGCTAGCCATTTATAGATGTGATATTTATTCAGTTGCAGTTTTTTTTTATTTAAGACGCGCCTAACGTGACTCGGTGGACCCGTGTCGTTCCAAACACAAGAGCATTGCCTCTTGGCACGCTCTGAAGAATCCCCTCGGCTTTAAAACGGCGATTTCATAACAATCTGGTCAAAATATCAGCGTTCTCAGTTTTTTGTGAGTGAAAGAATTTTGTTCGGTAAACTTGCGGACAGGAAATCTTGATTACTACAGGCGACACGTTTCGTAACTACTCCTAAACAATAGTTTTGGCACGTCGGAAGTGCATACGCAGCTATCTCCGGCGTCTGTGTTAGTTCTAATAATAGAAACTTGCTTTCTAGATGCTACCATACCATATTCTCTATTATGATAGCTGTACAGTAGATTATTTGCCTGATATTGCGTTTTCAAAGGTATTTCATTATGCTTTATAGGAGATACATTATATTAACCTCTGCAAAATATCAAAAACACCAACACTAATTTGTTTCCGATTCTCTAGTGATGCACGACCAACCGGATGGCTTGCTGTTCAGATGACGATGAACGCAAATTAATGGTGTCTCCGGACCCGCGTTACGAGAGTGTATTGGTGTCTTTGTGATTCTAACAGAATATCGAGATAAGAATTAAGGAGTGGAAATCTTACACCACGTAAAGCCGTAAACGCATAAACTAGCGTTTTGCAATATATGTATATATGTATATATATATATATATATATATATATATATATATATATAGTATATATATATATATATATATATATATATATATATATATATATAATATATATATAGCATTCATGCTGATATCACCCTCTCGCCTTTGTTTTTGCACTCTCTCTTTCTCTCAGCCTCTGGTTTCATTTATTTGCCTTGCGCCCTTCTCGACACCATGTTCTCTGATTGAGCGCTTCATTGAGCGCATTGGTAGTAGAAGCCGCGGAGTCGACTAAGACGTTGACAACAACAACAACGGCAGAACAATAGTACCAGCAACAACAACAATAACAATAGTAAAAGAAACAGCTGAAACAACAACCATTAAAGCAAGAATAACAATAGTAAAAGCAATAGCAGAAACAACAACCCTAAAATCACCCACAACAACAGTAATGGCAACAGCAACAACAAACAACAACCTTAATAGCAACAACAACGATAAAAACAACAACAACACAGCAACAACAACGATACAAGCAACAACAACAACACAGCAACAACAACAACAACGATAAAAGCAACAACAACGACAACAACAACAACAAAAATACAAACAGCAACGATACAAGCAACAACAACAGCGGCCACGACGGCTATTGATAGCCAACAAACGAGAACGGGTCAGGCGAGCAAAGTCGTGCGCCTGTGCGATGATCCATGCGTCACGTGGCCGCCGGCGTTCAACGCGTCCTTCACCCCCTGCTACCCCCCCCCCCTCACGCACACTATTGCCGCGCCTCCCCCAGAGCCTGGCCCCAGACGACGCTGCCATGTCTGGTCGGTCGGCCGGTCGGTCTGTATCTAGCGCCCTCGTCGCCGCCGCCGCTCCCCAGCGTCTCATCTCTTCTTTATGTTCTGCCTCGAATTTTCCTTCGACGGCCTCTGTTCGTCGTGTGCTGCTCCTGCTGCTGCTGCTCGATCGAGATCCGCCTGATGACTTTCTTCGTCCCCATCATCATCATTATCATCATGACTGTCGTCGTCGTTGTCGTCGCCGCCGCGTTGCGCGAAAAGACGCTACGCCATCCTTTGAAAAGTATGCGCTCCCTATTTGCCCCTCATTTGCCTCACCCCCGGAGGAGACGGGGGGGGGGGGGGGGGGGTGGCCGCGGCGGATCCGCTCGGCCGCCACAGTCAATCTCCATTCGTACCGACTCTCCCTCCTTCCCCTCTCTCTCTCTCTCTCTTTCTGTGCCTCTCCGACCAATGATAGACTACCCAGCCGCTAGCCAGGGGCTGGGGTTCAGCTAACTCAATGGACGACGATCAACATCCGACTAGAGATCGTTGCCAGTCCTTCTGCTCCATAAAAGAAGAAGAAGAAGAAAGGCTGCCACTGCTGCTGCTGCTGCTGTTGTTGCTGCAGCAGCAGCAGCAGCACCCAGCAACCGGGGGGACGCCCGCGTCTTGGACTTCCGCCAATACGGTGAGTTTCTTTATCTCTCTTCCTGACCGTTTCTCCCTCTTACTTCCTGAATCTCTCTCTCTCTCGTGCTCTTGCTTTCTGGTTCTCTTTCCCACTTACAATTTCCTTTTCCTCCTGTCCCTCACACACACACACACAAACACGTTCACACAGAAACACTTTACTCCGTACTATTCTTCTCTTTCTGACTCTACACTCTTTGCTGGGAATATGACTTTATCTGTTTTTTCTGTCCATTGCTCCGCTGCGCCGCCTTTCTCTGCCTCTCTCTCTATATCTCTCTCCCTCCCTCGCTCACTCTCTCTCTCTTTCCCTCCCTCCCTCTATATATATATATATATATTCTCTATCCTTTTCGGCGTTGGTTTCTGCTACGCGCGACTGTGGAGAATTGCCTGTGACGGTCGGCTGCTACCCCAGCCGCCCCCAATCTAGAGAGAAGACGCCCCCTATGCGTTTGCTGGAACCTCCTCAGGCGTCGGCGATCGACGTTCGGTCACACGTTCGTCTGTTTATTCAACGTTTCGCTGGCTACGTTTCGTTGATTGATTCTACTTGCTTCTGGTCGGTCGGTCGGTCATAGACGTCGTCACCACGATCATATTCGCCATCACCATCGACCGCCCAAGCGACGCGCGTCTGTCTATCTACGTTATTGCAGGCGTAGTAAGTGTTGTTGTTGTTGTGTTGTTGTTGTTGTTGTGGTTGTTGTTATTGTTGCTGTTATTGTTGTTGTTCTTAATAATATTACTGTTTTTGTTGTTGTTGTTGTTATTAATATTATTTCTGTTATTGTTATTGTTGGTATTAATGTTATTTCTGTTGTTGTTGTTGCCGCTGTTGTTGCTCTTTCAGTTGTCGTTGTTATTGTTCTTTTAGTTGCTATTGCTAATGTTGTTATTGTTGCATTAGTGCTGGTGGCAGCGTCGGTGATAGCAATGCTAGCAGTTAACGTACACAAGTAATGTTATTATAAGCAGAGGCAACACTTGTGGCGACAGCCGCCGTACGAAACCACCCTCACCTTGACATGCAACAACCTGAACAACGCAAACTAACATTATGTTGTTGTTGTTGTTGTTGTTTTTTTTGCTGCTGTTATTGTTTTTCGCTGTTGCTGTTGTTGTTATTGTTGTTCCAGGAAACAACTGCACGTCAACGCCTTTGTTGTGTTCAAAGGCATAGGCAATGCATGATGCACACACGTGGCACTAGTGGCCCCCTTTGTGTGGTTAGTATGGGACTCATATTCGATTGTTTATTTGTCTATTCAATCCTTCCTCTTTAAGTTCTTAATACATTAGGGGGTGTAATTTTTCTATTAATAAGAATTTTAATTTTGTCAATTGACCCTCTTATAACTTAAAGTAAATTTGATAGTCAAAACGTTTATTTAATGTTTAAGTTTTTAATATGTCATTTTTTTTCATTTTTATTAAACTTATTTATAAATGATCTAAACCAATAGAATGCCCCTAAATTAACTTAAATCAAATGCATATACTATTATATTTTCCTTTTTTGTTACGCCTATATTTTATAATATATGATAATAACCTTCATAATATATAAAAATACATTTTTCTAATAATCTCTTTAATATATTTTTTTAATTTATCAATATTTTTAGACCTTTAAAATAAATTTTTGAAAAATGCTAGCACTGTACAGTCGTTTGCTCGTTAGCTGCTCTCGTTGGTTTTGCTTGCGTACTTCATCTGTGTCAGCTTCACTTACGACCGTAGGAACTTTAAACGGTGTTGGCATTTCGTTTCATTGTGCCCGTTAATGCGCTCCAAATGTTATTTCTTTTATGACAGGTTCTAATACATGCGAGGAGCTGCTTTGCTAATATTGTCTAATAATGTCCAGTGAACCTCGAATTGTCGCACCCGTAATAGCAATGCTGATAACAGAGAGTTGTGGTGTAGTGATACCTAGTAACCATCGGGGTTACATTTAAATTGCATCTCTCTCTTTCTAAATATATATATATATATATATATATATATATATATATATATATATATATATATATATTGGGCCGTAACGGCTACAGCGCTAGCCGGCTGTTGCCGTAATACAGGCGGCCGATGATTCGATTTCCAGGCGGAAGTCTGTTGTCAAATTTGGTTGGTTTTTCTTCTTCGAAATGCCCCCCAAACCACATTTTAGACACCACACGGGTAATGAAAGTGTTTTGATTCGAAGTCGAATGGCCGTTCGTCTGTCTAAGGCACGCCTTGAAACGGCACAAGGCACAAGGCCTCCACCGCCGGTTAAGTGCGGCCCCATCAGCAAGAAGAAGACCATCCTTCTACGAATTTACCGCCTACACACCTGCAGAATAATGTCGGGATCCTGAGGCAGCTCACGGTCATTGAGCGTCCATTGGATGTGGCTCAGCGGCGGGTTGGCGGACACCGAACACTCAAAGTAGACGTCACTGCCCTCGGCTAGCTTGGGCAGCGACAGCCCTTCACCCAATGACAGGCTGACAATCGGACGATCTGCAACCAGCGAACATACCCGACACGACAAAGAAAAGCCGTTATACCATCGCTTTACGCGTGTCACACGTACACTATATGTATATATATATATATATACACTATATGTATATATATATATATATATATATATATATATATATATATATTGTTATTTTTTTTATTTATTTAATTTCCCGAACTAGGTAAATGTGCTTATGTTACGCCAAAGGGTTTCGAGCAAACCATCAATCTAGCGTTCTGCTAGTTATGCTGTGGACAAACCATCCGGCATACCGCGGCGTGATTTATATATATATATATATATATAGGTGCGCCGTTTTTCTGCTTCTAGAACTGCACGCCTCGGTTGCAAAACCGATCCACCTTGCATGCACTGAATTTGATATATATATAGATATATATATATATATATATATATATATATAATATATATATATATATATCAAATTCAGTGCATGCAAGGTGGATCGGTTTTGCAACCGAGGCGTGCAGTTCTAGAAGCAGAAAAACGGCGCACCGTTCTGAAAAAACTGGAGCGTTGTCATGCTTAGAATTGCCATGCTTAGACCCAAAGTGGTTGCGTGTATTCGTCATTTTCTACAAGTCAGCACTTAGAATAGAACAAGTGGGTTTTATTTAGCCTAGATGCCACCGATACTACGTTGAACGCCTGTACATCCTGCGCCGCCGGTGTCTTTGGCCTGGGTCAGCCGTCCGTGTCCCGCAAAAATGCCCCATATACCACCAGCTAGTATCCAAAACTAGGTATGGCTTTGATTGCGTAGAAACTCTGCTGCAAATTACATCAAATTCTAGACGACGCCCACGTAACATGCCCAAAAGCACTGTGAGCACTGAGATCTGAGAAAATAAAGCATGGACCTTTGAACGGCAGAAATAGTAATCTGCCTAGAGGAACAGGCGAGCTGTCACAAGTGCCCCACAGGGAGCTATGTAATGTTTCAACCGGGTTCTTTTAAAACGTTGCAAACTCCGGGTAACTTAACCAGAATACTTTTCCAACCAGAATATGCAAGCTTTCCGAGATCTGCAAACTAGGATTTCGTAAGCGGCAAGATTTAAGAGACGATTTATGAAGTGGGCGAGTGGGTTCTCTTTTAGAGGGCCTTTATAGAAATGCGGCAAGGAACGGTCGCAGCAGTAGCAAGATTTTCTCACAAGATGAAGGTCCACCTGGCCTGCAAAAAATATGTAAATAGTTGTGCATTGCGGATCGAGTATTGGTGAAATCACCTCAAGTGTTAACGCTTAGCGGTAATTGTTACAGCAACCAGTTATTGTCATAGAGCAATATTTTAGTGCCATCAAGACACAGATTCATTATCTGTGTCTTGGATGGCATTCCGAGCCATTATTAGCATAGCGTTTATTAACACTATAATAAATGGTCACTTCGAAACAAGACTTCTTAGAGACCATGCCCTACTGAAATGTCCGGACACCCTTTATATATATATATATATTTATATATATATATATATATATATATATATATAGGGCGCTGTTCCCAGGGGCACTGCACAAGGTCAACAAACACCCGCATCGGCTACTCAAGCATTCTCGCTTTAGGCGTTTGCAGGCTCATGCATTGTCGCGCAGGCGTCCGCGTACATATATGTTCGATATGGTTTATGATTGCTGGAACTCACGAAGAACGTTGAGCACGACTGAGTCCTCCCAGGTGCTTCCTGGCAGCTGGTGGTTGCTGACACGGCAAATGAGCTTCTGCCCATTCTCCTGAGGACTCATGTGCAACAATAGCGTCGATACCGTCGTATTGCCTGGCGATGAGAAATAAGATTCTGCGTGATAGAAAAGTCCAAAGAAAAGTACAAAGTCTATAAAAATAAATGAAAGAAAGAGAAAACGCCTAAACACTGGAGCGCTAGCTCAACAATTCTAATCATAATCATGTTGGCAACTAGAAGGCCAGGCGCTGAGCGGGTCGACGGTCTCGATAGATGCACGTTAGTGCCATGCTGTGCTACTGTTGCTACCCAGTGCATCATCAGCAACCAAGTATGCATCATCACGGGTTAAGATAGCGAGGTGACGTAATTTACAGTAATAAACAATAATTCAATTATTATCCATAGGCTAACTCAACTAACTACATGCTGCTGCATGTGGAAATGAGGCATGCATTTGCTTCGGCGCCCGACACGACGTTTAATTGAGCCTACAACAATGACTAGAGTAATTGTTTCATATTGTATTCATTGTTGTAGGCTACATCTTGCTTATTTTGGTCCTCGCTCACGTATTATACGTAAACACACAACGCACACATGTATGGTAGTAGGACAATCGACTACCCTTTTGTCGGGCACAGGACACAGGCTTAGTCTCTACGCACAGTATTGGCGACTACAGTTAGCTGACATTCCTTTTCTCATAGGACTAAACTTGGATTGCGACAATCGTATTTTTAGTTCGGCCATGGTACCTTGTATCTTGTGCCCGCCATTGTGTTTTTCTTCTTGTCGGCCCTCGTATCTATGTCATTGCGCAGCTTTGTTGCTTCGTATGCCTAAATCTGGCATTAGATAGGTTTCCTTGTATTATTTCATATTTCTTACAAAGACTATCTATTTTGCGTATTTTACATTATGTATTATATGTAATGACGAGGGTACTATCCTTGTAAAAAAAAACAAGCTTCGTTGGTTACCCCATCAGGAAGAGCAACCTAGAGATTATGTTTTGTAAATTGTACAACTAATTCATAAATGCATCAATCGCATTGTAATTAGCATCTGTGAGGGCAGTTTCCAGCATCTTTATAAGCTCATGAATTGTAGAAATGACTAAAGCTAGCTAACCATTGTGTAGGTATTTCTTATCTATCATTGATTTAGTATTTTCCATCAATAACAGCATCTGGCTGTAGTACTTCCGAAGACTTTCCTACAGGGATGTTACATGCCGTGGCGGCGTGGTCTAGGGGACTAGTGCGCTAGTATGGTTGTCATCTACCGGGTCCCGGTTCGATCCCTGTTGTTGATCGAATTTTCCTTGAGCGATGCTCATTGAGAATAGATGATTAACCATACCGCTGAGTGTCACAAGGACTGTTAGGGAAACCCTAGATATCTTAACATGTTCGGCCCTCGGTGCATTGAAGATATACATCAGGTTAAGTTCCAAGCCCGTAGGGGATGGAGGATAGTCTAGAATTAAAAACAACCTCCTTAAAAAATGTTTTTAATTATTCTAGACACTGCCGGCCGGCCGTGGACAAGCCCGAAGCATACTTAAATGCTTCACGGTGTACGAGGTCATTGCGAGTGCTATAATGAGGAAACCTAATAGAATAAAAACCTTACTAGCTAACGAGCACCTCAGGGTGAATATCGACGTGTGCCCCATTCGAACGAGTCTGCATAACGACCGTTTTCGCCAACGCCAAACACCTGATGAGTAGAAGAAGAGTAATTTTCAGCCCTTCTATATAAGAAAGGGCAATTCGAGAGAGCCAACGAACTCCGGGGCATTGCTCCTACCAGTGTCTCGTACAAAGCGCTCACATCGTTGGTTTAGCCCGATTGCTCGACTGTTTTAGGTAAATCCCAGCGGAGCAACGGATGGATTCTTCCATGTAAGCACTGAAGACCGTTTTAGCGCGATGTGACAATCTGGTAATGCTACGAGCGCACCTACCGTAAGTGCTATCTCATATGAGAGAGGCCAAATGTGGTGTGGAAGGCAGCGGCCAACAATCCACGTCGGAAAAATCAACGTCATTTGCTTCCCTCCGGGAACTGCACACTCCAAAGCACTCGACTGCATTTAGCTTAACGGCTAACCGCTAGATATCGTGAACAATTGTACATAGCTGGGAATCGTTTAAATCCTCCCTCCCTTCCTCCGCCTGTTGTTCAGCAGATACAGGGAAAATATTCAAGTAAATGCAACGGCAGTAATATATTTATTAGGTGATCTGCGGGACACACCGAGGCATTATGAACTGTTTTCAGGATTAGCGTACTTCCAATGTCTATCACTGCCTTCCGGCAACGCTGCAACACATTTGTTGTTGAAGGAAGTTTAAACCACTGTTACGCGCTGTCGTTACGAGTAGGGAACCTTACTCCTTCCATCTCGAGCAGTGTGAGACTCGATCTCAGCGGACAGATGTTGCCCCGCTAAGGACCCTGCCCACTAAAGTAACCTATTCCCATTAGCTTCACTCTCTAATGGTCCAGATCTTTATGAAATATTACTACAAGCTATCAGGAGAAGTGATGGGTGCCACTCGATTATATTGCCGGGGTCACTTACGTGTCTCCACACAGTACGATGTGCGTTGTCCCATGGCTGCTGCAAACGAAGTTCCATAGAAGACTTACTACTTAAAATAGCAAAGTGATAACTTGGTACAGTTAGGGGGGGAACAACAATACAGCATTTATTCAAGAAAAATGGACCGAAAGACCAGCGTTCCGTTCAGACAAACGGGGAGTGCCAAAAGCGCCGCTCATTGGTGTGCCGCGTGACCTGAGACGGATAACATCACAAAGTATATCTGAAAAAAACCGTTTTTTTTATATTGACGAATGCCTCTCTAAACTTTGGAGATAATTGGATATGACGTATTAACCTGCACTACATTACAGGATTTTCTCTACGACCCCATAATGAGAGTACACGCTTGCACTAAACATTGCAAACAAGCGTAGGAAAACCAACTACCAGTATATGGTGAAATAAATGCTGTTTAGAAGTCATTGTAATAATAATATGCGTTGCAATAAACTAATTTGTTATTAAGTACTAGGTCTTCAATGAGTGTTTTCTCTCCGCACATCTCTAAGGCAAGTGTTACCGACGCGCACGTTGGAAGCCGTAATACATGCTTAACAAAGCAGGGCCTCAACTTGTCTAGATTTTTTCAAATGGCTCAGGGTTAATTATGATGTAATTGTAGAGCGGCACATGAAGTACTTTGATTTTAAAGCAATTTATAACTGTTTTTACGTCCACATCATGCACATTATCCAAGAAAACATTGCAGGCGTAGTTTTTGCTTGTATCTTCCCGATATGACGATTGGCTAGAAAAGAGCCTGGGAGTGAGTGGCCTATATACGAAAAGTGGCCAATTTATTTGAGTGGTTTTCCGTATACTGATAGACTATTACCCCTGACTGCGTATGACCTTCGTCTGCTAAAGCGTAAGACCTCTGACTTTTCGGCGTTAATCTTGAGCTTGTTTTCTTTGCACCATTTCGCAGTTTCGTTGCGGTTAAACACTTACATCGAGCCTACAGAGAAAGAACTATACTGATGACCCGGCCTTTTGTTCACAGAGATGAAAACGAGGTATTTAAAGGAACCGCTCGCTAATCTGCCAATTAACTTGGCACGGGTACCACCATCACATATGCATGAAGCCCAGCTGTTTTAATATTGAAGGACGTGTTTGTAGCTCTTGTGGAGAATGTGATATTGGACGCTATCATATACTTGTGTGCGCAGACATTTGCGGAACGTCCCTATCATCTAAAGTTAAATAAATATTTTAAGATCGAAGTGTTACACTGTGACACCTTGTGAAACGTATATCAACTGTCTACCAATTTTGTGGTGAAATAAATACTAAATCGAAATGAAATAACATATTGTGTTAAGTGCCTATACAAAGCATTACTAGAATTTTGTCAAGTGTGACTTTTGGCCTTGTTGTTTGCTTAATTTTATTTCAGTTTATGGCAAAATAACGAAAGGCAGTGTTAACATGAAAAGACAGGGTATTGCAAGATTAGCACACTCAACGTAACTAAATTTAGGATTTGCGCTGATGGAGTCCTTCAGATTAAACTATTAGAATACTATGTTTAGGTGGTGCGAAAAAAATGGGGCGCGAAAATGTCTTCTTTAAGATTGACAGTGGCAGTAATAACTTTTATCATACCTATGTGGTTGACCGGATATAGTTTTACAAAATATGCAATTGCGAGAAGTCTACAGAAAATACAACCTACATTTTCTGCACTTGTGCTCTTCGCAAGCGCATCTTTGTTTACACAAGAGAACATATTTAATGCAAACATTCTATTACGTCGGCAAACAAAAAGCTGCATATTTTTGCATGCATACCTGGATTACTTTTAGTGAATATTTGGACAAGCGTAGCGAATAACAATTTTAGCAAGTTAATCGTCAAGCACGAAGCCTGTTGTCCGTTGTATTTGTAAACAACTTCGGGAGTTACGCGTGCTGCGGGAACCTTCACGCGCCAATAGAAAGTTGGTCAGACTGTATAAACTCTCAGTAGAAGCTTCCCGAGGAAACTTTTGTTGGCGCGGGAGGCAAGGCATACGATATCGATTGAGTGGCAACAAATTCATATTGTCATTTTGTCATGGCCCAGTCGAGGGTTGTTAAGGCTACTTTAAATGTACGGGGGAAGTGTGCTGCACACGAAACCCGGGCCGGTCGGTCAACGCCCCGGGCTTTAGCAATCCGGTGGTACCGACTGGGACGCCTGCTGCCTTGGCTTAATAGGCACAACGAGAACGAGTTAGCCACATGAACTGTTTCGATGTAATGCCAAAGTAATACCGAGCCTGGGGGGGTGGGGAGGAATCCGGGTTTAGTGGGTTTGCGAGTCTCACACTAGTCACGCAGGCTGCTAGTGGCGCATGTGCATCATGCATTACCGAAACCTCCCAGAACAAAAAAAAAAAAAAAAAGCCACATGAACTGAGTTAGCCACTTAGATCTCCCTGGTGTACAACAAAAATATCTTTAGTTAAGATCAGCCCTATAGCCATGGCCTCAGTCCCAGCGACAGAGGAATTCTCAGTAAAGATAGCCTTGGTGGCATCATATTGCGCCACAATGATATGCAAATATCTATCCCTTGAGGAGCATAACGATCTCGACACGGTGAAGGCTACGTTCCTAACGAGAGTTTTGGGTCTTCCTAGAAGCGAACAAAACAGGCTAACTTATAGTCTGACGCCCATCATCGAGAAGCTGGTAAACCGCCGTCAACATCTGCAAACCGTTGCACTGTGAGAGCTCTGTAGGGCATTTTTTGAGCAGAAGATGAGAGAAGTGTCAGAAGCGTTCTACACCGGCGGGACAGCGGTTATGTTGGGCAACGCATTGATGTAACCGCTCTTTAAGCAACGCTACGTTAGCACACGCTTTTATGCCTATCGGTTTCAGCACAAACTGCGTTATCGGACGGGGTTCTTTTAGTACCTTTGCGGTGAGTGTCGCTGTACATTTTGCCGTCTCATTTGCACCAGACATTAGCATAAGACATGTCGGTTAGCGCCAACTATTTGGATGGGTTGGGGCGGTGATAGATTTTCTGGATATGCATACATAATATATTTTATCTATGTTTAGCATTAACAAAAAACGAATGTCGCTTTCGAGACTTAACGAACACGTGTAATGTAGTATAATTGTAACAATACCGAAAAGTGTGTATGTAATAGTAAATCATTTGTCCACAGCTACTTTATGGAGCCTCATAAAATTCCCGAAAAGCTAAATGGAGAAACGTGCCAAACATTTCTAAGCAGAGCCTCAGACTAGAACTACTAGTAAATGCCCCTGGATGCATTCGCTCAATGAATTCCAGCACGATGGAGCGCCAGCGTACAACGACGCTGCGGTACGGGCTCAACTATAACTAACTACTAACTACCTTCGGGGATCGATGCATTAACAGATGCTTACTCAAGTAAAAACGTGCACGGCATTCATATAGTGCCGGCCAGCTCTGACTACAATTTTCATTTCGTTCACCACATTGAATAAGGCCACTTACAGACCGTATACCAGTCGCTAAGTTTATTACCTCTGTTAACATGGGACTCCAGTGGAATCCGGCATGGGGGTGGGGTAAACGGCTTATGGTCTCTATATTTCGAATCGATTGTATCCCAGAATTATCTCGTTAAATGTGCCTGTATGGGTGTGTTCTATGAGCTGGTAGAAGATATTGAAAGCTGAAAATGCTGAATCTGGATTTTTGCAAACTCTCCTGTGCTTTTTTAGAGCGAACGTTAGCCCAGCCACAACAAAACTACAATCAAGCATAGGGCCCGTTCAAGACGAGTGTTTCGGTGCAAAGAGATAGCTGCCTGATCATAATAAAATAATAAACGCTGCAGCGTTAGGCGCCCCTGGTATAAAAGGGTGGTATGTGTACACACACTTATCAAGCGAATAAATCAATCAATCATGTGCAGGCGTTTAACACGGATACGGCACACTTTCTTAAGAGTATGTTGTGACAGTCTGCACAAAAAGAAACCGCGATCTATTCCTAAGGTTTTCCAAACGCCCCGAACTGCGTTTTTCAAAAAAACATAATGATTTTTGGTGAAATCTATAACTTATTGGACTACTACGAACTCAGGGACCCACATCAACATAGATTTAGAAAGGAGCGTTCTACTAGAACTCCTCGAGGTGTGCCATGATTGAGCTATCACACGAAAGAGGGACATCCTCCTACACACGGCCTACTTTGATTTATCGCAACCGTTCAACTTGAGTAAATCATAATTATCTAACATGGCGGCGCTTGGAGTTGGTCTGTGGATCCTGGCTTGAAGACACTCATTTCTAGCAGACCGCATCTGCGCCGTAAATGTCGGTGACTCGGTCTCGGAGCGCTCCTTATGCCCTTCTGAGGTCCCCCAAGGCTCTGGCTTGGGCCCGCTAACGTATAGAATTTTCGCTTCGGTATTTGGCATTTTTCTGCGCAACCTAAACACACAACGTGTATGCTGACAATCTAATACTATATGCCCAGATCAGAGGAAACGAGGATCGCTTGAAGATTCCAATAATAATAATAATATATTGCCACCTAGTTCCAAAGTGCGCGGTCCTGAAAATTGCTTCCGACAGCTTCAAGTATTAGCTAAAAAAATTTCCTTTAACCAGGGGAGAACTCGCTTCGTGTATGTATTGTCGGACCTTGCGCCGATGGTGGAGATGCTCCGGCTTAGGGTGTGTATGCCTGTGACGAAGCCACGTAACCAGTTCTTGGGAGAGTGGCGACGCACGGAGGCAGCGACGGAGGTAAAACACTCGACGTCTTTCTGGTTCGACAATGAGTCCCCCTGGTTGTGAGCCAAGGTGGCCTGCGATGACAGACACGGGTATTTCGTGCACAGGTTCTATCACCTCGTATGCTCCCGTATGGAGTCTCATGAAGACTATAGTACATAGTGTATTTGTCGGTTCTGCTCACAGCAATGTGCTAGTATAACCGCTCGGTTGATTGTCCGGCAGTGCAACAAAAATCTTTGAACTTCTTCTCTCGGTGGAACGGCAGGACAACAAATAATGATGTTTAATAATAACATGAACCATCTTGTACATACTCTGATTTGAGTAAAATAAATAATATAAATGGATTTTCCTATACCGGAGGTAACATCCTACAATAACCTAAATGTCACGTTTGATATCAATCTTATCTGAAAGTATTCTCATTAAAAGATGTGTCTAAGTACCTACGCCTTTATGAAGCCCTAGTTGTACCAAAACTGTTATATTACGCTCACGAGTGGGTACTTTTTTACGACAAAGATATATGTGTGCTGTAGCATGTTTAGGACAAATGCAGCGTGACGCGTGACAGAGTCGTACTTCCAAGTGCCACGGAGTGCCAACGTCGCGTTGACTACCGTGCTCTTAGATATCTCATACACAATGTTCTGATTCATATGTAGTGTCACGTAAGACCAAAACAGCCTACGGAGTGATGGTACCATTCAGCCACCTAACACTGCCAGTGTGGCGGCCGCCTGTGGGTGGAGAGTGGTAGGGGTCTGGCAATGACGGAGTTGCAGGTGTGGTTAGAGACGTCGGGCAGCTAGCTGTCCCTAGCTGTGGTGCTTGTGTGGTCACTGATGTCCGACCCCCGATATTGGATCGTTGAGGGCTGATCTCCGATGTCTGATCTCTGATAGGCGAAAAACGTGCTGAGACCTACCGTCGTCGTCGGTGCTGATATCGTTGAAGAAACTCTCGATCTTTCTTGAGGCGAGGATCCACGTCACAACAGGGAACGGCCTCGACCCGCTCACTCGACAGCGGAACTCGGCCGAGGCGCCAGCGTCGTACCGGGATCCGCCATGCTCCACTTCGACCGACAGCGGAGGAACTGTTAACACAACGCAGCCAACAACGCACACATATACTTATACCCTGGCTGCCGTTATATATGTATATTTATATATATATATATATATTTATATATATATATATATATATATATATATTTATATATATATATATATATATATATATATATATGATAAGCTATATGGCCATCCGCAAAAACGCTACTTTGGCTCTGTTATGTTCTAGACTGTGGTGTGTACTACAGGCCCAGATGAAAAATGGCGTATTATCCTACCCTAATTTTGACTGCTGGGTACCTCGAAAATGACATGCATCGAATAGGAAGACGTGGCTCCCCCACCTGCCAGCACTGCGAGTGGAGGAGCGTGAGTACTGTCACTTACACTCTCTAGGAATGCCTCGCATGGAATTCACAGCGGCCAAGTTAGCTGGTAACGGCCAACAATCCTAGGGTGTTTGTTTAGCGTATGCTTAAGGGAGAACAAGCACGGACAAAGAAAGGTCGCAGATGACATTTTTTGGGCCATCGGAGATATGATCACGAAAAATGGAAGATCGGCGAGAGATAACACAGACTCGACATGAATAATTAGATACAAGACGACACATATGAGGCAGTAGGAACGGCGCGACTGGCGGCAGGTACGACTTATTGCCCAAGACACTAAATTAGAGAATGACCTAGAACAGAATATGACGGAAATAAAGAGAACATAGAGAATTCATTAAAATGATTTGTCAATGCGTCGTGACTCACTAAAGGGCCGCCCCATGACAGGACATAAGAGAAACCATTAAGCCAGCGTGAGGCGGCCTGGTAACTACGACTCAATGGCGAGTTAGGCATCCACCACACTTTCCCCTATTCGACAAGGTATAGTCTCCAGAAGCCCACACTACGTCAGGGCCCGATGAGTCATTTCGCTTTATTCAGACGTGCGTAATGGCATAAAGCTCCTACTACGGCGGCTTTTAACCCCATCTTGCATTGAAGACCCGCTAGGGCTCTGTAGGAAAGAAGGACCATTTTAAGGGGCATTACCATCTAAGTACTGCAAGTACGCGGATCTACGAGACAACAGCATAAATATTTATTTTGTTTGTACTTGAAACATTCGAAGTCCCTGGCTCTGTAACTGCCAATCTACTTAAAACTTAGGGCAGCTGTCTTGCACGTAAAAATACACTTGAAACAGCGACTTTGTCCGATAGACAAAGGGGAAATGGAGCCGCCTCAACTAAGGTAATGAAGGACTAGGCGTGGGCTACAACAATAGTTGTCCATCGCACGGCTAAGTTTAGGAGGATTGTTGACACATTAATTAAATTTAAATACAATGTAACTATATGTGTAAATATATATATATACATGGTCTATCATTCTATCATAACAGTATATATTTATTTTAAGATTTAGTAGACCTCGCCAAAAAAATATTTTCTTTCCAATGGAAGAACGGCGGTCTAGTTTATAAATGAGGATGCAATTTATAGAAATTGTTATTGTGCGTTTTTCTCCTACATAGTTATGCAAAATATACGTTTGCGGGAGAACCAGTCAACGCATGATAGAACGGTTCATACCGACGTGTTCGGCGGAATTTTGCATGCATTTGAATGAAACCCGACGCAAGCTAGCGAAAGGCAAATAGTCGGCAAATAGTATGTTGTTATACCTTACGTTGAAGCCTTCCCGTGCAAAAGACGATTCTCAGACAATAGCAAATGTAATGCCCATCATTTTCGTGCCAACTGATTGTGTTGCGTCACGTAGTTGTCGAGTAACTACGTTTTTTCAACAGCCACAGTTGTAATGTTTTACGTTGAAGCTTTTAGTGAATGCAGTTCAGAACTCACTTGAATGCAGAACAGAGTACAATGTTTGCCAAAATGTTTCCGCCCCCTCCTTCCATTGGGAAAAAAATATTTTCTTGCCGAATTTTACTAAACCTTAAAATATTTACATAACTTTCCCATATACCCTTGCTGAGACAGGTCAAAAGGCTAGCGAGTATGCATGCCCTCGCGTTCAATATGACTGTCCAAAAAGCTTAGTTACTCGGCAACTACGTAGCGCAGCATCATCACTTTAGTGCAAATTGATGGGCATTATATTTGCTATTGTCTGAGGATCGTCTTTTGCACTTTGGGAAGGCTTCAACGTAAGGTATAACAACATACTAGTTGCCGACTATTTGCCTTCCGCTAGCGTCAGGTTAAGCTTGCGTCAGGTGAGTCAAAGGTCAATATCGACCTTTGACTTTATTTAATCCGGCTATTCGCCTTTCGCTAGCTAACACTTTTTTAAATGCAGTCTCTATTAACATAACAAAAAATTACCTTTAAAATACTTTTTGGGCTGACACTCAGCCAACATTTGACGTCCAAGGAACTGCTTTGCGCATTGCTTCGTAAACGTACCCCATAAATTTAAATATGCAACGGTGGGGCTCGAACCCGCGCATCTATGTGTCTCCTCCGGTCGCGAGGCCCAGGCGAATGCACTACACCACCGGGCTCGACAGCATAAAATAACCTCTAACATTATATAACGGGGATAATGCTCTAATTTATCAGGGTCATATATGTATTTTTATTTAGAGCGTAGGTGCAGGGCGTTACTAAGCGCAAACAAGTAGTTTGCTTTTCCACGCGTCCATTTGGCCATCCGCCAAGCAGACAAGCCGTCAAACTGTTTGTGAACTTAAATCGGGTCACGGCCTTTAGATAGATCGCTGGCTCCTTCCGTTGTTGAAGTGTACGTCAAAAAAGTATCTTCATATACCAATTTTCATCTTAGAAGTTTACGAAAAGCAGATTTGTATCATCGCTCCAAGAGTGAATTTGTTCTAGGAACAATGTCAGCAGTCATGCTTTGAGGACATCTGAACAGGCACCCCAGAAACGCTTCTTTGACTCCTCCCACAAATTTTCTATATTTAGGTATATCTCCAAAACAAGAGAGCAATATCGAAGTTTGGAAAAACAAAACACTTTCTTGCCAAAGAACTTATAAAGGCCAATGTGGACATCAGAGGTTTTTCAGAATGACAACTCAATGATGAGTAAGAGTTGGTAAAACGCAGTCGTGAATTTTATATGACTCATTTGGGGCAACTAATTTCAGAACACCATCGAGCAGCGCCGTCGACAGCCAAATGCAGAACAACTTAGGAATCTTGACTTGGGCAAAGAGAATAATCAAGTTTTAAGTCATCTGCTTAATTAAGATATTTGGCGTTAGGTGGCACAAAAAACATGCACAGAATAGGGGATAAACATCCCTTCTGCAGCGCACCAGATAATGCAGGATATGGCCGATTTTGTTTATGGCCAGCCTTTACATTAATTGTACCTTTGCTACTAAAACTATATCGCAAATACACCGATCGTATGTGACCTTTTAAAGCTATATACGGCCTAAATAACGTTTTCGTCAATGCGAGCCGATTCGAGACCGCAGTCGAGGTGGTAATCTTTCCGCTATTAAGCTAAGAAGTTTTGTTCTCTAAATTAGGCGGTATTTCATTTTCGAAAACCTTCGTTGTCAGCATTGATGTCCTAGCTCAGCTGGTGAATCGCGCCGAGCAAACGACCAAACAGCGGGGGAGATGGAGAGTCAGTGGGTACACTAGTAAACCAAAATCACAGGATCGAGAGAGAGAGAAGGAGGCGAAATACAGGAGAAAACAAATATCCCCATTTAGACCCTTGCAGTTCCTTTATTAAGGCAGGGATTCAATGGGCAGAAAGTTCACCATGCTGTGAGCGTGTGTTGAATGCTGGTGAATATGTAAGAACTGCCGGCCCAGCCCGGGCCGACGCAGCGAAGCGAAGCCGTTCCTTTCGGCCGTTTTCGGCCGAATAGCAAAAAGATTATGGAGAAACTCAGACGCTACGACAACAAAGTGACACTCTTTTGGTAGCCAGGCTATCCGGAATGTCGTCTCGCCTATAGGTCGGGGCCTCTCGATGCAAGCGGGTTTGTGTGCGTGTGTGTGAGCGTCTGTCTGTGTAGCGGCCAAGAAAAAGGCCCCCTCCGTGTTGCTCGATCAAGATGACGGCACGCCGGCCAGTGAACGCCCTGCCGTGGCCTGGGCGCGGCAAGGCAAAAGCAAAACAGTTTTCCACCTCCCAAGAGGGTCGTTTATCGGAGGAAGGCCCTATCGTCATTGTTGTTGTTGCTGTTGTTGTCGTCGTCGTCGCTGCTGCTGCTGCTGCTGCTGCCGCCGCCGCCGTTGTTGCCAACGGATGGCGGGCGAGTGGGCAGCCGGAGCTGAGGGAAACTGGCCTGAATCAAAATGGGCCTAGCCCAACGAATTCCGCAGCATCAAGCTCTGCCCTTGTCCCTGGAGCACACCCACCGAGCCAAAGGCCCTGCCTCTAGGCCCTGGAGCTCCTTCTGGCGCTCTTTCTACGCCGCGCGGCCGCGTGGGTCCGACAGGCCACTGCCACTGCGATGTAAGCAGAAATATTCAGGGAGCTTAGGTTGACTAGGCCACAGGAAGACGTGCGTGTTTGCCCGTCGGGATTCGAAGAACAACCGCACGGACCGCCAGGTGCTGACGGAGGTCGCTTGCTAGGTTGTTTCGGCTGACTGCTAAAACCTGCTTTTATGGGTCAAGGGAGGTTCCGTAGATCGGACTTAGTGCTGACTGCAAGCAGGCTTGTTACCGTACTAACAATACGTACAACATAACAACATAACAAACACTATAACACACAGCTGCACTGAAGAGGGTATAGATACAAATTTGTGCCTATAGCTTAACTCGATTATTGCCTATGTTAGTCGAAATTACATGGAAAGCGAATTTAATCATAGGGCCATATCGTTCTGCTCTGCGAGTCTTTTTTAGGTTAACCTGGTTTTAAAACCGCTTCGTGGGCGTTCTTATGGTCGTATTTCTCTGGATGCAATCCTATTCTCTTAGCGATAGCAACCGGATTTACCTTATGTAGTTTTCCGGCTGACCCTCAGCCAACAATTAACGTCAACGGGTGTGCTTTCGCATTGCTTCGTAAGACGGACCCCATGAATACAAATGTGCAACGGATGGGGCTCGAACCCGTGCACCTATGTGTCTTCTCCGGTTGCGAGGCGCAGGCGAATGCATCACGCCACCGGGCTCTGTCTGTCGAGCCCCACCGTTGCACATTTGTATTTATGAGGATCCGTCTATGAAGCAATGCGAAAAGCAGTCCCGTGGACGTTAAATCTTGGCTGCGAGTCAGCCCGAAAACTTTACCTTATGTAGGAAGTTTTATTTTATTAGTCCTTTACGCCTGCATAGCACGGGTTTCCAACAATTGCGAGTGATCGCACTTCGGTTTACTTCTTCAGTAGCTTTCAACACGTTTCTTTTTTAAGAGGTGCCTATCCCAAGTTTCGGATTCATCGAGTGTGTGCTACATGAGCTCCTGCACCGGTCGAAGGATAGATAACTTCCTTACATCACGCACTGAATCATGAATCAAATAGAGTCAAGTTAAGTCGTTAGTCGTCAACAACAACAACGACGAAGAAACACAATTAATGATTTTTAGGCGCACTTGAATTTCAACAATAACTTTGTCATCAGTCGGCGCACGTCGTCATAGTTACCATTACTACGCTAGCGTTATTAGCATCATACTAAGAATAGAGATCGAAGCAACAACGGTTGTTATCTTACACACACAATGTACATCTGATGAGCATACTTGCATTAGCTTTATGATTTCTCTCTCTCTGTCTCCTTCTAATCTGCCTATCTCTACTTACCTATGCCTCAA
Source organism: Dermanyssus gallinae (assembly GCA_003439945.1). NCBI lineage: Eukaryota > Metazoa > Arthropoda > Arachnida > Mesostigmata > Dermanyssidae > Dermanyssus > Dermanyssus gallinae. Next base: position 17,531 of record QVRM01003837.1, on the reverse strand, counting down.
ACAACCTTACTGTGCGCATTAGCGTATTCATCATTAACCCACTGAACTGTGTGCGGCCAAACGGCCGAGCGTCCGCATTTAAGACGACAGCGGCAGATTCTCTTTTACCGCAACAGACACAACGTTTGCTCAACGTGTGGTAACTCGCAACCTCCAGAGCGAGTAACCACCATTGTTGTTGGTAGGCTACAATATGTACAAGTAGCTCAGTACTGCATGTGCCTGCCTAAAGGCTTGGCCAGGCGGAAGTTTGAATACCGGACAGCTGAAACACTTCAGCGCGAGCTTCCTCCCTGTATATGATTCGGCTCGGCACAGTTGTAGGCACGTTATAACCCCAACTTTTTTGCAGTATTGCTTAGTACGAGATATACAGTAGTCGAATTGCTTAGCATTGTGACTCAGAGTCAACTGGCGTCATTCGGACACGGGCGATTAAGTGACACGATAATGATATAAAGGGTGCGATTGGTCATACATGAGTCCATTCAGACATACGCTAAGCGAACAGTCCGATCATATGATCGGACGTAGCCACGGCCCGGGTCGCGTTAGTGTACCGTTGGCTCCGTAGATTATTAGAGCAAATATTGAATACGTGTATAGGCAGTTAGCACGTGGAAAGTTGCCGTATTGCGACTCGGTTTCGTTCTGTTTAGACAGTGAAGGATAAGACAGCAGGTCTAGCTTGGGTAGATCATGTCAATGGCGATCTATGGAGAAAACCACAGGTTAAAAGATGCATTCCGTACCTCGAACAATATCGTCATATATTTAGCTAAGGTAAGGCTTTCAAAGCTGAAGATCAGTGAGTGTTTGGGGAGGACTAATGCTTTAAACACCTAAACACAAGATCCAGGTGTGTTTAGGATATAACAACGGAAAGTGGTATGATCAACACACAATGAAGTGTTTTCGACAAAAGGTAATGTGATGTCCAAAGTCAAATTCAGGTGAAACTTTATGTCGAAACGCTCCGTTCAGCCTCATCAAATATGTTTTAATTCTAGCTCATAAGCGCAAACAGTTATTGCGTCCTATATATTTACTAGGTGGTTCTTGCTGTCCTCGTGTTCTGCTGACTCGTGACACGACTAACAGGACTGTGTGCGTTTGTCTTTGGCATGGCGCAGCAAATGCAAGCTAATTAGTTAGTCTGCAATACGAACACAAAGCCTGCCATTTTTCGAGTGTGACCTGTGAGTTTTGTTAGCCGTGTTTTTTAGCCGAATCATCTTCTGTATCTAATTGAAGCATTGAAGCGCTCTATAAAGACAAGTATTACCAGAAAAGAGCCACCGAAAGGCTGCTCCAAAAGGCTTGCCGCCAATATTTAAATAATAACTTACGTGTTTCCATGTATCACGACGTTGTTGTACTGCTACGTTGAATAATACGGAAAACGCCCTAACGGCGCACGCATTCAGTTAACGCATTACTTTAGTAACGTCTACCTAGCACAACGGGTGTTGTCACTGAATAATAGGTAGCTAGTTACCATAAAAACAACATTCTAAAAAAACGCTTTAATTCTAGCTATCAGTCATTAACGCATGAATTCTACCTCAATCGTAGATGATTTTACAATCAGTTTAATTCGATCCGAATCCTAATGATCTACCGATCCCTCATAAACCAATATTTCTCATACACTAATGAACCAAATCTAAAAGTGTCTCTACTAGACTGATATAAAAGCGGCTATGGTTCTTTTTGTCTAAATAGACTAAGTCTAGTCATATTAGGGCCTCATTAATAATTGTAGCTCCATCGCCGTTACGAATAATTTCGGCCAATTTTGTGTATTTTTAGATTGCATGGCAGCGCAACGGCCTTTATTTTAAAAACCTGGACTTACCAGTGCGTGGAAGGTGCCGCGCGTACTGCAGCTGAGTGTGTTAAGGCATTCGGCGTGTTTTCGGGTGACAGCTCTGACCATCGATCTAGCGCGGGACATGGGGACGGGTTTAATAATTTACGGATGCTTTAATTATGACTCGAGGGCGCACTCGTGATCTCATGCGATATTCCATATCCTGCCACACTATATGCTCAGGGTTTCTCATTAATGTTTGATCGAAGCTAACCCCTTTAGACATGACTGGCCCGCATATACTGATTATTATGAAATGTGTTTAACTGAAGGAATAAGTCATTCCCGTAGTCTACAAAATATTAACTTCACTAATTGAAACCCGACTATATAGCGAATGCAAAGTCCTAATACCTACGGAACAGAATGGGTTCTTTAAAGGTCGCTCAACTGAACAAGTTTTCAGGGAAGTCCTTTGCCATGTGCGGGAACGTTTCAACGACGGACAGATGACCGACGCAGCTGTATGTTGACTTCAAAACCGCTTTTGATAGTGTACCTAGAACCTGCCTCCTAGAAGTTATGCGACATCATTTTGGCATCAGAGGTCGAATGCTCAACCTAATGAAGCATTTTCACTGCAAACCACATCACAATCAGAAATGAGCCTCCCTGTATTGCGCAAGAAGTTAAACACACCATTGCTAGCACAACTAGGCGACACGGCAAGCTTTTTCTCATTCATGCTCTATGTCACAAGATTAAGCCAAACATTTCGAAATGCTAGAGCCCCGCATGTATTCTACGTTGCCGATCTTATCATAATGGCCAAGTCAAGACCACACCAACAGTTTTACCTGAATGAATTGAGCCAATAATGCGCACAGTATAAGCTGACAATAAATGTATTCAAGATAAAAATGCTTAAATTTTTCCGAGGGGGTCAATATGCGAGTCCTGACTATATCATCAGGGTCATTAGCCAAAATATCGAATTAGTAAGTCTATTTAGCTATCTCGGGGTAACCGTGACCCCCAGTCTATTTTTTTACAAGGCACATAAAGAACAAGCGTGCAATAGCAGTATCGGCCATGACGCCACTCGGAGACCTTACGCAGATTGATACTAAGACTGGAATGAACGTTTTCAAGATAAAAATAGCTCCAATTATAACTTACTGCCTTTGGGCCATTCTACCAAAGTTAACCTTAGACAACACGAAAGGGATAGACAAAATAAAATATAATTTTGGGAAATACAGGTAGTTCAATAAGTTCTTAGAATGAGCTTTTTAGAATTCGAATTTTGGCACGCTTTCACCGCTAATAGGAACTGCAGCTTTTCGACTGCTAGCACTCAATATATTATGGTGATTGACCGTTGCGATTTCGTTTGATAGCTTTTCCCGTGCAACGTATCGGCGTGATTTTTAAAAATGGAGAAAAAAGAGTTTCGAGTGGTTATCAAGCATTCTTATTTCAAAGGTTGGAATGCGACCCAAGTAAAAATTGAGTTAGACGAGACGTACAGTGACTCTGCGCCATGTTTTGCCACTGTTTCCAACTGGATTAATGTGTTAAAAAGAGGTCGCAGGAGCACCGAGGATGAACTACGTCCAGAAGACCAAAAAACGGCAACTGATGGGGAAAACGTAGAGAAAGTGCGAAAAATTATTGGCACAGATAAGCGAATGAACATTAAGGAAATAGCGGAGGCATTAGGGATTAGTTTAGGCAGTGTGCATTTTATCCTACACGAAAACTTGAAAATGAAAGAGCTTAGAGCAAAATGGCTGCCGCATTTGCTCAACCGAGGCCAAAAAGACGCGCCTGTTTTGGCTTTACAGCGAAATTTGGCCAAGATTTCGAACAATATGTCGGATTTTTGGTGCAGATTCATGACCGTCGATGAAAGCCGGGTTCATCACTACACTCCCGAGACCCAAGAAGCATCTTGCCAATGGTGTGCACCTGATGAAGGACCTCCGAAGAGGGTGCGGACAACGGCATTGACCGGAAAGGTGATGGCTACAGTTTTTTAAGACCAACGTAGAATAATGCTGGTCGACTACTTTGAGAGCTGTAAAACGATCACAGGAGAATATTATGCAAGACTGTTGGACTGCCGTTAGCAAGAACTCATCGTGAAACGGCCCGCTTTGCAGAAGAAGGTTGTCCCGTTTCACCAGGGCAATGCTCCTGCACACAAGTCCCGACAAGCATCGGCAAAACTGGCCCAACTGAGGTTCGAACTTATTGAACAACCCTCCTATTCTCCAGACCTGGCCCCCTCTAATTATTTCCTCTTCGGACATTTGAAGAATAGTCTCGGTGGAAAGCGTTTTTCCAGCAATGAAGAGGTTAAGGCTACTGTCAATGCCTATTTTCAGTCTAACGACGCGGAATTCTACTCAAGAGGTAAGAAAGCTCTGAAATCTCGGTGGGAAAAGTGTATTGAGCTTCTCGGGGAGTATATCGAATAAGAAAAATTTAAAAACATGATTTGGAAAATTCTCGGTTTTCATTCTAAGAACTTATTGAACTACCTGTATAAGCTCGGACTGCCGTGTAATGCATTGAGAACTTTAGCGCTGAAACTATGCCAAAAGCAAGGCTTTGTGGAAGACCTTTTCCCGGACAAATACGATTTCAATGCGCTGGTCGTAGGGCAATATCGCACCTACAGAGAATAGCGTAGTTTGGAATTGACCATGAAGAGGCTCACAGACGATCCTGCATTCACAACAGACCGTTGAAAGCAGGGAATGCAAGCAAACAGACGCGTACTCTGCAGACTTATCTGGTATGACTACCACCAATATATATGCCTAAAAGGGTATTGCTTTGAAATTGAAGACTGTGTATGTAAATATTGTGGCACGTGCAATATTGACTGATACAACATTTTGCAATGCAAGGAAATAGAAGCTGGTTTGATGCATGAAGTAGTGAAAGATGTTATGTTGACGCGCACCATCTCATGGCTCGTCCATGTTGGCGAAAGCAATGCCAAGTTTACCTAGTCTGTTGTTAAGTTAACGCTAACCAGCGCCATTGGCAAAAATAAACCTGTTCTGGACTGACCCTGGCCTGGCAATTGACGTATACATAATTAAATGCACATCGGTACATACTTATACATATTAACACACGCGCACATATATATATATATATATATATATATATATGATTAATTATTCGCCTGCATATGACTTGTTTACCCTCAATTTCATTATTTTCTCCGATACCCTCGTTCTTGCCCATTGCTGACTATTGTACGCAATCTTTTTAGCTGCAAACTCTACTCTGCAATCCTACTTCGTTTAGTGTTTTTTTTTCTATTAAACCCATCTTTTATTTGTGACCTTTTTAATCCTAATACTGAATCTTAACTTATTTAGTACTCCCTTTGTATACATTTTGACGTCCTCCCTTCCCTTTAAAAAACTCCCTAGCGCAATTAAAACAGCTACTCAATGCTAATCTTACTAATCCTCTTTGTGTTGTGTCTAACTTCTTTCCCAACCCCTAGCTCTAGGACAGAGAGACATTAGCAAAGGTCAACGCTGGTACATACATGGCCTGCCATACATTCCTTGTTACTATACATTTATTAAAACCCCCGAAGCCCTTACACCTTACTGCATGTCTTCCTCGTTCAGCCTTCTTCTCTTTTTCATTAAACGCCATGCTCAGTTCCTCCGCTGCTTGCCCACATACATTCAACATTTGTTGAACTTCGCTAGTGCCCCGCTCTAACATTACTATATTGTCAGCAAACAGCAGCACGGGTGTCTTCATATATACACTCTTTTCCCCTATCTGCCATCCCAAACCCGCACTATAAATCATTCGCCCTGTTTTCTCTATATACATAAAAAAAACACCGATGACAAGGGACAGCCTTGCCTGATCCCCTTAACGATTATAAACTCTCTAGATTGTTTGGCCCCTCTCAGAACCCTCCTCTAACATAATTTGGTACAATTTCTTGTGTCCACCAGATTATATGCTTTTTAAGACATTAAAACCCTGCCACACACCCTTGTCCCCGCAATCTCGATGCTTTCACAACCTGACCTGATAAAAAATATGATCATCTACCACTCTTAAATTGGTTCGCATGGTTTCCAATTTAGACAAGGTAAATGCCGGAGCGGATTAAAAATTTGCCATGACATGAAAAAACCGTACACGAGCATATATGCTTCACAAAAAAAAATATATATAAATCTACATATATAATCTACATATATATATATATATATATATATAGCTTCGTTAGATAATAACTTTAGTCGCCTTTTGCTACGCAAGCTAGTGAAGTATATTCCATTGTGCAAATTTTTTTTGAACACGCCGGTATAATCGGTTTCTTCATGCGTTGACTAGTTCTCCCGCAAACGTAGATTTTACACAACTATGTAGAAGAAAAGAAGGCAGAATAACTACTTTAATAAGTTTCATTCTCTTTTCTAAACAAAACGTTTCCGCCCCTCCTTTCATTGGGAAAAATATTATCCTGCCAAGTTCTATCAAACCTTAAAGTAAGTAAATATTGTTATGAATGACCCTGTATATATATATGCGGATTATCATAAGTCATCGTAAATAGGCATACACATATTGCGCACTCCGGAATACATGGCTGATCTTTAGCAGCAATATCTATATGCATGCCTTGACAATTCCTACCGAAATCCCGTCAAGACCATACGCCGTTTTGGACCATTTTTTTACCACGCTTTCAATCTCATCTGCTGTGGTTGTAATCTCCGTGATAGTGGTAGTCTTTTCTTTACTGTTTACGCTAAACGTGAGAGTAAAATAGTGCTTATATCGCAGTGTCCATTTTATTTATCGTGCGTGGTCTATCCTAGTCCTTGTCATCCATGCATTTCCTGTATGACATAGTCCCAAAACTCTCCCCAACCCCCGCAAAAAAAAATATATTTATATATATATATATAATTTTTTTTTGTTAAGCACACGCAACGACACGTCAACTGCTCGTGCTTGATTGTGTTTGGCAACGATTGACACGTAGCAGGAAACGGGTCACGCTTAGCTACTTACGAATCAGGTCGATGGTGACCGACGCGACGAGTGGCTTATCGGCGATCTTATTCGAAGCTTCGCAGGCGAATGTCGCCCTCAGCTCATCGCGTGTCAGCCGGCCAATGTCGAGGACGGTCCAGTGAACTGCGACCAATGGCTGCTGCTGCTGATGGTGTTGCTTCGGCTGATCTGAGGTTGGTGGCAATAGTAGCGGCGGAGACGGCAGTGGATTTAGCGAAATGCCGGCGCCTGGCCGTTGCTTCTTGGGATAGATCGTGTAGCGACCGCCGTTGGTCAGCTCGACTCCGTTGCGTCGCCACGTGACCCGGGGTGGCGGCTCACCTGCGCATATATTGTATATATAGAATAAATAAAAAAAACAAAAAATTATAGAACGTGAATACGTGAACGGAGAACGACCCAAAAACGTTAGCAGTGTCTTATTTGCTACTTACGAGTATGCCGCTCTTGGTTGCTAGATTGATCTCACGTACTAACAGTCGTGTGAATAGCTGCGCCGGCATTTTCGACGTGTGGACCATCGTTACTCTTTACTTAGTAAGGTCGGAATAACCTCAACGTCAGTCACAAAATAGACATTTTGTTTTCTGATAAACGTAGATGTGTGCATTTAATGCGTTGCACAAAATGTGTTTGTGCAATCCAAGTATTGTGCATAAGGAAAACAAGTATTGTGCATAAAGAAAACAAGCATTGTGAATCTTTCTTTTCCATTGTGCACCAAAATCGACTCCTTACAATCTAGTAAAGTCCACATGTTGAATTGAAGTAATAACACTAATAATCAAACTAAGCAACATGTTTTTTTAGATAACCGGTTCCTATTTAATTACAAATACACTCGAGTATATCACAATTATTATTATGTTATTTATAGCTATATTGTAAACAACAACAACGGCGCATTGATTTTAACGGGTTAGCCAGGGTAGCAGGCATTACTTTTGTGCTCAAGTATTTGCAGTCAATCAGACACTCTCGTTCGCCGACTAAGCTCCGACCAACAGACGTCGGATTCGAAACTGTGGTCGACCGTGCTTAGTGGAGGCTGGCCAAACAATGCGTGTACATGCATGGTAAGCTTTCAGCGTGCGTTAAGTTGCGCTCCGCAGCGAACGCAGTAATGAAGATGTATAGCCGCCATCGACTTTCGTCTAAAGCGCATTGACTTGCTTGAGTTGAGTTTGTTTTACGCTAGTTTGCTCTCGGCTAACAGCAACAGCAACAATAGCAACAACAACAGCAATAGCAACCGGAAAGTTACAACAACTAAGAACAACAAAAATAACAACAACAACAATAACAACAACAACAAAAATAACAAAAACAGCAACAACAACAACAACAACAACAACAAAAATAACAACAACAACAACAACAACAACAACAACAAAAATAACAACAACAATAACAATAACAACAACAACAACAAACTACTATATTGACTAATATTACAATCAATCCTTGTATTTATTGTTGCAATACAGAACCCGTCTACGACGGACGACTGCTGATGATGCAGCTGATAATTAGCTATTTCACTATTCGTCAATGGGCGCAATCTCGCATCATGGCTGACCATCTATGGTCGTAGGGGTCGACCTTCTATGGTCGTAGGGGTCGACCTTCTATGGTCGTAGGGGTCGACCTTTTACGGTCGTAGGGGTCAACCTTCTATGGTCGTAGGGGTCAACCTTCTATGGTCGTAGGGGTCGACCTTCTATGGTCGTAGGGGTCGACCTTCTATGGTCGTAGGGGTCGACTTTCTATGGTCGTAGGGGTCGACCTTCTATGGTCGTAGGGGTCGACCTTCTATGGTCGTAGGGGTCGACCTTCTACGGTCGTAGGGGTCGACCTTCTACGGTCGTAGGGGTCAACCTTCTATGGTCGTAGGGGTCGACCTTCTATGGTCGTAGGGGTCGACCTTCTATGGTCGTAGGGGTCGACCTTCTATGGTCGTAGGGGTCGACCTTCTATGGTCGTAGGGGTCAACCTTCTATGGTCGTAGGGGTCGACCTTCTATGGTCGTAGGGGTCGACCTTCTATGGTCGTAGGGGTCGACCTTCTATGGTCGTAGGGGTCGACCTTCTATGGTCGTAGGGGTCGACCTTCTATGGTCGTAGGGGTCGACCTTCTATGGTCGTAGGGGTCGACCCATCCTCGGTGCGACGTGTGTCAGAGTCTCGGTGTCTCTCTCAGCTTAAGCAAGGTCCGTCTGCATGTTGTGTCGGCACTGGGCTGATGACCAAGCTCTCAAGGGGTAAACTGGCATCATTGGCAAATGCTGTTTGGGCTGCGTATTATCAGTACTACTACAACTACTACTACGACGACGATTCGTGTTTCTGCTGCTGCAACAGTTGCTGTTACTGATCCAGCGGGATGCAAATATTCGTGCTCGCTAAGGAGAGCTCCTGCGTAGATCGTTCGATAAATGTCAGCATAGGTAGTAGCATCATAAATTATAATGATAATCTAAATACAAAAACAGTAGACATCGACGCACTTGACGTAATTATTATTTTTAGTAGTATTACTACTGGGTCGAAGTCTAGCGTTCCGTAGGTTGCTAAAAACCTGTGCTAAAGAAATAAACAGCCGAATGTTCAATGTTGAACTGCATTAAATACGGCGATGTATAAAGGCAAGTTTACTTTTATGAAAGATGGTCTTGGATTGAGACGGGCAGTACAATTAGGGCCACTTTGTATGCAGCTTATCTACACAACTTTGGCTCTTTAGCCGAATCATCCATAAATGGTAAGCATAGAGAAGGCGTAAATAGCGTGGGCAGCGTTAGGCTATATTTCAGAGAGACTTTATAAAAAAACTTACGAGTATATTCACGCGAATTATACGGCTATCATAGCATGGATTTCGCAAGTACTATTCCTTAAAAAAGGCCTCGCTTAATATATTTGGGGAATAAATACAATAGTTATGTAGTACATCGTTTACTTATATAAACGTTATTTACTCGGGAGGTTTAGAAGCGGAAGTTTGCTGCGGAGGAAGTCATAGTATTTGCGTCCAAGCTTATGCAAGCATGTCTCAGCACTAAGTTTAGCGATATGTGGGCATGAGTCGCGGTCGAATGCTGGTATTGAATCATTTACAGATTGGTAGTGCACTTCATTACTAAATGTTCGTACATAAAATACCACCGAGCGGGCATGCGGGCTGACCGCTGGTTATTGCTATATCCGGAAGCAATCGTGGGCGTTAAATGTACATTCAACCGTTCATTCTATCTAATAAAAAGCCATTTTATATAACGTGAAGAGCAAAATCGGAGGTAAATAGAAAACAGATACATACAAAAACAGATGAGCGAAAAACACAGCCTGAAACTAACAGAGAGACAGACCTTCCAGATGAAAGTCGCCGAAGTCGCGTATTTTACGGACGTACCTTTTTCAACAATGCAGTTGAGACGCAGGCTATGTCCGACGTAGAACGGCCCGATCGTGCCCTGCAAGATGGTCCCGTCACCGTCGCTGATCTGCGGCCGCGATGGTGAAACTGAAGGTCGCAACCAAGAACGCCAGTCAGTCAGTCGAGCACATACGTGCCGCAGCACCAGTAAAAGCAACAGCAGAAACAAGCAGAAGATGATGAGGATTCCAAGGGTACAGGGGTGTCCCACCGATAGCGCCGAATACACGCAACGCACATAGAAACCAACAGAGACGCGAAGAAAGGTGCAGTTTTGTACCGTCATTAATCTGCTCGTAAATCAAACAACAAACTAACCAATCGATTAGTTAACTCTTGTATTGAATTGACTAATAGTTTGTTATTTGACAAATCATGTTTTTTGTTTTTTGTTTATTTATTAATAATTCAATGTATTTCACATTAACGACTCAATTTCACGCATTTCAATAATTCGCCGCAATGCAGGTCGCGGGCATAGCTGACTAATCTCCGTCAGATTCTATTGTGACCGGTGTGCCCGCTTTTTAGTCACCGCGCAATTAGAAAGAGCTTTTATTATTATTATTTTAAATCTGTGGACAGTTAAATGTTGGTTGCGAATCAGCCCGAGAAAAGTTTACCGTTGCAAATGTCACTCTCGTCTACAGCGCGGAAATTGGAAATAGCTAGAAAGAGCACAAAGGGACGTACTAATATTTGCATTGGGTTTCCGCTTTAATTGCGCCGGAGAGTTTCTTGAGAGGAAATGGTGGATGGTTAAACGTATACCAAAGCAAGTACAAAAAATGTTAAAGCTAAGTGTTACAATTAAGAGCATCACATAAAATATGGGTAAAACCGTTGCAGCTGGTGAACGCGGTGCTAAGGATTAAAGTGAAGTGGGCAATAAAGTGAAAGTATCGGAGGCAGTGGTGATATCGACGGCAAAAATACATAAACGCATATAGGCAAGTGGACCTTGGTGATGGGGGCCAGAACGAGTTTAACAGATATATAGGTATATGGAAAGAAAAACGAATAATGGGCAAGCTAGAAAGCGTAAGCGATAGGTTAAAAGAGGCGGAAATAAACTTTATCTCAGTATCTACAAAAAAAAAAAAGAGGCGGAACATTAAGACCGAATCTCAAAGAGGACCAGGTCGGCATTTAAAAGAAGATATTGTCTCAATAGAAGGCAGAAGCATTGGAAGATGATACGTTAGCGGTATGGATAATTAGGTAGCATATATACGCCTCTTATAAAAAGGGTTGATATGGGAATTACATGTCAAGCGAATAATTAACAAGTCAAATCGTAGTGAAACCACTGTCTATAGTCATATACGCTGTGTATTTTCATACCGTTCCAGCACTAGGACGTGAAACTCTATGCACTTTATATGAATGGAATTATATATATATATATATATATATATATATATATATATATTTGTACCGAGCAAGATGGCTTAGTGGCAAAAGCCTTTGCCTTGAATTCGGAAGGCCTGGGTTCGAGACCCAGACCGGCCACTCTTAAATTGGTTTGCATGGTTTCCAATTTAGACAAGGTAAATGCCGGAGTGGATTAAAAATTAGCCATGACATGAAAAACCGTACACGGGCATAAGCCTTACGGAAAAACGTAAAAAAAAATATATATATATATATAATAACAGTCGGTCCCATCAGCATAGGTACAGCTAAAATTCTGAGGGATATTGGAAAGTGTATAGCAGACGTTACAGGCGATTACTGCGAGGCCATGTATTTGTCTTTGGTCGTCTGTAGGAGGAACGTAGGTTCTATTAGGCACCATGAACTGAGAAAACGAACAGAGCATTAAGAACCAGGCTTAAACGTCCACACATCACAAACGTAAAACCTGAATATTATAACAAATGATAATATTATAATTGATATGTGTTCTAATCATTGAATACTAGCCTACTAAATGCGCTACAGATTGCTGCAGCACAAGGGACGTTGCTTTAAATTAGCCTACTATGGCAAATTCTAGTTATTGTTATTGATTGAGTAAGCAAGCGTCATTATGCCCACAAACAGGTCACGAAGTAGTAACTTATGCTAGACGCAATAGGTGAAATGGCATTTACGCATGTTTATATATACACCAAGTTTCACAACTTTGCGATCATTTGTGACACCGTGTATCTGCAGAATATTATCTTGAAGATGAGCGTTCGCCCGCTAAGATTTATAAGCTCTAAACGCACCTCCCCCCTTAAGCTCGACACTATGATGGCCCAGATTTGCGTAGAACAGTACTATGAGCTTTCACGAGAAGTGTGTCTCGGATTGATAGGTCGGGGTCACACACCGTCCAAAGTGCTTTGTTCTAACACCTGCAATACTTGTATCGTTCAAAGTCACGTAATCGACTAGTACAGCAGGCAGAAATCTGGCTCTCCTGAGCCTTCTAAAATATGTTTTCTCCTTTATTACCTCCGTAGTCAGAGCTGCTCCCAGCTTCCACCCAGAAAACGTGCCGGACAGTGTGGTCTACGAACTACAAGGGTTCCTCTGGGAGGTCCATTCCGGGCATTACCAAATCGTATTATCAGAACTTGGTTTAGTATCTGCAACCTCTAGTGGTACTTGTATGGCTAGATAGCAGAACCGTTCTGGCTGAAGAGCTCAAGAAAAGTAGGCAAACGATGTTCAATATTATAACAAACGTCACTTCGATCGGGGTGAGACTCGCTCAAAGCGCATCGGCTTTAAGTTATGATGTACTACTCGGTAGTATATTTTACGGCAAATATATACTCTGTAGTACGTTAGAAGGGGAACAGATCATGGGCCGATATTAACAGCGAAATTAGAAACGTTACGTTCACTTCTTCCAGGTTCCTTGCGGTTATAGTGGCCACCACGAGCAAAAACCCTAGCGCTATATAAGTCTAATAGCCGTTCCCGCGGATCCCAAAGCAGGTAGATTGGCTCAGATCACTAGATAGATTATGTATATTACATTTTTTAGAAACGGACAAACGGACGGAATCCTTTCAGCGGACGCAACAAATAAGGGGACGGAGCTACGAAGCGCTTCCTGGTCTAGTGGCGTGGTGAGCGGTGGTCGGTGTCCGCAACCGGTGGGCACAAACAAAATATAGCTAACTACGTGCTGAAAAGAGGCACACGCAAATCATGTGGTACACGATGGCTTACTTTCGGTGCGCGCAAGCATACGAATAGAACTATCATTATCCTTGTGGTGCGTTTAGATTTGTTGTAGTAACTACAATCGTACCTTATAGTAACTGAATGTGATTGCCTACTGGGTATGAAAAGGGTGTTGCCTCCTCTTTTCCAGCTTTATCCCTCTCTGCTCCTCTCTATCTCTGTTTTTCTATGAGTTTCTATTATTAGGGCGGGGGGGGGGGAGGGGGACACAAGGACGGCATACTATAGTGGTAGCAGCAGCTCATGGAAGTGGTAGCCTATTTCTTGAGCTATCCGAAGGGCCGGGATTTGGGAAGGGCAGCGCATGGCCACGCCGGCGAGCTCGAATTCCCACTGACTTTGCTTTCCGCCACTTTGATAAATAGGCTGAAATTTGTCAGCGGCCAGGGTCCAAAGCGCGTCGCTGTGCGTCGTCACCCGCGGCCCAGTCCGGTTGACTCTATCTGTCCGTTCGTTCGTCTCTATCCCTGCTCGGCTCCTCTGTCTGGTGGACAGACGATGGAGGAGCAGTGGAGTAGAAGGCTGCGGACAAAGATGTCCACGGCATCGTCTTCCCTTTTAGGGACCCTTGGCGCATGAGGCTTTGCCATGTCCCCCCTCCTTTCTCTCTCTCTCTCTCGGGCGCTCACTCTTGACGTTCTTTTATCATTCGTTTTCGGCGTGCCTCTTTTCAGCATCATACCTCCCCCCTGTCCGTCTTCTTCGTCGGCCTGGCCCGTTTGTCGTCGTGACCGTTTTCTTCTTCTCCTTCTCAACTGATATTGCAACGGCAAGCGTTGACTTTGAAAGCGCTGGATTTGGAGCAGAGAGCTGCGTGTATGAGCCAAAGCCATAGATAGCGGGAGGAAACAAACGAATACCGAGCGAAGCAAGAAAGCGGTGGAAAGGCAGTAGTACCCAACAGCCGCATCGGATCGGTCAGCCTGTGCAATAGTGAGAGCTGTTTGTTGAGCTTCGTTCCACAACGTATATAAATATATATATATACATATATATATATATATATATATATATGCTATGGCAACATTTGCGTCTTACGCGATTAAAACGGTGGAACTTAACGACAAGGGAAACGGCAAGGATAAAAAGAACAGAACCGCCCAACCAACCGACGAACGGATGAAGCTTGCCAGCAAACGCCAGGACTAACGAAGACGTAGAATCAAAGGCGGCGGTATCGTCTTCGCATCTGGCGGAAAATCCCGTAACAGTTCCCGGCGTCGTAGGGATGGGTAAAGTGGCAGGGCGTCCTGACGACGGTGCGTTGTGGACGGGACCCACCGACCGACCCGGAAACAGGAAGATGGCAGGATAAAGGAGTCAGTGACAACGACGAGGACGAAGATAAGCACTAAGACCAAAAAAAGAAAATAATCTGATCGCCGTCACAAGAAATGCTACCATTTCTGTCAACGTCGGCCGACGACAGACAAAGCGTTCAGGACTGCAAGTTTTATACGTCTTCGTCGCGGTGGTCACCATCTCAGTCATTGTAAACAGGACGCTGGGCAAGACTAGTACGGTGCAGTGAAGGGGATACATAAAGAGAGGGGGAGGGAGAGAGAGTGCTCCAAAGTTGGATAAGACTAGAACTAGGTTACAGGTATAGAGAGGTACAGAGAGAGAGAGAGGGATGTGAGTCAAGGCAGTTCTGCAATCAAATTGTTGGTAAAAAACAGTAGGAAAATAGCAACAATGACGTCGACGACGACGACGACGGTTTTCGTTCCAGCCCCTTCGGGCGCCGCGTCGATGTACGCTCCAAAGCGGTTCGTGGTGTGTAAGTCGATGAGGCTGACGCGTGTATTAGTACCACCGACGGCAAAAAAGGTGAATGGAAGTGCTGACAGTGATGAGCCAGTGACCATCACTGCCCTCGGAACCGTCAGCCAATGAAAGGCAATGAGAACTAACGCATGGGAAGAGATCAGCGCACGCCTAATACGGAGAATGGTCAAAGAAGATGGCAGGAAAAGGCAGCAAGGACGCGCCGAGCTAACCAACCACCATCTTGTTGAAGAATGACCTTCGGACCCCGTCGGGGCGCGGTAAGAAAGAATTGTGGCTTTAATTACGTCAGATGGAGCCAACGTTTTCTATAGCGCCGTCCGGCCGAAAAGGAAGATCGATTGAAGACGGAACACCTACATTTGCCACGACCGATGTCCCCGGTTGCAGTTCGCTAAATCTCTGGGTTTCAGATAGAAAAGACGTACCATCTTCTCTGCTAATTTAAGTCAGGCCAATGCGGTTCCGCTGTATTACAGTAGACAAACCATAATAAGCCAAAACGTTCTTATCCACACGCATATATATATATATATATATATATATATATATATATATATATATATATCCACGCAGATACATCCAGATACACGCATTCGCACTCTCGTTCTACGCTTACGACGCAAATGCCACGATAACCGTACTTACCTAATATTTACTCATTATATGTGGATGTATAGGAAAATGTGTTACGTGACATTCGGGTGCGGTACATAAGCTACATGTGTGTATTTAAAGCTAACTGCAAAAATATTGACTTAGGCTAAGGTAAGTAAATTATCAGTGATTTAAGAGTGCTGGAGGGGGAGTTTTAATGTTACCATGTCGCACTGATCTTAAGAGAAGATCAACTATGGACGTTAACAGTGTCTTTCGTGGAGTCTTTACTAAATATACACAACAACACGCATTAGCAGCTCTGGGTTAAATTTAAATACGACACTATTCACATTTACTACGACCATGCATAGATTTTGTGAGAGAGAAAGGCTAGGCCGGTTGATATGTAGGTTGATGACTAAGACTAGTAGTAATCACGTGATATTACAACAAATTGCAGTTTGTTGTAACCACAGAAAAACTAACAAAGATGTGCCGGACCGATGCTGGACTGTATTCTATTTATTCTGCTCGTTTCTTCTGCCATTTTCAAGTTCTGCTCAGGCTCGTTTGAACTTACTATTTACCTACGCCTTTACAATAAGGCCCCACAATATAGCATGCAATTCACGTAGGCGATGGGCAATTTTGTAGGGACAACCGCACAGCTATTATCGGTAGGTCTGTCTACGTCTAGAATGCTTAAAACAAAGAAAGGAAACGAGAAGAGCACAAGGTAACAACAACAGCAACAAACAACACGACAATAAGGTCTGCCCAACTGACCTCCGACGAGCAGGGTGACGTTTTGAGTTCGCGTTTCTCCGCCATGAAAGCGGACTCGGCATGCATAGCGGCCTCCGTCCGCCGCACCAGTTTTGACACCTCCAAACTCGCCGGACTACTCAGAGCTGCAACACAGTACAGTAAATACACTTATTATTGTTAGTATTACGTATTATAGCCTATGTTTTAAAGTCACAGTACCGTCGCAAGCGCCGCGTTTGGTGAGATGCAACACAGAATGCATATATATGCGCATACTGAACAATATAAAATAAATTGATAGAAAAAAGCAGCACATTAAACAAACAAAAAAGAAAAATTAAATATATATACAGGGTCATTCATATTGTTGTGCACGCATTTCGATTTTTGATAGAACTCGGCAAGAAAATAAGTTTTCCCTATGGAGGGAAGACGTGGAAACGTCTTGCTTAGGAGAGAGAGTGAAGTTTATAAAAGTAGTTTTTCTGCCTTTTTTTCCTACATAGTTGTGCGAAATCTCTGTTTGCGGGAGAACCAGTCAACGCATGAAGGAACCGATTTCACCGGCGTGTTCGGAGGAAAATTCTGCACAACGGAAGACACTTCACTAGCTTGCGTAGGAAAAGCTAATACCCAGATTCAGAAAGTCATGAAAAGTCGATATTTTTACGTTAACGCCTTTTCATGAAAAATCGTAACAATTTTCCATTGCGACCAAAAATGTACGTCCCGAAAGACCACTCTCACGCAATAGCAAATTTAATGCCCATCATTTTCGTATCAAGATGATGGTGCTGC
This sequence comes from Dermanyssus gallinae, assembly GCA_003439945.1. Lineage (NCBI taxonomy): Eukaryota > Metazoa > Arthropoda > Arachnida > Mesostigmata > Dermanyssidae > Dermanyssus > Dermanyssus gallinae. Next base: position 64 of record QVRM01003837.1, on the reverse strand, counting down.
GTTACGTAGTTGTCAAGGTCACTAAGCTTTTTCGATAGCCATATCGAAAGCGAAGGCATGCATA
>QVRM01003836.1:0-301184 GCA_003439945.1 Dermanyssus gallinae | reverse complement strand
ATCATCAACTGCGTGTACGCCGATACCCGAGTCGAGCTGCAGGCCCTGCTTGTCGATGGGGGAATGGCGCGTAACGATGCGCTCATGCAGCTGCAGGCGAACATTCTCGGTGTTAACGTAGTCCGACCACAGATGCTTGAAACGACGGCGCTTGGTGCTGCCGTCGCCGCAGGCCTAGCTAAAGGCATCGAACTGTGGAGCCTCGATGGAATGCAGAAGATTTCCGCAGTCGTTAGTGATACCTTCGAGCCACAGATTGTCAAGTCAGTGTTCACATTCGAAATTGTCTTTTTATTTACGTAATATGTAATTATTTCAGTATATATATATATATATATATATATATATATATATATATATATATATATATATATATATATATATTGTATATATAGACTGCAAGAATATCTGTTGTTCAATGAAGACCGTCGACTACGCCACGCGGGCTATTAATGCTAAACTAGTAGGATCACCCTCATCGCTTTTGGATAGGACCTTTCGATATTTTGGGACCTCCAGGCCCCCTGATTGAGAGAATACTTACGTTAAGTTGAACGAGCGTCCGAAGATGACTACGGGGAACAAGGCAGCCGCACCGTTTTTATGCAAGAGGCGAAAAGCAGTCCCATGGACGTTAAATCTTGGCTGAGAGTCCGCCCAGAAAGTATCTTGTTTTGCCCCAATTTGTCGATGTTGACTGTATGCGGGATGAACACGAGCGGCTTGCGCCCGTCATTGGTTATCCCGGCCCACACCATCACTAATGCTGGTACCTGCACGTTCGTGTTCTTCTATTAGCTTATCTTCTAAAGTGTTCGCCCAATTCGTATATAATCTAATACGTGTTTCAGCCTATATATATATATATATATATATATATATAATAACAGTTGAGACTATTAGTTGCCAGGAAACCCACACGATTGCTTATTCTGCTTGTCCGTTTGCAGGCAGGAACGCGAGCGAAAGTTTTCACGCTGGAAGCAGGCCATCGAGCGGAGCCGCCATTGGGAAGACCTGAACGAAACCGCCCGACGCAAGAGAATCATGGGCGATCAGTGGTACCGGGTGTCGGCGTTGCCGTTGGGCATTTTCGTCATGAGCGCGTTTGCGCTTACCATACTGGCCAGCTTTAAAGCGTCGCCGTGATGATCATGAGACGCTATCGAGCAAGCACCTTACTGACAAGCTGGACCACGTTTAGTTAGCGGCAGATTCGTTAGTTAGCTGATTAGGTAGTTAATCGCTAGTTAGTGCGTCGTCGTATGCTCCGAAGTTTACGCGGGCAAAGGGGACAGGCCAGCAGCCGCCGACGCGCCTCCATAGCGTGCGGCGCTGACGGTGTGTTCATTGCTGTTATTGTTGCTGTTGTTGGTTAACTGTTAAAGTTGTCACGTCGTGTGTAACCACGCACGTAGATATTTATTTTTAATGATGATTACCTTATTCCCGTATGTGCATGCGGGTGTTTATGGGGCTGGCATGTGACAAATAAATGCACGGTGCGTTGTCGATAAAGGTCAGTCAGCATTTTACCAACGCAGCTATCTATATATGTCTTCATAGCAGAGCTAAGTTGTTGCCTCTCGTTGTTGCCAGTTGGTGCTGGAAGAAGATGAAGGCGTCACGGGACAGAAAAGATGCTCTGAGATACTACGGTTAAACGTTGAAGCCAATAGCGAACGAATTCGTTGTAGTGAGTAGATGGCAGGAGTACAGAGGATGTTGCGTTTACATGACCCCAGAACGAATCGAACGTCGGTGAGAAGACATGGCAGATTAAAGAGCTGCGCCGGGGAATGGAGCCAACGAGTTGTCCTAATGTTGTCGTAGCTGCTACTCCGCCAACGTAACACATAGTATATATTTATCGCAGACACATATGCAGTAATAATGCCAATCTGTAATTTTGGTCTGTATTCACACACACACATGCAGACTACAAGGTTGCAGTACAGACTTTGATCCAGATGCTTCTGTTATGCTGCCATACGTTTTGCAAGCAGCTGGACGTCTATTCGTTGTTGGTTTTTATGCAAAGCGCATATTTTAGAGTCTATTTTAGTTTCAAAGTATCTCTCTTCTAGAGCCTCTATATTATCCTGGTCGTTGCTGAATAGTAGTTACGATGCCGCCGCCAACTATATTTGCGCCCTGTAGACACGCCAGCAAGAAAAAGAAAAGGAGTGTATGTAAATGCACTGCAAACATGTATATGTGCGTGCCGTTGTGCACAAAAGCTGCCGAAAGACAGGAAACGTTGAAAAAGTTCAATTTTTGTCGAATATAGCATAGTAACTAAACTCACAATACGATATCGGCGCACATAATGGGCGAAACGATGGGTCTGCGCACATAATAATGGGTGTGGGCTTGCAAAAACGAGCATCCGAGGAGGTGCCTTTAGCTGTTTTACAACGCACGCACATACTACAGCGACGTGTATCGCGTATGGAGACCGACGGGCAATCGGGCAAACGAACCAGAAAGGCTACGTAGTGATATATGTGAATAGAACGCCAAGTGTACCTAGTGCGTGTTCGGTTTATACAAGCCAAGGCATATGTACGTTGGCCGAATTGCTATATAGCTAACTAGGTAAAATGATGTATGCATTGTATACATTTTAGTTTAGCTGTGTAGCTGTTTCTGTATATAATAGTCTATTGATTCACGTATAGGGCAGAAACAAATTATTGCCGTTGGAGATAATGTCAGGAAACACGAACTTTCGCAGAAATTCGACCTATCTAGCAATCGTGAAGTACTATGACTCATGAAAAAACATGACTAATTTCCATGATATATATATATATATATGTAGATCGACCCAAGCAGTAAAGCAAGTCACTAGACAATTCGTTGATGCTGAAGGAAGTGTTATGAATTAATTTAATAAAAGTTGAAGTTTACCTATGGTGAAAAGAACGTGCCACTATTTTGGGTGATGCTTTCCCGAAGAGTTCGCACCGCTAGATAGATTAGTTGGTGAAGATAGTTTGCCGAAAATTTTACACCGCTAGACAGGTTAATTGCTACATTTGTGTATATGTAATTAGTCCAATGATTATTAGCTGTACGTATCCAGAAATGTCCGCATCAATGGCCTTCATCGCGCTTATTATTACCTTTATTGAAGACGCAGCACAGCGAAAGTACTCATTACTTTGAGATAAGGTCACCAACTGCTTCTGCGTCCATGGAGCCAACAATCTGATCACCACGGCTCCGTTTAACGCAAGACAGAGGCTTCATCTTAAGCTGAACTTCTTTGAAGAACATACATAGAATTTTATTTGAAGTCAGCCAGCTTCTAGGTAGTGTATGGTAGTACTCTTGCATGGTAGCAGTCGTACTAACACATAGTGTACAGAGTGGAGCGCCCTTAGTGTCGAGCCTAGGCTCAGTTAGTTAGTCATTCTCTAAAGGGTACATCGCCTATGGTTATGTCTACCTATTTAACGATAATGACGGCTGTAGAGCGGTAGCTGATTATTGCGAAGGTCTCAAAAAGGATCAGGCGAGTTAAGTGCGTGGATACAACAGCAGTCATAAACGGGTAATCGCTCGAGTTAAGAATATATATGATGTTATTTAGTAAAGCAAAAACCGCATGAGATAAAGTTTACTAGATTTTCCATCATTTCTCCAATCTAGGAGGAGTAGACGGGAATCAGCCGGGAGTCAGCCCTCAATTCAGATACAAATTTTCAAATTTCGTCTAAATGAGAACCCACTGCCATAATCAATTAGCTAACTTTATTTGGGGACCCTCCAGTTGCTATGGCACAATTTTGTACGCTCAAGCGCACTAATAGATTTCAGTAGTACAGTGCTATCAGATCAAGATAACTTATATGAAACAAATGTATGTAATGCAAATATATAAAGACAATATAGAATAACACATATAATGACAGAGACAATTTTAGAAGGAGTGGTCTAGGGGCGCGAGTGCGCTTGTCATCTACCGGGAGGTCGCCAATTCGATCCCTGTTGCTGATCAAATTTTCTTTGAGCGATTCTCATTGAGAATAGATTATTAATATTGTCCCTGAGAGTCGGTCACCATGCTGCTGTGAGAACTGTTATCTCAACGTGTCCGCGTATGCTGCCATTTTAAGCGCTTAAGGTATATAAAGCGCCCATGCTGCTAACCAATATAAAAAAGTGACATGTATATTTAGGTATAATGTCAAGCGAATAGTAAACGCATTCATTGGAATTATTAGCCAATAAGAAACACTTTGTGTAAATTGACGAATCTTCAACAGTTCGAATCGAGATACGCTAGTTTAACTTTACAAATAGAGGCGGTGGATGGTTATCCGATGACGACGCAATGCCTGGCGATTTGAGGCAATGTGCAATAAGCATGCACCGCTGCTGCTCTGTGCGGAACATATGGGTTTGCGTTAAAATAAAAGCATGCACGTATATTTAGGACCTAACCGCTTGGAGACTATGTCAAAATTATAAGCTTTGGGAGGTGGATACGGGTTTAGTGGGTTCATAAGTTCGACACTAATTGCCGGCCACGCATGTGCATCAATCATTCTCGAGACCTTAGATATATAAAAAATGCCGCACCATAATGAACCTACAAATTTAAGTCGTACTTAACCAAGCACCAAAGCATACGCGCACATGTGCCCACATGTAAGTATTTATAGAGCCTTCATGTACCACATGAGATCCTGCCCTGCAAGAGCCTTCATTAGTGGCAATAGGGGCAGTTATATGAAAAGGCACCTTATACAAAAGGCACCTTTCTGTGGCTTTTGAATAAAACCTGTGGTCAAAAATCTGCTTTAAAGAGCTCGAGTGCTGGTCTGAATTTTAATCACGTCGCCTACCGGACCTTCTCTCGCCGAATTTTTGCGGCTCATCTCAAGCACTCGGTAAGGCCCTGACGAAAATAATCGATTTAATACGATAAGCGGCTCCGCACCCAAAAATGTGTCTCTTCATCTGGGATGAACCAATACCACCTTGGATACGAGTATAGAGCGAGGTTGTTCACACGGAAGAAGAAAGATGCTCGTTCGGACGCATCGCCTGTTTATCGGTAATAATAAATAAAGCAGATTATGCTTCATTTTAGAGTTGCGGCAAAATTGGTGGTGACGGACTCTAGAAACGTTATTAACCTAGCCGTTGGGTCTCATCAGCTGGGTTTCTTTACTAAGGGGTGTGTGAAAAACAACGGTTCACGCTACCAGACGTACTGGTATTGTCAAGCCTCAAAGTCAAATTTGACTTTGAGAACGCGTTTTACGCCGTCAGAAAGGATTACTTACGGGGAGTGGTTGGAGATGAAACTCCTGCTATTTGTCATCAAGTCAAATTGGCTTACGGTGATACATCACACTTGGGTCTTACCCACGCCAGTATGGGGACCCCAATAATTGTAGAGTTCAAAAGAGGGACATAGTCTCTGAGAAGTCTTGTTTCAGAGTGAGAGTAAGATTACTAAAATCCGTGACACTGGTGTGGTTGCTCGACAGGGGAGCATAAAATGTGCAATTGCGATACAACCCGCCTTCCTATATATATACGAAGCACATAGTTCGTGAAAAAATGCTGCTTCCTCTGAAGAACAAATAACGCCGGTCAGAAAATGCGGCGTGGTCGTTCAGAATTTGCAAAAAACGTATGTTGTTTATTAGCGTTATTACATCAAAAACATAACCCTAGGACCATCCACAGCGCTGAAAACTCAGACAAATCCGCATAACGATTAATTCTGTTCCAAGTCTATAGCAATGCGAGCTGTCATTTTGGATTAATTGAGATTTTATTTTTCATCGGGCATGTCGAAATTGAGTGCATGCATAAAGAACTAGAGTGATTTATCTATTAGTAGTTAATTTGTGCATGCGCTCAATCTCGATTACACCGCAATCACGGCTCGCATTTCTATATATTTCGTACCAAACTGATCGTCATGAATGCGCATTTGCCTGAATGTGTTCTTTTTGAGCGCTGCAAATAGTTCTAGGGCTACGGTTAAGGTTGAGGTATTGGCATGAAGGTTAATAAAGGAACTTCATTTTCTGTGAATTATCTTCTTAACAACCATGTCGTATGTTCTGACCGGCGTTATATGTTCTTTAGAAGAAGAAAGAATTTTCTCACAAACCCGACGATGTGCTTAGTATCTTTTGTACCTTCCTTTCTCTCTCTCTCTCTATCTCTCTCTTTCGCATGTAGTCAATATGTCCGCGCGCGCTTCCGCAGCTCGCCTTTGACCCTTTACAACGAAGGATAAAGAGAACGTTGTTTTTATCTTCGTTGGACAGCAGGAGACAGCCGCCAGTGTTGCTATATATCCGCGGCGGAGGAGGCGGTAATATAGGCGGTAATATATATTTATTATATTGCTATATTACCGCCCAAAGCACAGTCATCTGGCCAAACATCGAGATAGGAAGGGAAGAAGGGCCCCCACATCGACGGGAAAGGACAGAGCTAAGGGAAGAGCTAGAGAAAGAAGTGACCTATCGTCAAGAGCTAGAGAAAGAAGTGACCTATCGTCAATAGTGCGGGGTACATGCGCGCATCTCTCTCTCTCTCTCTCTGTGTTACTCTCTGTGTGTATGTGTGTGTGCACGTCCGTTGTCTACGGGGAGAGGGACCTGTTGAAGCAATGTTTTGCAGGAAGCAGAGTCGCCAGAGACCGATCGGCAACGGCAAGGCGGGACCATGCATGCGATCAATGTTTGTGTTTCGTACAGAGACGAACGCCCGTCCTCCGCTGATAGATAACGAGGAAAGGAGGTGACTGACCAATAGGCCGTGGCGGCAGCAGCAGCGATCAGTAGCGAAGTGGTTAGGCTAAGGTACTCTTTCCACAGCCAGCCGCCGCACGTGAGAGTCGACTCCCTTGCCACAGCAGGTGGACGCGAGGCGCTGCGTGGTGGTGGCGGTTTTTCGTGTTCTCGCCGCTGACTGCTTGGCCGCTGGCAGAAGAACGACGAGCCGAAAGCAGGAAGAATCAATCCCCAGGCGAGCGGAGAAGAGCCGGCGAGTTGCGAGCGAGTAGCAGCTTTGTCGTCACACACAGCATTGCGGATGAATGTTGCCCTGGTGGACACTGGTGGAGTGGCCGTTACGTTTAGCAGCGAGCAATTAATTTCATCTAGCCATAGACATAGTTAGTTAACTAATTACTAGTCCTCGGCGGCCTAGTTCGCTAGTGAGAACTCAGCTTGCTGCCGTCTGCCCGCTAAACGGAACAGAGAGGGAACGAGTGCGAGGGAGAAAGAGCCGGTGAACCAGAAAGCCGGATTAATCAGCTCTGTTGGAGGATATCGGTACGTGTCACATTAGCTTGCCGGTGTACCACTAGGCACATATGGACGCAGAAAGAGACATATATATATGTATGTATATATGTATGTGTATGTATATACGAGTATCACCATTACAAAACGTACCTGCCAAGAATGGCCGACGATCAAGGTGTCTAGATAGACAACGTCGTGACAAAACCGCCGGCGATCAAGGTGTCTAGATAGACAACGGTTATGCTGATGATGGTGATGTCGATATTTTATAACTGTTGTTAAAATGACTATTAGGGTTACTATTGTTGTTTTTTTTTCCTCTATAGATTATTGTTGCTATCATGTGCTTCCTCTGCTTTGCATAATCAACAACACGAGAAAAATAAGGTTAATAAATGTCGAAGTGTCCAACTGACAGTGTCCGGTGGCCACGTATCACGTCAGTATGTCGATGGGCGCATTCTGGGTAGCATAGTACTCGAGAACATGACGTAGAAGGAGAATGCTATAGTTAAAATAGCCGTACCACTGTCTAGGTGACACAGTGCTGTAATGTTCGCCACGTGTGCGGTCAATATGTTGATTAGGACTGCATGATGCATTTGTGAAGCTGTAACACAAGGCACGGGTTGTTCTCGTTTGTTAGCAGCAATCTATACGTTGTTGTGTTGTTGTTGTTGCTATTATTGTTGTTGTTGCTATTATTGTTGTTGTTGTTGCTATTATTATTGTTGTTGCTATTGTTGTTGTTGTTGTTGTTGTTGTTGTGTTGTGCTATTGTTGTTGTTGTTGCTATTGTTGTTGTTGTTGTTGTTGCTATTGTTGTTGTTGTTGCTATTGTTGTTTGCTATTGCTATTGTTGTTGTTGTAGCTGTTGTAATTGTGACAGCTTCTTATTGGTGTACTTTTGCTGCCATAACTGTGTGGGGTGAATGGGTAGGCGGAACCCCATTAAGACTACTAAAAGCTGAAATTGTGGTAGGGAGAGGAGTGTGCCGAAAGAGCTTCTACTGCGTCCAATGTCCTATATTTCTCTACTATTAGTAATTTCGTCACAATGACGAAATCTGCCACATGTCTGACTACCACTGTCTCGTAACGACCAAGACAAATTTGTGCGGAATTGATCGATCATTGATCGATCGATTGACCGACCAGTCAATGTATCAATCAGTGGATTGACATATTCATCGATCATTCCGTGAACGGATGAACGAATGGCTTTGTTGGACGGCTGGCTGGCTCGCTGGATTGCTTGAACGATCCTCCTCGTCGACCATGTCTGCTGGTTGATCATCAGTAGTTAGCCATAAGTTAGCTGCTACACGAGCGATCGTAAGCCTCGTAGCTCTGTCGGTTAATTGTGCGGCAGAGAACACAATTTGCAGCAGTGCCTTTAGTCACGTGCGCGTGCATGCATGTGCATACATCTATATATGAGTGGCTATGCGTTCTTGGTATTATTGTTAGTTGTTCTCGAGCCTTGTGCTTACCAAACCTAGCTATGGCACGAGTGAAACAACTGGCCTCCATCTTGGCTAATATATATATATATATATATAATATATATATATATATATATATATATATATATATGGATAGTCGTTGAACATCATGCCATGGACGTAAGTAATAGGCGGACCGGCGCCATCGCTAATCAGCTTGATCTTGCTAGCTTGTTGAGCTGTTGTGGGCGTCGTGGACGACTGGAAGATGGAGAGAGAGAGAGAGAGAACGAGACAGCGCGTAACCTTTTTGACTGCTATATCAACGATATACAATCAATCTACAGTCAATCAATTAAAAGGCCAGTAAATAACTAAATTACTTAACGACACTTCTACTCCCCCTCCCTTTAAATTAACTGCCTAGCTTCACGTCATAGGGGTTTTCCTTGTCTCGCATTTGCCCCTATCAGCATTCTGGTGAGTCATGACTGCGACGACGATGCCATCGATACCTAGGTACACAACCGTTGTGTTTGCCCTCGCTTACGACCTCGTGACCGACAATCTACTACTATCACTATAATATTAGCATACGGAGAAAAAGAACGCAATAAAACGCAAAAAAAGACGCAAATCTTTAGGCAACACCGATAGTTCCTTACAGATAGCTATGAAAACTCTAAAACTATCAGAGTCGAATAGAGGCAACATCGTTCGTAAGGGGGGATTGCCTCCCAGAAAACTGTGACAAGAGATCGAAGCAAAAGCGAGAGTATTTACAAAAACTGTGTCATGCACATGTCTGGAAAGCGCCACTTCTATAATAATAATAATAATCATACGAATAATTAATATCACAATTATTATTATTGAAGTGCATGCTTGTGTGTAACGTGGCACGGAGTGTCACGTGTGCACGTGTGTTTGCCTTTATTCGTTTTGCCATCTGCTGAGCAATCTGTAGTACTAACTATAGCAGAAAATGTATTAATCGCAAAATTTGCATTCGCCGTAATGAACGTGTGCTGTTGTTGCGAACGTCATTGTTGTTGTTGTAGTTTTTATTCACTGGTTTTCCGACAGAATCACTTGTTAATGAAAATGCATAAATAGAAGTAAAGAAAACAACCGTGCTGGCAGATGCGACAATTAGGGGTCACCTAAAGACCTTAAAGAGCTACCTACCTTCTGCACGGTGTCGGCTATTAGGATAGGCGTCCGCGTCTGTGAGCCGATCTTATGCATGTCGTGTGGTGGGCTACTTGATTCTGACGGTCTGCACTCGTTAAGTTCCTTATGCCTAAGAATAACAAACCGAGCAAGATGGCTTAGTGGCAAAGCCTGTGCCTTGCATTCGGGAGGACTGGGTTCAAGACCCAGACCGGCCACTCTTAAATTGGTTTGCATGGTTTCCAATTTAGACAAGGTAAATGCCGGAGTGGATTCAAATTAGCCATGACATGAATAAACCGTACACGGGAAATTGCCTTATGGAAAAATCTTTTAAAAAAAATAACATATTAGTAAGAGTTCCGACAGGCCCACAAGACATGCTGAGCTCCATGGAATCGTGAGAAGAGCAGGAATATCATCCAAACTCGAGCCCAAACGTCTGAGCGCAAACAATAAGTTACGACCTGATGGGAAGACAATGTCTCTATGGTCACACGGCAAACGCTTTGTTTATGGTGTAACTGTCTCATGCACTGCGGCGTTATCATTCACCTTCGACACAGTTTTGTCGATAATAACCCGCGGATTCGGAAAGGCGAAGAAAGCATCTCGAGCTGTCAAGGAGCTACCACGTCATGCCTATTGCTTCAAAGACACTAAGTCCTATCGGCATATCCTGTCAGCACTGCGAAGTTTTTGAGAGATATCGTCAAACGCACGGATTATATTACGCGTCACCGGCGTGGAGCGATGTTTCTGATGCAGATAGATGATGCCGTTGACATAAGTTTGTAGAGGCAACGTAGCTTCTTTTATTGGCGCCATGGGCTGTCACGAAATGAACTTAGTACACTAAGAATATTGACTCAACACAATTGTATGGATTAAAGACTAAAAAATATATTACAATTATCATCATCGCTGAAGTGCATGCGTACGTGTGTTTGGGGGCGAGTGTGTAACGTGGTACGGAATATCAAGTACGTGCCATGGGTGCACGTCTGTTTGCCCTGTGTTCATTTTGTCGTCTGCTGAGCGTTTTGTAGTACCAGATGTACCAGAAAGTGTACCAATCATAAAATAAGCTTTCGCTGTAGTGACAATAGGCTGCTGTAGTTATTGGTATTGTTGTTGTTGTAGTTGTTGTTGTTGTTTTTCTTGTTGTCTTTCTGCTGGTGTGATAGCCATCGTGATAGTTGGGACGAGTGATATTCATTCATCATGATACTGCTACGCTATAAGCTCACATCAATGCTGAAACCGCTCAACTTCTTACACACGATATTCTGGTGATATCTTTGCCAGGATATTCGGCAGACTGTTGTGAGATTTGATGCGATCGGCAAGCTCTTCTCCATTGATCTCCACAGAGCAAAAAGCTGCGCCCTCAGCGCCTCGTTTTTCATCGCGTCACTTTTCAAACGTTACGCCTTCTCACGTTCTCCAAAATAATAAGTATACTAATAGAAATGTTATACTGAATGGCTAACGTGGTCTGTCTTTCTCTACTCTAGATTATTTTGTGTTGGACAGTTGGATGAGCTAAGAGTGTGTGCGTGTGTCCGAATGGTGTCATAATGACGATGTATGTGCCGTTGTTGTTGGTGTGGTGGTTCTTCTTGTTGTGGCTGTTGGTGGCGTCGTTCATGTGGTGGTTGATGTTGGGTCGAACAGCAACCGAGCTGCTTTCGAGTGTGCATAAAAGGTAGCGTGTTAGACTTGACGTTGACGGTTCAAGACTAACACGAACAAGAAGAGCAGAAAGAGCAGAAGAAAAAAAGATGTTGAGAAGACTCCGGGAAGAATGATAGCGCGATAATGTAGAAGTGACTGAAAAGCACGGACATCACGAGAGCGAGAAGGAGAACGTGCGAAAACGTAGCCAGAAAGAGAAAACACACAAAACATGTAAAGGAGCCAGAAAGAGAAGAAACAACAAAACCTGTAATTCGTTCACGCGGGTGGACGCGAGTGAAGCGTCGACACCTTCATTGACCCCGTCACCATGACCTCTACCGCCGTGCGTACAGCGCTCCTGCCAAGAACCTCTACCGTTCTTCTGAGGGCTGCCTTGAGCCGGCCTCAACTTCAACATTCTTCGTGCACCACGGGGGCCGTTCGAGTGTTGCTCTCTGGGGACCGCATTCATCGATGGACCGCAACAACAGCGAAAGCCTTCCAGACCACCACAGCAACAACAACAACAACAGCAGAAGCAGCAGCAGCAGCAGCAACAGCAAAAACATCACCACAAATAGCAACAATAAGAACAATACCATCAGCAACTACAACAGCAGCAACAACAACAACAACCTCAAGAGCAGAAACAGCAGTATCTGTGCCTAGGCTTCTATGGCCTAGGCGGCGATATGTCTACGATCAGTCTTCGGAGGATGTTGGCGGCTCTCGGCCAGTGAGCTCCGTCATCACGAGCCATCATCACCTTGCGCCGGCACCTCGAGCAGCTTCCGCGCCTTCAAACGTGAATCCGCTCGCTTCGAAGGCGTTTTGCTTCCATCGCCTGTTATCGGCCTGGCACATCAGTCGGCTTCTCTAGCACCATGTCAGCGCGACAATGGTAGTAGTAGTAGTTAATTGAATGTACGTTTTATTGTGATGTTTATATATAAATCTATTTTTTTCTTTAGACCGTTTTCTCCGGACGGCAAATTTATTTAAATTCAGTAATTCCTCATTGAGCTTGGAATTTTCATAATTACACAATTCAAACAATTGTGACCCTTCAGGGCATTTTGCTAGAAAAGGCTATCACCCGTGCCTGCATTAATAATATATATATATATATATATATATATATATGCTAACGAAATTTTCGTAGATATGCATAGTGTTGCCAAAAAAAATGTTTTTCACGACAATCACATACGCCCCCATCAAGCAGAGTGTGACAGAACTTTCGGGACGGCCTCTGACGTGTCGTTTTTATTAGATAGTGCAGCTGGCTATCTAAATATATATATATATATATATATATATATATTTATACATATATATATATATATATATATATATATATATATATATATATATATATATAATTTGCTTGAGTTCATGTGTGCGCGACCAACGAGTGGAGAAGTTTTGCTCGAGATGTGAGCGGCTACCGTGTCTGGGTCTGACTCATCTTTCTGACGCACAGGAGAGAGTTCTCCTCGCTCCGCTCTGTATCTAATGCTCACTGTTCCTGTTAACGCCAATAATCTTAGATTCATTCGATTCAGCACATTCAGCTAGACTGTACCGTCGCCCCGTTTGCGACTCCGCTGCGTGCGACTTCTTGAAATTGTTGTTGCTGTTGTCATTGCTATTGTTGCTGTTGTCATTGCTTTCGTTGTTGTCATTGTTGTTGTTGTTGTTGTTGTTGTTGTATCGTCGACACTGCTTCCTGTCGCGTTGTTGTTACACCCTGTTCAGTATATCGATAGACGATCGCTCAATGCTTGATACTGCTGTCGCCGCGTTTGTTCTGGTGCTGTCGTCGTCGGCGCCGGTTTTTGCGGCGTTATTGTTGCTCTCCGTTCTACAGTTCGACAGGTGGTGGCAACGCGCGCTGCTGTCTAGGAGGGCTTTTTTGCATTATTTTAACCTTTGACTTAGCAGGCCACGGCAACAGATATGGCCGCGCCGCCATGGTTGCGGCTCTGTCAAAGTCGCGAAAACCGTCGTTGACGGATTGGTGGCGCAAAGTAACGCATGCCGCTACCGAGCTCGCAGTTCGTATGATTTTGCGCTAAGCCCATCATATATACATATATGTATATATACCATCATTTATTTATATATATATATATATATATATATATATATATATATACTATCGTTTATTTATATATATATTTTTTTTTGTCCCCTTTATATATGGTATTCGCCAATTGAGATAAACTCTAAACTAATTTGGTGAGATAAATATCAAGCTCATCTTTTTGTATGCAAGGAGGCAATCATAATTATGAATTTATTTCAGAGTTTTAAACAATTCTGTTCTATAAGTTATATATATGATTTAAGACTTCAGTAGTGTAATTTATGTCGGAAGTACATATCCTAATCGTCAAGTAGTTTACAGCAATTTGGATGTGCTTATTATTTGGCCATTGACCATACAACCAAATCATCGAAGCATCGTTCCGTGCGAGCCATATTATTAAGACTAGCGATTTCCTAGATTGTCTGCTTTGAAGAAGTGCCTAAGGAAATCACACCTCTTTTTACGGATGCACTATGTTGCTCGTTTTTTTATGTAGGAGGGTTAAATATTTATACGTACTGTTGCTACGAGTAGAAAATGAGGAGGTCCAACTTTCCAAACTATGTTACTGTTACATTGATCAAACATCGAGTCAATTGCTGGAGTGATATTGGTCGTTGTGTCAGAGATCGACCTTGTACTTCAACCAGTTTATTTGTGTTCCCAGAGATAGCGCTCCTTTCCAGATAGGAAAACAGTACAAAGCTTTGGATAGAACAAGCGACTTATAGAGAAGAAACATGTGCACGTTCATATATATATATATATATATATATATATACAGGTTATATATATATATATATATATATATATATATATATATATATATATATATATATATATATATATATATATATACAGGTTATATCAAAACTTTTTTTTGTACTTATTTTGAGCTTTAATAGAACTTGTCAAAAACATTTCTTACTGGAAGGAGGGGCGGAAACGCCTTGTTTAGGAGTGAGGTTGATTTTAATAAAATCAGTTACTTTGTCGTTTTCTCCAAAATAATCGTACAAAGTCAGAGTTTGCAGAAGCACCAGTAAGCGAAAGGCGAGTAGCCGGTTTACGGAAATATTATATATATATATATATTTTTTTTTTGGTGCATCGGTTTTAGGAATCCCATTTATATCGAAATATTGACGCGACACTTAAACTTGCGGCGGTGTTGCGCTGTTAACGTCTCTCACACAGAGCAACGTACTCATCTAGCTACGGTTGTCAACCGAGCGTATGTATCATTTGCCGGTCTGCTTCTAGTCTTCCATAAGGCAAGCCGCTTGCTTGTTCGTGCCGCCCGCGCGTTGAGCAAGGGCGGCGCCTGGGTGACGACGCCCAGTCTGACACGATTACACTAATTGGCGCCGCAATGTTAAGCGCTATTATCTGGCCGTTGACCAGCGAACGCTGTCAGCCAGCCTCCAACGGGTCGTCGTATTTCGACTAGTGTTACGCGGGCATCATAGTTTGTACTAGGTAGTGTACTCACTCTCTTCCCTAACTCTTGACTCCCAGTTGTTGTTGTTGTTATCGGTTATAGCCTATTTCGTGTTGTGTCGTTCGTAAGAGTCATCCGACCCATTTCGTGCGACATAGGATATGCAGACTCAGATATGCAAGATCACGAGACTTCAACGCAACGTCATATATGGTGTTATTCTTAGGCGTAAGGAGCGTAAGCTAACACCAGGCGTGTGCACTAGCATTAGCGACGGCACTCAAGGACGTCATTTCGACCGTATTAGGAAGCATATAGTAAAAAAAACTTGAGACTTGAGATTGTGTGAATGCAACGTGTTCTACTGAGCGTTCTGTACGCGTCCATGGGAATTTGCAACGTTCCAATCTCAGCAAAAATAATCGACAATATCGGTTAGCGTTTAGATTATCTCACCATTCCTCGCTTGTACTGTGGCTACGCGTCCGTTCTTAATACACATCGACACACATATGGCGAAGCAATCTTTCGTCAGGCACTTGCTGAGTCTGTACTACGAAACGTCGTTTCAGCTCTATGGATTAAAACCGCTCGCTGTTTGTTTCTTGCTTTATTTATCGAAATCATCGATAAACACTGAGTTAATCCATCTATTGTGTTAGACATTCTCTACGGAACTTTTGTGCTCTACAGTGTCTCGCTACAGCTAATATTCGGCGTTACTCTATTGCATTATTTAGTTTCAAGACATATGATTTGTTGTGTGTAGTTGACGAATACTGATCTTATATCTATTATTTCAGTTAACCCATTGATAGACACATGCTATAGGCACGATTAGTTTATCTTTCGTATGCTATATTTTTTAGAAAGTCCGTCGGCACACACAGTTCTGTCAAAGAAATATTACACATTGTAGGTGTACATGTAGTATTGTGGGAGCGTATGTTTCGTTATTGTTCTTAACTTAAGCATTGTAAAATGCAGATTCTTGCATGCTTAAAAGATGACGACGATTATTATTTATTATCATTCAGTTATTACAACTGTTTAAGGTATGAACGTTGTCAATAATATTATTACCGTCATCGTCGTCAAAAGTGTTTTGCTTTTATCTTGTATGTTTAGAGGGCGTATTTCTGGTCAAGCCCTCATAGTTAGTATTCCAACGGGCGTTCGTTGCTTGCTGTCGGAGATGTATTGCAATGCCTACCACGATACTGCCTGCAATGTTTCCTTGTGGAGTTTTACAGTAAGCAGTCGTTTTGTTTTATAGACTTTGTTGGGTCATGCGGCTTTTCGCGTATACAAACAACTATGTACACAGGTACACACATGGTTACCAAACCTGCAAAGGCGTAGATAAAGAACCTTTCATAGTTTTTTTAGCTTTTAGTAAAAAGCCGACCTGTCATATGATGATCATGATTTTAGGCAGGGGTACGTTAACAAAGTAAGCGGGCATGGACTCAATGCGTGTTTGGTTACATAGACTCATTGGGCCACCAACGCGTTCCGTCATGATACCTGTGTTTATTGGAAGAATAATCACAAACGATTGTTGGCCATCCTAATTTCATGCTAATTTAGTTTATTTGGGTATTAAATTCCACACATATGCTGACGTGGTCTTGGGGGCTAGTGCGCTATGCGTCATGGTTGTCATCTACCGGGTAGGAGATTGAACCGCAATGATAACCTTTGCCTTTTGATTAGGACAGAATTGCAAATCCCCATCGCGTGTTGATGACCCGATTATGGCACTGCTCAAACTCTAGACACTTCCGTGAGTCTCTGTGTGCTCTAATCCGCGAGTGGAAAGTCTAGCCGGTTGAAATCCGCTCTCCTCCTATCATTGCGGTGCCGCTATATAAAATGATGTGGGACAACTGGCAAACACTTTTACGCATTCGACGTCTCCCGGTGTTTGCCTGAACGGTAGGTTGACTGACAGCGTTGCAGTTGATGCAGGAGTGTGCGCATTGCAGGTTAGGTGAGATAAGACGGTATATTAATTAGCTTTCATTTCTTTTGATTGCTTTAATGATGATGACGACGGGTAGTGCTACCCTAGCTAGAAATAACGTCTGTAGTGACATTAGGCATTGAAAAGAAACTTGCCGACACTTTTACCGGATCAACTCTGCAAACGAAATAGCAGAGAGGGATTGCGTGATTCGTGTGAAGTGTCTGGTCTTTGCTTAATGTTAACGCCCACGTTCGAGGGCAGTCTTTCCTTTTTCCTATCGACAGTGCCAATTTCAAACGCCTCCGGAAGTCTGCAAGAACTCGTCCTGCTTGGCTGTTACAATAACAACACAGCAACGACAACACAAAACAGCTGGTGAGAAACAATTGGTGAGAAATTGTCGCTGCGTGGCTTTATGTTAGTGTCTACACTTCGTGGCGTGGCCGTCCTCACTCGTGGGTCCGGAAGGGCCGACTTTTCCGACTCACATTGTGTTAGTTAAGCTACGCTTGACAGGAGTGTCTGTTTTTCGCTCTGTGGTTGCTTCTACGCGTTACAGGCAGGTAGCTCTGTGTGTTCACGCAAGCCAGGCCCCTCCAGAAACGTGTTATTCATTCGTACAGTTTCGAATGCAGCCCGAAACACAGAAAGCAGAAGTCTCAAGCAATCGCGTGCAGTCTGTGTCGCTCACTAGAAACTGTCTGGCCCGCAAACACGTTAGACGTGTGAAGTTAACAACGTCTTCACACAAGAGGAGCACCAGGCACGCCCTTAATCAGAAGGCCGAAAGGCGTATCGAAGCGTTTTGACCAATTGGCTGGATGTGGTAACATATGCATGGCCAGCAAACAATTGAATACGCTCGGTATGGTGGTGGGAAGTTCCTTTGGCTCTCGATCAGAAATTTCTAGCTGGCAGAGTATATGTAAATTCTATTTAAACGGCTTTCATAGTCCAACCGCTTTCGGCTTCCGCTAGCCGTGGTTGACATTCTGTTGTAAGTTGGCATGTTCTATCATGTAGACTCGCAACGCCTATGCAGTCTGGTTGGTCGTAAGAAGTTGACCCCAATACAAAATGGACTAGCTGGTTAATTTTGTATGGGTACGTGTTGAGCTCAAACAAGCAAACCTCTGCAAGTCGAGACTATCACATGTACGTGCCGATTGTTTGTTATCGCATTACCACTCGAAGCAGCATTGTTAAAGATTCCGCGAACTGTTCTGAACACCGCATGGCTGAACTGACCTTATTTAAAATGACAGCGACGTGTGTTCTAATGTGTGGTCTCTGAGATGCTATCTGCTGTGTCTATGCGTAAAGACTTGAACTTGACTCCAATTGGCAGAGTGGGGTCATGTTGATTATGATTATGGTGACCATAATAATGAGATAAGTACTCCTTGGCATATATATCGTGTTTTAAGGTTACATTTCGGTTTAGAACCAGTTTAATGTCATACAGCAACAGCTAATCTTTTATTTTAGGAGATGCTTACCAAAGAATAGTATCATGGCAGCATAGTCGTAGGGTAGGGCCCGTTTGAACCTCCCTCCTCCGTTCGGCGAATTCCTTCTTGGTTGTAGTCCATCGGACCAAATGGCTTACTTGCACACACCTGTTCTCGTGGTGGTGGGTAGGTTTCTTTCCTCTTCTTTGGAAAGAAAGCAATTCGAGCATCATAATCGATCACGTTCTCCGGGGAAAGCTTCCCGTCTCCCATGTTTCGGTGTAGATCCGGTCTTGTTTCATTGAAGCCTTTGCATCTAAACATCGCGTGTTCTACCGTGTCATTCTATCCACAGTCCCACATTATACAGACAGGTGAAATCGCTTTGTCGCCACCGTTCTTTAGGCTCTACAGATGCGTATCGCCAATAATCTCTGAATAATCCGGAGCAGACGCCGTATGTGGGCTCCTCTGTTCTCCTCTATACTGGCTACCCATATAACTCCACCAAGTCCATCACGGCGGCTTGCAATCTTCTGCTATCCCTATACGAGCCACCATCTGCCTATATCTTTGGCCCTAATTGAGCACCTCGGTTTTCCTCAAAACGGAGCGGCAGACTGTGCGTGAAGCACACCGTTTCTGCAGCTTCGGCTACCCTATTCGGAGGTCACTCGAATTGTCTTGAAGCTCTTTTTTCGGTCCTTTCGTCTGGTCATTACGGGCCGCCATTTAAAGTTATTAAGGTTGTGGCGCTCTCACAGTCAATTTCCAGTTTCCACCTTTATCCCAGTCTGGTGTCTTTTCGCTCAGATAGTCAGCCACTACCTATTCCTTTGGTGAGCCGAGACACTATTGGCGGCCAGTGCCTGTCGTATCTCTTCCTGTCTCATAGAGTCAATTGCATTCTTGACATTGCGATCAAGATCACAAGGCAGGCTTCCCAGTTTTTGTCATGCCATTTGTTATTATTTGTCTGCCACATTCAGTATTATCTTAATCACCGACAGTGTGGACCGCCCTCTACGGAAACAGTACTGGTGTCCGCCCCTTATGGAACATAATATTGGTATTCGAATATTCTTTATGTATTTGCTGTAGTTAGTCTGCATTTGTTGTCGAGCTATCGTTCACCGTAAAGTCGCACGGGACACTTCAACCATTTCTTTAAAATTAAAACTATCCTACCTTAACTGCGGAATATGTGCCGCAATTTAAATCATTCCCCTTTTAATGCCTAAGCTGTGACTTCATGTCCAATATATGATACGGAAATATATCCTGTTGTCGATAGTGTCTTATTAAATCTGATGACTAATACGGAGAGGTACATTTATCTTAGCGGTTTATTCGGTCTGACAAACTTGACTATAACATTTTATTATACACATCATAGGTACGTTTCACATATAATTCAATAATATTCTCATGTAGTCGCCTTATTAGTTTTATTGCAGATTGATGAATAATCTCTTTTGAGCACATCTTGTCAACAGTGCCGCTGTTTTTGGTTGCCACCGATGTTGAGTTACTAACGTTGGTGTTAGATTAAGCTGGCCTATCAAGAGATGGTGTATATAAGTTGTTTTTGTTTTGCTCATGTAACAGAGAGGCAATCCGCAGCCGGATACGATGCTACGTAATGTTCAGAGTGGTTCAGCCGCTCTTGTTCCCTGGTTAAGAGAATTAATGCAACGGAGGATGACGTGCTGCTACTGCCAGCATAAGAGGCCCATTGTCTTTAGTGATTATTAGCCAAACTGTTGTTTTGCTCACACCCAAGTAATGGCTGTGTCATCGTTCTCAAAATTGTTGCTTTCGTACGGCTCCGTTGGTGATGGTACCCCAGTAACTATTACTCTTAACGATGTCTTCTTTGCTGCGATTATTTACAGCTCAAGCATGGCGGGGGCAAAGGAGTGCATCGATTTCCTTACAGCCAATGTGAAGCTTGAGGACTCAGCCGCAGCTGCCGACTATGACTGCGTAGTAATCATTGGTGCCTCGCTCAATGAGGCCACGCTGGGAAAAGCCAGCGGATTTACCGCCGCCCTGCAGGCCGCTAAGACAGCCGACGCCGCCTTTGAAAAGCAGGTAGTTAACTTATTAATTCACTCACCAGACTTGGCTAAACCTATTCAGAGAAAGGTACAAAAAGAACATGTATGCGTAGGTGACGCCATATAGGCAGACTTTATACTGAGTATTATTGGTGAGTATGGCGTGATATATATATATATATATATATATATATATATAATGCCAACGTTTGTTTGTCTGGTGGCATTTTTAATCTGTAGGTCACGCTGTTGTCAGTTAATGGAACTCGGGTTGTATACTCTCCCACCGGACCTTTCAACCGTGACCAGGACGATGCTCGCGTCTTCTATGACGCTGCTCTCAAGGTACGTACTATTGGCCCGCATAACCGTCGCACGGAGACAATTTGATATACATATACGAGACCAAGGCGAAGACCATGGCTCGTAGATGGGTTCGCGGTCGTTGAAATAGTGCAACAAGTCGGCTGACTTCAGTAAAAGCATGCCCTTGAGCGGTGATGATGATTCGTTTAGTGCATCATTGTTTTTTATAATTTATTTTAATAACAAATGCTTCACGGATTTAGTGTTGTTGTCCTTGGTGATAATGATACCCGATTTGAGTACTTTAGCGATATGATCACGTACAAGCTATGTGTCAATCTGCCTATATTCTTTACAGGTTTTCTTCCATGTACTCTATGTTTCTTCTATTATTTTCTTAGAGTAATCAGAGGCGAGTGCGGTTACTTCTGTCGAACTAAGTGTCACATGTTTTCGGCTGCGAGAGAGTACAGTGCAATGGCTGTGACGGCGGTTCGTGTTTTCTCCAAAACAATGCGCACTAATATAAGTGGTTAATTCCTTTGCTCTGTCCTACCTATTGTTTGTGTGCGTCATGTCTTTTGGCCCAATGCGTTGTTTGCAGGGCGTGAAGCGAGCCCTGTCGGCCGGCGCCAAGAAGCCACTGGTGTGCCTTCCTGTGGGGCCCCTCGACACCTTCGATGTCTTCAGCATTGGCGCCGCCTCGGTTCTTGGAGCCTTCGAAGCCGTCTATGTCCCTCTCGAGATTCGCGAAGATGTGCCGGATAAGCGACGCAAGGTGCGTAGGCAGGAGAGCTCAAGCTAAAATTGCAATCTTATGGGTGCGCCACATGCGTTGCGCATCGAGGTTAGCTAATGATACGCTAGCCAATAGTTCAGAAGCCACGGTCTACCTAAACCTCTGACTGTCAAAATCTCCAATACGTAGAGCAAACGGATTGAACTGTGATCTACGAGTAAAACACTTCGTTGATGTTACTGATATCATTGCAGGTGCAACGACTGGGCTTTGTTAACTTTGCCGGAGACGCTTCGAAGCTGCGCTACCTGCTGGCGGTCGAGAGCGGCCGCATCGCCTGCCGCGATATTGGTGGCTCTGATCCCGAGCGAATGGCGCCACCAAAAGTCGAGGAGTACGTCGCGACACTGTTTGCTAATACGCCCGTCTCCGTTAAGGTAACCATGCCAACTTTCTCCAACCGTTTGATTTGACTGACTGTTTGGGAATCGAACGACCGTGGACCGTCGTTCACAACCACATAAAAACGCGTACACTATTCACGTTTGTCGGAGAACCTGTAATCTGGCTATTTTTCTCCCCGATAGACTATAGACATAGGTGAATGGTGTTCCCATTTGCCGATTCGGATTTGAAGGGCACGTAAATTAAATGGTACCTGGTATTGCACCTGTACTTGTGTGTCTCTTAAATTCATGAACGCGATCTATCTAGTGTAAAGTATACACACAAATAGGATTTTTATATTATTGTAAGATCTAATACTCTACGAAGCTTCGGTTTCATTCAATTAACCGACGCTGCGAGACAAGGTATTATGAATCAATTCTTCGCGTGGTGAACATCTTTCCGACTTGGACAATGTAATAGCCCACGTCAGGGCTTGTATAATTTTTTTAAATAAAGATGGATTGTTATATATATATATATATATACTAAAGATGGCTTATACTACTAATATTGAACCAACCCAACCGTCGCCTCTTTGTTGCCTTGTTGAATTAAGATTTAGATCCTTTTATTTATATCCTTTAAAATGTATCTGTGTGGTTTCTCACTCACAGGTAGTTGCTAACCGCGAACAGCTTGAAGCGAATTATCCATGTTTGGCGGCCGTAGATCGATGCGCGAGTCACGTCAAGCGACACAGCGCGAGGATGATCCTGCTTGAATACTCCGATGGCACAGCCGACGAGGTAAGGCTTAAGAAAGTTCGTACACGAGTAAAAGTGGCTTGCTTCTGTCCAATCGTCTGAGTAAATATTTTGTGTTATAGTCTACTATATCTAGTTTGATACAGACGCCATCTAGTAGCAGCTATCGCCTCTCATCATGCTTGTCGGAAGGAACTTTGAAGCACTTGACTTAAATCCTTTTCAACTTCACCAACATTTACAACGAACCACGGACAGACTCTCCCCGACGAGTGCTCGCCGGAATTGCAATCAGAGGGCGAGGGACGATTTTTTTTTGTCAAATTTCACCTGTAGAGGTTTTTTCAAGCTTTTTGTTCTATGGTCCAATTGGTTTTACCATCTGTTTGGCTTCTTAGTTCCCGACTTTGTTCAAAATATTTGCATTTATATTAACTTCTTTTGTAACAGCGTGTAAGGATCAAGCACAGAACCAAATGCGCCACTAAAGCGTGTCGTTTTATTTCTAATGCGTTACATATACATTTTTGAACTCAAGACAAAGATCACCACACCCAGGATCATACCTGCGACCAAGCCTGTACACCAGAAGCCAAATAATAACTGCGTCTAACTAGTTACTGAGACCACGCCGCCACTTGAAGCACCTACAGGCTAATTTGTTAATTAACCGAGTTGTCTTCACTGTCGCTGTATTTATGATGCTGATTCGTTGTAGGTGTTGGCGTTTGTCGGAAAGGGAGTCACTTATGACACAGGTGGTGCTGATATTAAGGCTGGTGGCATTATGGCTGGAATGCACCGTGACAAATGTGGAGCAGCCTTTGTCGCCGGTTTCTTCCAGACGCTGGTTGCTGCTAAGCCAAAAAACCTTCGCGTACTCGGCGCCTTGTGCATGGTGAGGAACTCAGTCGGTTCCGACAGCTACGTTGCTGATGAGCTGCTCACGTCGCGAGCTGGAGTTCGTATCAGGTAAGACTCGCCCTGGCACACTATTTCCCCAGCACACCCCGGGCACGCTTCTTTTTTCAGCAACATAGCCCTGTACCTCAAATGTCTTGTGCCAAAAAATCCCACTGACCATAGGCCTGTTTTACAGTTTCCTCTCATCATTCATCTATCATTTACCCTTGGAGATACTGAGGACGAGAACCTAAAAATAAGATCGGGCTGTTGAGGCAGAACACAACAAATAATTGGAGTCGAACATAGCAGAATGACATTGAATTGGTGCCTTTGACGACGCGTTCCTGTTGTTGTATCTATTTGCTGAACGTGTTTTATTGGGCGGGTGCTCTTGTTGTGGTTATTGTTGTTGCTTCCGTTCGATATAGGGTGGGTAACACTGACGCTGAAGGCCGAATGGCAATG
Organism: Dermanyssus gallinae; assembly: GCA_003439945.1. Classification (NCBI taxonomy): domain Eukaryota; kingdom Metazoa; phylum Arthropoda; class Arachnida; order Mesostigmata; family Dermanyssidae; genus Dermanyssus; species Dermanyssus gallinae. Next base: position 277,014 of record QVRM01003836.1, on the reverse strand, counting down.
GTCGATGCGCTGGCGGAGATGAAGGAACGTGTTCTGGAGAGCGGGGAGCATGCAAAGGCCCATCTCTTCACTGTGGCGACGCTGACAGGGCACGCGTGCCTTGCCGTCGGGGAACCCTACTCGATCACCGTCGATAACGGACCAGCCAAAGCCAAGAAGGCCTCAACTGTACGTTGTCATCTTTCACCATTACAGTATCCTCTTGAGCGAAAACCCTAGTATCAATTGTAGAGTTAACTACGAACTTCTATTAAAGGCCTAATGTAAAGCTATTCACATACGGAATGAAAGCGCCCTGGTATTAGGATGCCATTTAGCGTTTAGCCATTACGTCAAACATATTTTATTTTTGGTTGATTCACCGTCTCGAGGATATATTATAATTAGATCATGATCATTCTCGATATATTATTAATTTAGCTATCTACATACATTTATATATCTGTGCGCACATACACCACAGATATGTAGGCGATTCGCTACAGCCACCACTTATATCTAGTCGCCTGCCTCGGACTGATAGGGAAGGCCCTAGGTATATATATATATATTTATATATAAAGTAAAAAAAATGCAAATATCATCTCTTATACAATATATGAGCAAATAAACCAGCCAGCCGTATATATAGGGCTGGCTGTAAAGGAAACAAATATTTAGCATCTACCCATGATGCGTCGTTGCGGGACGAGTTCACCTATAGCATCAATATATATATATATATATATATATATATATATATATATATATATATATATATATATATATAACACCTCGGGCAAATCACGTTTCAACGAAATGTGTTTAAATATGCCTATTTGTTTCCACAGAGTTTGCAGAGTGCGGGTGATGCAGTGGGCGATATGTTCGAAATTTCGACCCTGCGCAGAGAGGACTACTCAATGATCGAAGGCAAGTCCGAGTATGAAGACGTGCTGCAGTGTAACAACTTGGCGTCGTCTCGGACGCCTCGAGGACATCAGTTTCCTGCGGCATTCCTCATCCGAGTCGCCGGACTCGACAAGCACGGCCGAGATAGCGCGAAGCCAATTGCCTACTCGCACCTCGATATTGCGGCCGCTTCCGGTCCATTCCCTGGAATCCCATCGGGGTCGCCTGTACCCGCAATGGCTCAGAAGTACATCTACCCTCGTCTCTTCTAACCTAGGAAGCAAAACGAAGTGTAGGCTTACCGATAGCTAGAGAAAACTCAGCTACTACAACTACGATGACGATAACTACAATTACTCTAGCCTATTTACTCTACCAGGGACATATTTTAGGGCAGGGATGTCTTTTATATCTTCCGCAAGTGGCCGCCTCTTATATTTGATTAAACTGACGAAACCTGACAGATTTGAACTAAATAAATGCATACAAGTGTCGTAAACATATATATATATATATATATATATATATATATATATATATATATATATATATATATATGTTGGCAGACCGAAATCACCAAAGTCTTTCAGAGTTATGTTTTCCTTAGAAACCTTATGCATTACTCAGACATAGGTCAAATTTCGCCAACTGATGGGAGTAGTAGTTTTATTAACCAATGATTGGTTTATATACATACATCATGGGCATCGCATTTTCAGAGTTGAGACAACGGAATTGCTTTTTCGCAACACTGAAGGTGATATAGATAACACGAGCGGCCACAAAGTTTACATATACACTCCGACGAGATCTCATGCAACTTCTCGCGCACACAGATCTTTAGGTGGATGCCGTGGACAGCAAATCTAGTGACTAGATGCCGGTTCTCATAACTGCAGGCTCTCCACGAATCGAACGTCATTGCCTTTGTTTAATAGGACAGCGGGTTGATGTTGGCCATTTCACTTTCCCAATCCAAGACGTGTTCTCTAAAAACCGTCGACTTCGGTAGGTTGTACATCCTCTAGAAGTCTTCAACGAATAACGGCGACGGCGCCAGTAAGTACACTAACCTATTATTATTCACCTTGCGTGATGGCTTAGTGGCAAAAGCCTTTGCCCTGCATTCGGAAGGCCTGAATTCGAGAACCCCACCGGCCACTCCTAAATTGGTTTTCATGATTCCCAATTTAAAGACAAGGTAAATGCCGGAATGGATTAAAAAATCGACCATGATCGAAAAAATGACGGGACGCACAGATGTCTTAATTAAAAGAGATGGTGCATTACCATCCAACTCCCCATTAAGTAAAACAAAAATTACGCTAGTGCGGTAACCGTTCAATGCTCTCTTTAGAAAACTGGCTATGAGTTAATCAAACGCCCTTAAGTTGCCTAAGCATGCTGAGGTATCTCATGTATCAGTTGTAACAGTGTTGACCGATATTTTAAACGTCAGAAAACTGGCAGCGAAGTTGGTTTCAAAAATGTTGAATTTCCAGCGATTAAACGCCCGTCGGGAAATGTCCGAAATGAGCTTTTAAGTGGTAGCAGAAAATCCTGGATTGCTTCAAAGAGTGACTTTTTTTGTGTGGAGGAGGGTGAATGCATTTACGCACGCCTCGAGTACGGAGTATTTCCGCTCTCGAGAGCAGTGTGGGGCTCGACCCTGGCGGTTGGATGTTGGTCCACTAAGACCACTACCCACTAAACCCCCCTCCCCCCTTAAGCTTCACTCTCTAATGGCCCAGATATCCATAGAACAGAACTATGGGCCATTGGGAGAAGTGGCGAGCGCCTAACGGATCATTTGGCCGAAGTCACTCACGGGTTCCCCTACCAGTCCGACGTGCGTGTCCCAACACCTGCGAACCCGTTTGATTACTGTAGTGTCTACGTACGGAACAATAAGGACACTCACCGCTAGAGTTACCGGCTCTACCAACGCCGACGCCAGAATGACTTTTCAGTTTATTTCATCCCAATCTGTACAACACTGTTGGCGCCCCCTGGTGGCACGTATTCCTCTGCCCCCTGGTGGCGCGCTTCTATCTATCTAATTCATCACGGATCATCGCCATCATCAATATCCATCTCATACACTACACTCTCCCTCCCTTCATTTTTTTTTTTTTTTTTTTTTTTTTTTTTAATGTTACCTACTACCTATATTTATCCTACATAATCATTTAAATATTTTGGTGCCGCTCTTGTCCTCCTTGACCGCCTCAACTCCGGTTGCTCGTCCCTCTCTTCTGCTGATATGTATTCTTCCGGTTCCGACGATTGCTCTGATGATGATTCTTCCTCCGTTTGTTCTTCCGATACTTCTTGCTCCTCTGATTCCTCGTCCCCCCCTGCCAGAACCGTTGTTCCGGTCCACCTGCCAATCAGTGGCCTGTGTTGTTGCTGTTGTTGTGCCGTTACTTCAGGCGGTTGCTTGGCGGACACTAGTCTGTTCCGGTGCCATACTTTACCATCGGCCAGCAGGTACGTATCCGCCCCTCTCCGTTCCATTACCTGGATCGGCGGGCTGTACTTCTTCTCTCCCTTCCATACGATTGGCCGTCTTATGCGCACCCATTGCCCTGGGCTCAACGCGATATCCGTGACTGCTCTACGCCGATCGGCGTATTCCTTCTGTGCTCGCTGACGCCTCTCGGTGTGTTCGCGACTTGGTGCATCGCCTCGAGCGGGTTCCCCTGGAGCTGTCACACTCAATCGAGTTCGCATCGATCGACCATGAAGAAGCGTGGCTGGGGAGAGACCCGTGGTTGCATGTGGAGTGGCGTTATATGCTCCCACCATTTCTCTGATCCGTTTCTTGAAGTCTCCCCCCAGCTGTTTAGCGGTTTCGAAGAATCCCCCCAGCGTTCTGTTAAACCTTTCCACCAGGCCGTTTGCCGCCGCATGGTACACAGGGGTCAACTGATGGATTACGCCAAATTTCTTCATGAACTCGGCGAATGCTGTGCTAGTCATTTGCGAGCCATTGTCCGATATTAGATATTCGGGCACCCCCTCCTGATGAAATAGTCGGTGCAGGAAATCCACTATCTTTTCTGTGGTTGCCTCTTGGACAAGCTCCACCTCCGCCCATTTCGAATAGTAGTCAATTACCACTATTGCAAACCGCTGCTGAGCTCCCACTGATATGTCAGGTCCACGGATGTCTAGCGCTAACCTTGTCCACGGTTGCTTCGGCCACGGAGTCGTTCGAATCGGAGCGGTCACGGGGCGTGCTGTTTTGTCGTGTCGAGCACACAGTCCACAGTTTCGGATAGCTTCTTCCACGAATTTATCCATTCCGGGCCACCAAAATCGCTCCCGTAGTCGCTGCTTCGTTCGGACGACTCCTTGGTGCGCATCGTCGTGTGCCAACTTGAACGCCTGTAACCTGCACGCCACGGGTAACACAATCCTGGCTCCACGCATCATTACTCCTTGCACTTCTGACAATTCATGTATTACGGAGGCCCACACTCTATCTTTTGGCGAGGGTTTCCTGTGCCGCATCCACCCCCGTACCTGTGTTAGCTCGGAATCTATTCTAGACAATCGTGCAATTTCTTCCCAGTTCAGTGGTTTTACATCTTGTGTCAGATACGATACTACTATTTCTGTTGCATCATTCACTTCAAATTTATCAGTATTTGGTAATCGTGACAACATATCCGGGATGTGGTTAGATGCTCCCGCGCGGTATTCTATTGAAAAATTATATCCCCTCAATCGCTCCACCCAGCGGCCTATCCGCATTGGTGCTCTTCCCGTTCCTTTTGCTCCTAACAATGTAACTAACGCTGAGTGGTCGGTACGGAGTCGAAATCGTCGTCCAAATAAATAAACATGCCACCGCTCTATTGCAAAAAGGCAAGCCAGTGCTTCTTTCTCCCCTGTTGAATACTTTTGCTGTGTTTCTGTTAATGTACAAGAAGCGTACGCTACAGGTCTTTCACCTTCTGGGCCCCTCTGCAACAACACTCCCCCCAGACCTATATTGCTCGCGTCCGTTTCCACGATTACGTCGTATTCCGTGTTAAATATTGCTAATGGCTTAGCTTGTACAATACTTTGCTTCATCTCTTCAAAAGCCACCCGCTGTTCCTGTCCCCACGTGAATTTCGATTCCTTTTTCAATAATCGCCTCAACGGCTCCGTCATCTCGGAAAATCGTGGAACGCATCTCATGTAAAAACTTGCCGCCCCCAGTACTGATCGCACCTGTGCTGCATTCTTTGGTTCCGCTAGTTCACTGATTGCCTTAATATTATCCATACACGGTGTAACTCCATTTCTACTTATACTGAACCCCACGAATTCGACTCTATCCACTCCAATAACACACTTTGAATTCAACGTCATTCCCGACTCTGCTATCCTGCGCAACACTTCCTCAAGTCTAATATCATGTTGTTCTCTAGATTCTCCGTAGATTAGAATGTCATCTAAGTACACTAATACACCTTCCAATCCCTCCAACATGTCTTTCATCATTTTCTGAAATGCGGCTGGTGCTGATGCCAGCCCAAAGCACACCCGTCTGTAGCGGAACAACCCCCACGGTGTAATGAATGCTGTCAGGTCTCTTGATTCCTCCGCTAGCTCTACTTGGTGATATGCCGACATTGCATCTAACTTAGAAAACCACTTCGCTCCCTTTAACTCCGCTAGTAAATCCTCTAGATGCGGTAATGGGAACACCTGCGGAATTATAGCTTCGTTCACTTGTCGTAAATCCACACACACTCGTACCCCACCACTTTTCTTTGCCACTACCACCATAGCTGATATCCACTCTGACGCCTCTATCGGCTCTATTACCCCCAATTCCACTTGTCGGTCAATTTCTTTCTTCACTGTATCCACTGTTGCTAACGGTAGTCGTCTTAGTTTCTGTTGCACTGGTCTAGCCCCTTGCTTCACTTTTACACGATGTCTATACCCCCTCACCAATCCTAGCTGGCCTGAAAATAACTTCCTATACTGCTCCGCTGTCCCTAAGTTGTCCACTGAAGCTACCACTTTTCCATCCACTGCACACTTCTGCCCCTTACAATCCACACACACTTCCAACTTCGCTAATGCATCGCGTCCTAATACCGATTTCCCCCATCGCACCACAAATACCTCCATAACCACAGATTTTTTTCCTAGTTCAATTGTACATTCCACTACTCCTAATACATCAATCACTTCTCCACTATATGTTTTCAGTACCACTCCTGTTTCATTCACCCTTCTCGTTTCTCCGCTTAATATTCCACTTACATCTTTCCAATTTACTATTGTCACTGCACTACCCGTATCCACTAAAATTTTACTATCTGCTTATCTACTCGTGCCTTTATACTAATCTCCGAGCTAACACACAGGGTATAGATTTGAGTAATTTTTCTCGGCTGACTCGCCTGTGCCTCCTCCGGCCACGATTCTTCCTCCACCAACCGCACCAATCGCTTGCCTCCCGTCGCTCCACACATCCTCTCGAAATGGCCCGTTCGATGACACTTGAAGCATGTTGCTTTCCTGGCCGGGCATAGGTGGTACCCGGCCAGGTGCGTGCCGCTACCACACGCCGTACAGGGCTTCCAATTACCGACTTTGGCCGGCTGCCGACGTCGACTGATCGCCGCCACCGCGACGTCTCGCTCTAGCTGCCTTGCCTCCGCCATGTTGCGCTCGAGGCGGATTCCTATTTCACGCGCCTGAGCCAGCTTGAGGTCGTCGTCTTCTAATAGCAGCCGCTCACGCAACCTCGGAATCGACGTCCCCGTGGTGAGCTGTGTCTTGATGGCTTCTTCAGGCGTGAATTGCTCAAACTTACATTTCGCCGCCATCCGCGTCAGCTCGGCCACGTATTCTTCCACTGGCTCCCCCGGCCGCTGCCGTCGCCTATGAAATTCGTCGCGGGCCGCTGCCAGCCCCTTCTTCTGTGCAAATCTGTCCACCAGTCGCGCTTTCATTTCTTCGTACGCATCTCCCTCCACGTTGGCCGGCACCGGCCTATTCTTGATAAGGTTGTACTGCCTTATCCCTTCCAATCCAAGCGCGTTTTTAAGAAGCGCGCACTTTTTCTTTTCGTCGAGCTTCTCCGCGTTCGGATGTGCCTCCACGTACGCATCGAATGCTACGATCCAATCTTCTATGGGCGCCGCTGGTGGTCCGGCCACCGGCATAAATTGCTGCAGCGGCATTGGTCCGTACGACATCATTTCTGTCTGTGCGTTTCTTCACACACCACTCCAACCGTCGCTTGCCGTCCACCGTCACCACCACTCGCCGTTCGCCGTCACCACCACTCGCCGTCCACCGTCACCACCACCGCCACCAACCACCGCGTCACTCTTTATCGTGCGCTGTCCGTTCTGTCCGCTACTATAAGACTGACCGCTAGGTTCAGTCAAGTCGACTGCGCCAATGTAGTGTCTACGTACGGAACAATAAGGACACTCACCGCTAGAGTTACCGGCTCTACCAACGCCGACGCCAGAATGACTTTTCAGTTTATTTCATCCCAATCTGTACAACACTGTTGGCGCCCCCTGGTGGCACGTATTCCTCTGCCCCCTGGTGGCGCGCTTCTATCTATCTAATTCATCACGGATCATCGCCATCATCAATATCCATCTCATACACTACAATTACAAGCCACGTCATCTGTTGATGTCGTAAGCGCTATCCGTTCTCTTCTATACCTGCCAAGCTCCGCTTTCTTTTTCATCGCCGCAGTTGCCATTTCCTCGCCCAGCCTCCATACCGATGCTGTGCTGCATAAGTACTCCACAAACGTTTTCATGTTACTTTTCGGCGGGTCTGGTATCCCGACTCCTTGTTTTCCTGCTTCTTTGGCTCATCTCAATCGCAGCAGCGCTATGGCGGTTGTCCTTTCCTGCTCTAGTCCCTTGCATTTTAAGAGAGTGTGCTCGGGGTCATCGTCGATGCCGTCTACACAGTGCACGCAGGTTACCGAGGGAGCTTTGCCTATACGAAATAGATAATATTGAAAATCACCGTGGCCAGTGAGGCACTGCGTGAGGAAAAAGTTCATTTCTCAAAGAGTGACTACAGGAGACGAATTATGGGTATACGGTTACGACATCGAGATCAAAGCTAAATCCTTCCAGTGGTGCCTCCAAGAAAGAGTCGATCGAAGAGATTCAGGAATATCGGCTAAGACCTGTTGCTTCCTAAATAAATGTGTTCATTTTAATGTTTATTATATAGAATGTTTAAATATAAGAACAATACACACAGTGGCATATTTAGTTAGTAAACAAGCCCCGGCGCTTTTAAATCTAGACTTTACGCTAGATATCGTTTATTATTTCTGACTCTCTAATATATATATATATATATATATATATATATATATATATAAGGTTTAACATGATTCTACTGAAGAACAGAGTCAGAAGGTGGTTTATTTACTGAACAGAGTCAGAAGGTGGTTTATTTACTAGACAGAGTCAGAAGGTGGTTTATTTACGAACCTGCATTACAAATGCTTAAGTTTTCGAAAAAAAATCATAAACTTTTATAAAATAAAAGAGTGAATTTGCACAGTAACATGGTCATATATACAAGTACGTGCACAGTAGACAGGTCTGGCCCGTCAGGGAGATGGTCGCCCACATGATGACTTCGGCGGCGGCATGGAGGGAGTCGACGAACTTGTTCGACGCTGTTTTGACACTCAAGACAGTCAACGAAACGGCCAGAAGGGAAAGGCTTGAGCGGATCTCTCGGGGAAGTGGTCGAGATGGGGAGCCGAGAGAGGGGGGAGGAGGGGGAAGAGCCCTCACGGTCTCGACGCACCCTCATAGGACGGTTTACAAAATGGCAGTGACCCCCTATCCAACCGCAGGCAGACATGCGGGATGATAGAGAGACATAGAGCTGAGTAGAGGACGGTAGGGACGCCTCTCCCACGGCTTCGAAGTAATGCCAAAGTAGCACCGAGTCTGGGGGATGGGTAAGAATCCGGGTTTAGTGGGTATGCGAGTCCTACACTAGTCACGCAGGCTGCTAGTCGCAGGCGCATGTGCATCATGCATTCCCGAAACCCCCCCAGATAAAAAAGGATATACAGCTCCTTAGAATGATACAGCATTGTGGTAAGTAAATACACTCAACACAACAGTATTTCCGACCCTTGTATGATCGCTTTTTACAACTCATGAATCCAATAACACCCCCACAGCTCTTCACTCTGCAACACCTGCTAATACCCTCATCGGTCTGCTATACCAAAGCCGGAAGCAAGGTATTTGTTTTAATTCCCGCACAAAAACACTCACAGAGGAGAGAGATCTTATGCGGCCAGGTACCGCGCTCCAAATATGCGGCAGACGGCACAATACAGAATGGGACCTAAGTTTCTTCCTGGTCCGCGGTATCACAAATACTGTCGCTCTACGTAGCCGCCTTCTCTGTCTGGGCACCAACTGCTATATCCGCCGGTAGTAAACCACGAGAGGTTTTGCAGGCAAGCGTAGCTACTCTAAGAACATGTAGTTTTGAGACTGGTAAAAGGTCATGGGCAGCGAACAGATCACTAACTAACTCGTAGCGCCGTCGGGAGAAAATGGCACGAAGTGCATCATTTTAAGTCCCCTGAACCCTTCGAAGAATGCCTCTGTACTCACCACTCCACAGCAGGATACCATAACATAAAATAGATAAAAACAGGGCTTTGTAGACAGCTAGAAATCCCTCAGTAGGAACCCCTATCTGCCTTAATCTCCGTTATGTTGCAAAAACGGCACAGCATTTGTCATCAACAGATCTACATGAGAATGCCAGGATAAATTCTCATGTAATACCAAACCGAGACACCTTACCGCCTGAGAACAACCTACCGCATTGGCACTCAGTCAAAAACTATCGGGCCATTAAGGCAGTCTTCTAGCAGGTCGAAACACTAAAATATTGGTTTTGCTCGTGTTTACAACCAATTCATATGTATTTAAACTTTAACAATTTTTTCAACCAATTCAAGTGAAGTGCTAATACCTCTAGAAACGTTAGCCGGGTCGAGCCAAAATAAGAGTTTTGTGCCGTCTGCAAAAACTCTCGTCTTTCCCAGGTAATGTGCTTAATTCTCAAGAGTATAAAGTTCAGAAGTATCAGAAACATACACGGGCTAAGGACAGAGCCTTGCGGAGTCCCCAGACTAACAAGCTGCCGAGTAGATCGAATAGGTCTACAGACTGAATTCTATTCTCAAGATAGGACCTAAACTAGCTAACTGTAGAGAACGTGCAACCCAAGTGGGTAAACAATCCATGGTCAAGGCAATTGAAGGCAGACGCCGTGTCCAGGAATACGCCTAAGCAATGCTGGTCTATTTCGGCCGAGTCAACAATATGCTGCCACATATGTGCAAGGGCTAAGTCTGTCGATTGGTTCTAACGAAAACCGAATTGGTCTGACGGGAGGAAGTCAATGTCCTTCAAAGAACAAGTTCAGCTCTGTAGCACTAATTTTTCAAAGACCTTTGCAATATAGTCAACAACTGACATAGGGCTGTAACTGGAAGCAAGACACCTATCCTCTTGTATAATGAAACTACGTTGGTGCCTGGTACTCAGGCAACTAGTACAGAAGTCGTGTTTAAAAAATAGGTTAATTACACTTGCCTATATATATATATATATACTGTTAGCTGGCAGGACCGGCTTCATTGGAATCTAGACTTTATAGGTGACTATTTCCGCAGACGATCCAGCAGTCTAACGATATTGTCCTTTCTCGTAAAACGTTCTTAGTCTATACGTGTAGTTGTGTCGTCCAGATACTTTATTGCTGCTCGCCATTTGTTTCTTTTTTTCTAAGGCTTCATACGTCACATTTCGTTCGAACAACGAACTTCTTAGCCCTCCGTTTCCCAGCAGACGATAAAGAAGAAGAGAAGAGGGCCGTTGGCTGGCGTCCTTGTCTTCGTGGATATCGCATTTTCTTGGGACCCGCATCCCATATCTGCTTATCGGTCTTTCCACCTACTACTTTGTCGCCTTTGGGCTGTTTCCTGGGGCGGGATTGGGTTTTGCTTTCAACTGATTTTTCCGCTATTTTCCAGCCTGAGGGGAAGGGACTGCGGCAAATGATAATTGATAATTGCATTTGACTGCGAGCAATCACCTGTAGAGATCTTCATCGTCTTTTTCTTTCACTCATGCTTCTTTTTCAGTGTCGTCTTCTGTTTTTATATTTCTCCTTATTCTGGGTTACTTTTCCTTTCCTCGTCTGTCTTCGCACCATTTTTTTGTCTCGCTAAAACGTATCTCGCTGACACATACACGCGTGCTTCCGTACTAGTGCAAACTATGCTTTTGTCCGCGTTTCAGCAAAGGTGGCGGAATGCTAGTTTTGCTAGTCGTCCAGTACAGCTACAGGCTCCGTTTTCAATCGAGTTTAATATTCTCTAGTTTCTTTTGAGGGTATTCTTTTCGTAACAGGTAAGTGTGCCTTTACTGCATGCTACAACAATTAGCGGTGCTGTGGTTCCTCAATATTAGCATTTGGTCTTCCTATGACAAAGATAAATTGAAGAATCGGTCGATCAACAACGAATAATTCACCGCATAGGGCTTATGTAGTAGTTCCGCGAGCCAAGCCGGAAAAACCAACGGCAGCGATAACCATGAAATTGAACTTTTGCAAAATAGGTAATAGTAGTATAATCTTACGTTAATATTTCAGCCTGGTGATCCTTCTTGTAGGTAGGGAAACTGATGTTTTTCTACCTGTGAGAAGTGGGATTACTCGCCCCTGGGTACCAATTGACCAAGAAACAAGCGGGGCAATGCATGCATGACTTGATATAGAGGATTATCCACTACCGTCCACTGAATGCTGTAGTGTATTGTTTTTTACACGTACGGTTTTGCTATGGAACAGATTGCGTACATGCGATATTAGGAATGATATAACACCTTAATATTGTATAAGATATTAATGCAGAAACGTTGAATTTCCCTTATAAACAAATGTATTGTATATATTTGAACTTTTATCATGTATGTAAATGTAAAATAGAGATACAAATTATACAATGGGGGATGCATGGACTGCCTATAAAATTCGTGGCCAAGAACTGCAACGTTTAACAAGCAGACAAGCGTAGAACTAGTATATTAGAAACACACCAATATATATACATATATATATCCTGTTTAGCTCGTCGTTGTATAATTGTTTTTATCTAAAGCGTACGCCCCTTTGCTACCACTGACGTAGTAGTTTATCATAGGCGCACTATACTCATGTGCCATACGTTGCATGCACACCATGCAACGCTTATCTAAATTAAATTTAATTCACGAAAATAGTACCCAGAAAAAAAGCTAGGCAGAAGATTAAACTCGATTTAAAACGGAGCATGTAGCTATTGGGCGGCTATCAAAACCGGCATTCCGCCACCTTTGCTGAAATACGGGCAAAAACATAGCTTGCACTAGTACGGAAACACGCATGTATGTGTCAGCGAGATACGGTGACACAACAAGTAATGATGATGAGTAACGACCTGAAGACGGCGCAGTAGTAGGTGGGAAGATCGATAATTAGATACGGGATGCGGGTCCCAATAAAATGCGATATCCACGAAGACAAGGACGCCAGCCGACGGCCCTCTTCTCTTCTTCTTTTTCGTCTGCTGGGAAATGGAGGGCTTAGAAGTACGTCGAAATTCGACGTATGCAGCCTTAGCACAACAAAGTATCTGGATGACACAGCTATACGTACAGATTAAGAAAATATTACGAAGCGGGAAACTAACGTGCCATATTATGAGGGAAAAGGTCGCCATACCGCTAGATTGTCTGCGTAAATAATCACCAATAAAGTCTAGATCCCAACAAAAGCAGTTTTGCCAACTAAATATATATATATATATATATATATATATATATTGGGCTTTCAATAGAATCCTGTTGAACTTTAGATATATATAGTTTTAAGATTAGAGAGTCACGATTAGCGTAAAGTCTATATTTAAAAGCGCCGGGGCTTTTTTACTTAACAAATATGCCGTTTTGTGTATCGTTTTTAATATTCTGTATAATTGAAATGAAATAATATGTCTAGGTATTTCAATAATTAACATTCATTTAAGAAGCAATAGTTTTAGGCGATATTCCTGAATTTCTTCGATCTCCTTGAAGGCACCACTGGGAGGATTGAGCTTTAACCTCGATGTCGTAACCATATACCCATGATTCGGTTCCTGTAGTCACTCTTTGAAGCAATCCAGGATCTTCTGCTACCACCTAAAGGCTCAATTCGGACATTGCCCAACGGGCGTTTATTTGCTGGAAATTCAACATTTTTGAAACCAACTCCGCTGCCAGTCTTCTGACGTATAAAATATCGGTCAATACGATTACAACTGATACATGAGAAACGTCAGCTTTCTGTAGACAATTCATCAGCTATCTCCGTGAGTGCGATAACAAACGATTGTTGAGTGCGATATTACGCACATTTTCAGCGCTTTCTTTTGTTATTGACGTCGAAGGTCATTCCCGATGGGTATCATCGTTGCAGTTCTATTTTTGGCTCTTTAATTTAGATCGCCGAACCTCGTTTTCTTTTGCTTAACCAAAATCAAACAATTTATACTATCATTAATTGGCAAAATTTTGCCTAGCTAATGAATGGCGTTTCTAAGCAAAACAGAACTCCGGCTGACTTTGGTGGTTTCGGTCTGGCAGCATATATGTATATATATATATATATATGTTTACGACACTTTTATGATTTATTAAGAAAAAAATTCAATCTGTCAGGTTTCGTCAGTTCAATCAAATATAGAAGACGACCCCGTCAGCTGAGTTGTGTCTAGCTATCGGTAAGGCTACACTTCGTTTTGCTTCCTAGTTTAGAAGAGACGAGGGTAGATGTACTTCTGAGCCATTGCGGGTACAGGCGACCCCGATGGGATTCCAGGAAAAGGGCCAGAAGCGGCCGCAATATCGAGGTGCGAGTAGGCAATTGGTTTCGCGCTATCTCGGCCGTGCTTGTCGAGTCCGGCGACTCGGATGAGGAATGCCGCAGGAAACTGATGTCCTCGAGGCGTCCGAGACGACGCCAAGTTGTTGCACTGCAGCACGTCTTCATACTCGGACTTGCCTTCGATCATTGAGTAGTCCTCTCTACGCAGGGTCGAAATTTCGAACATATCGCCTACTGCATCACCCGCACTTTGCAAACTCTGTGGAAAAAATAGGCATACTTAGACACATTTCGTTGAAACGTACTTTGGCCGAGGCTATATATATATATTGATGTCATAGGTGAACTCGTCCCGCAACGACGCATAATGGATAGATGCTAAGTATTTGTTTCCTTTACAGCCAGCCGAATATATATATATATATACACCTATGGCTTTCCCGATTAGTCCGACGAAGGCGACTAGATATAAGTGGTGACTGTGGCGAATCGTCTACATATCTGTGGTGTATGTGCGCACATATATATAACTTTGAGCTTTAATTAGAAGTTCGTAGTTAACTCTACAATTTATTATAGAGTTTTCGCTTAAGAGGACAGAATACTAAAAGTCACTATCCGCTCAGCTTTAGCTATTGTTCATATTCGTAAGACAGTCATTGTAATCAATCTTTTGGCAACGAAACAAACAACTTTCGGGTTCATCCCTAGTTTTAACCTAGATACTGTAATGGTGAAAGATGACAACGTACAGTTGAGGCCTTCTTGACCTTGGCTGGTCCGTTATCGATGGTGATCGAGTAGGGTGCCCCGACGGCGAGACACGCGTGCCCTGTCAGCGTCGCCACAGTGAAGAGATGGGCTTTTGCATGCTCCCCGCTCTCCAGGACACGTTCCTTCATCTCCGCCAGCGCATCGACCATTGCCATTCGGCCTTCAGCGTCAGTGTTACCCACCCTATATCAAACAACAACAGCAACAACCACAACAAGATTACCGACCCAATGAAATACGCGCAGCAAATAGATACAACAACCGATTCGCGTCGTCAAAGGTACGAATTCAATGTGACCCTGCTATATACAACCCCAATTATTTGCTGCGTTCAGCCTCCACTGCCCGACCTCAGTGTCGCCAAGGGTTCATGATACGCTGTATGATGAGACGAAACTGTGAAAACAGACCTATCGTCAGTGGGATGCTTTTTGGCACAAAACATTTAAACACTCTACGTTACAGATAGGGAGGGCTATATTGCTAAAAAAAGAGGCGCGCCCAAGGTGTGCTAGGGTTATAGTGTGCCGAGGCAAGTCTTACCTGATTCGAACTCCAGCTCGAGACGTGAGCAGCTCATCAGCAACGTAGCTGTCGGACCCGACTGAGTTCCTCACCATACACAAGGCACCGAGTACGCGAAGGTTTTTTGGCTTCGCAGCGACCAGCGTCTGGAAGAAGCCGGCGACAAAGGCTGCTCCACATTTGTCACGGTGCATTCCAGCCATAATGCCACCAGCCTTAATATCAGCACCACCTGTGTCATAAGTGACTCCCTTTCCGACAAACGCTAACACCTACAACGAATCAGCATCATAGAGACAGCGACAGTATGGTCAACTCGGTTGGTTAACAAATTAGCCTGTATGAAATAAGATGACATAGTTTAGTGGCGCATTTGGTCCTGTGCTTGATCATTGCACGCTGTTACAAACGAAGTGCATATTAAAATGCAAACATTTTGAACAAAGTCGGGAAGAAAGGGGCCAAAAAGATGGTAAGACCCATCGAAACCTAGAACACAAAGCTTGAAAAATCTCTTACAGGTGAACTTCGAAAAAAACGTTCGTCTTTTCTGAAGTGCTTGCCTAATTTGCAATTTCGACAGTCAGTCGGGGTGAGTCGGACCGTAGTTGGTTAGAAATGTTGGTGAAGTTGTAAAGGATTTAGTTTAAGTGTTTCAAAGTTTCTTCCGACAAGCAGGAGGAAGGGCGATAGCTGCCACTAAATGGCGTTTGTGTCAAACTAGATATAGTAGACCATAACACAAAATGTTTAATCAGACAATTAGACAGACGCAAACCACTTTTGCTCGTGTACGAACTTTCTCAAGCCTTACCTCGTCGGCTGTGCCATCGGAGTATTCAAGCATGATCATCCTCGCGCTGTGTCGCTTGACGTGGCTCGCGCATCGATCTACGGCCGCCAAACATGGATAATTCGCTTCAAGCTGTTCACGACTAGCAACTACCTGTGAGCAGGAAAACACACAGATACAATTTAACAGGTATAAATAAAATAATTTAAATTTTTATCCAACGAGGCAACAGCAATGTTGTTGTTCGAAGTAAAAAAACACGTGCCGTATTTACAAAATCATCAAATAAAATGTTTTACATTTTATGTCCGGCATTTTACTATAAGCCAATTAACCCACAAATGCGACAGGTTTCGGTCATTAAACATTATGCTGTTCTTAAAAACATGATTCTATATTACCATTATAAATCACTCTTAGTGCGCTGTGAGTGGTTGTAGGGTTATGATTCTGAAGTATTTGGCGTGAACGCTAATAAAGAACTTCATTTTTGGCGAATTATCTTCTAAGCGACTATGTCGCGTCGTCTGACCGGCCTTGCATCTCCTTCAGATGGAGCAGAATCACGAACACGATGGTGTGCTTAGTTTCTGTATAGGAAGACTGGTTGTCTCGCAACAGCACATTTTGTGCTCCTATGTCGGGCAAAAACACCAGTGTCACAAATAGTAGTAATTTCACTCTTACTCCGAAACAAGACTTCTCAGAGACCATGTTCCATTGGAAAAAACATTTGCTTTAACGAGCTCTACAATTCTGTATATCGCTCTTCAAATATTCCTGCAACACCCTGTATATATGCAACAATACATCTTTATTAAACAAGGAATTCTACAAGTCCTGACGTTGAATATTACATTGTCCAAGTCGGAAAAATGTTCACTACGCGAGGAATTGGTTCACAATATCTTGTCTTGCAGCGTCGGTTATTTGAATGAAGCTGAAGCTTCTTAGAGTATTAGATCTTACATTATTATAATAATAATATTTGTGTGTATAACTGACACTAAATCGACCGCGTCCATGAAGTTAAGAGACACACAAGTACAGGCGCGGCTTTATGTGATTGTGTACGAAGGTTCACGATCGTTCGATTCCTAAACAGTCAGTCAAATCAAACGGTTGGAAAAAGTTGGCATGGTTACCTTAACGGAGACGGGCGTATTGGCAAACAGTGTCGCGACGTATTCCTCGACCTTTGGTGGCGCCATTCGCTCGGGATCAGAGCCACCAATATCGCGGCAGGCGATGCGGCCGCTCTCGACCGCCAGCAGGTAGCGCAGCTTCGAAGCGTCTCCGGCAAAGTTAACAAAGCCCAGTCGTTGCACCTGCAATGTTATCAGCAACATCAACGACATTTTAGTGACAGACGCTCACATACCACCTAACAAACAGACGGTCAGTGTAGCCGCTACAGTTGGAATCAGTCAGTCCAATTTCCGTGCACACAAAGTGTTTTTACTCGTGGATCACTGTTTTCAATTCGTTTGCTCAACGTATTGGCGGTTTTGACAGTCAGAGGTTTAGGTAGACCGTGGCTTCTGAACTATTGGCTAGCTATCATTAGCTAACCTCGATGCGCAACGCATGTGGCGCACCCACAAGATTGCAATTTTAGCTTGGTCTCTCCTGCATACGCACCTTGCGTCGCTTATCCGGCACATCTTCGCGAACCTCGAGAGGGACATAGACGGCTTCGAAGGCTCCAAGAACCGAGGCGGCGCCAATGCTGAAGGCATCGAAGGTGTCGAGGGGCCCCACAGGAAGGCAGACGAGTGGCTTCTTGGCGCCGGCTGACAGGGCTCGCTTTACGCCCTGCAAACAACACAATGGGCCAAAAAGCAAGACGCATACGAACAATAGGTAGGATAGAGCAAAATAATTAACCGCTTATACTAGTGCGCATTGTTTAGAAGACAACACGAACCGCCGCCACAGCCATTGCACTGTACTCTCTCGCAGCCGAAAACATGTGCCACTTAGTTCGGCAGAAGTAACCACACTCGCTTCTGACTGCTCCAGGAAAATAATAGAAGAAAAATATATTGCATAGAAGAAAACCTGTATGGAATATAAGCAGATTGACACATAGCTTGTACGTGATCATATCGCTAAAGTACTCAAATCGGGTATCATTATCATCAGGGACAACAGCACCAAATCCGTGAAACATTTATTCTCTTCTGCTACTCTTCTACGCTTCTACTGAAGTCAGCCGACTCGCTGCACTACTCAAAAAAGACCGCTAACCCATCTACGAGCCATTTTAAGCCTTCGTCTCCTATAAATGTATATTATATTTATTCGTCTCCGTGCGACGGTTATGCGGGCCAATGGTACGTACCTTGAGAGCAGCGTCATAGAAGACGCGAGCATCGTCCTGGTCACGGTTGAAAGGTCCAGTGGGCGAGTATACAACCCGAGTTCCATTAACTGACAACAGCGTGACCTACATATTAAAAATGCCACCAGACAAACAAACGTTGGCATTATATATATAAAATTTCACGCCATACTCACCAATAATACTCAGTATAAAGTCAGCCCTATATGGTGTCACCTACGCATACATGTTATCTTTGTACTTTTCTCTGAATAGGCACGATCATTTTGTTATTAGGCCGATATTGACAGTTATTATTTATTCATAATGTACCGTCGTATTATTAAATATATATATATATATATATATATATATATATATATATATATATATAGGAAAAGGATGTTTAAATCATTTTATTTTGCTCTAGCTTCGGCCTAGCCAAGTCTGGTTAGTGAATTAAGTTAACTACCTGCTTTTCAAAGGCGGCGTCGGCTGTCTTAGCGGCCTGCAGGGCCGCGGTAAATCCGCTGGCTTTTCCCAGCGTGGCCTCATTGAGCGAGGCACCAATGATTACTACGCAGTCATAGTCGGCAGCTGCGGCTGAGTCCTCAAGCTTCACATTGGCTGTAAGGAAATCCATACACTCCTTTGCCCCCGCCATGCTTGAGCTGTAAATAATCGCAGCAAAGACGTCATATTAAGAGTAATAGTTAATGGGGTACCATCACCAACGGAACCCGTACGAATGCAACCATTTTGAGAGCGATGATACAGCCATTACTTGGGTGTGAGCAAGACAGCAGATTGACTAATAGTCAGTAAAGACAATGGGCCTCTTATGCTGGCAGTAGCAGCAGGTCATCCTCCGTGGGGTTAATTCCCTTAACCAAGGAACGAGAGCGCCTGAACTACTCTGAACATTACGTATCAGCGTATCCGGCTTTCTTTTAGATGAACAGAACAAAAACAACATATATGCATAATTTCTTGGTAGAACTGCTCGATCTAACACTAACATTACTAATTCAACATTGGGGGCAAATAAAAACAGCAGCACGGATTGGCACTGTTGACACGATGTGCTCAAAATAGGTTATTTATCATCCTGTAGTAAAAATAATAAAGTGACTACTTAACAATAATGTTGCATTATAAGTAAAGCGTGAGGATGATGCGTTTATAGTCGAATCCACCACGCCACCGGGCTCGACAACAAATCCATATCAACTACAGCAAATGCATAAAGCATATTGAAATTTGAATATTATGTTCCGTAAGGGGCGGACACCAATACTGTTTTTGCAAGGGGCGGACATCAATACTGTTTTTGTAAGGGGCGGACACCAATACTGTTTTTGTAAGGGGCGGTCGATACTATCGGTGATTTGAAGAATACTGAAAGTCGCAGACAAATATTGACGAATGACACGGCTAAAACGGGAAGGCCTGCCTTGTGATCTTGATCGCCATGTCAAGAATGCGTTTGACTCTATGAGACAGGAAGAGATACGACAGGCACTGACCGAGGATGTCTTGGCTCATCAAAGGAATAGGCAGAGGCCGACTATCTGAGCAAAGGGAAACCAGACTGGGTAAGGTGGAAACTAGAAGTTGACTGTTAGCGCGCCAAAACTTTAGTAACTTTGAATGATAGCCCGTAATGACCAGACGGAAGGAAGAAGGGCTTAAAGACAATTCTAGTGACTCCCTGAATACGGTAGAGGCCTGAATGGAAGACTGCCAGAACTAAGACTTGCGCAACAAACGACAAAGACTGAGAGGAAAGGATGTGGCAAAAACGGAACGACAGATAAATAATCTGTGCGCGTGAAGCTAAACATCTTTATGCAGTTTACGCCTCACGTGTGGTATGTTTTGAACCGAGATGCTGAGTTGGGTATTGTATGAGTTATATGTCGGCCAGTTTAGAGAAGGACAGAAGAGCCCGCATGCGGCATTTGTCGAGCCTACAGAACGGTGGCGACAAAAGCGATTTCACTTGTCTGTACAACGTGTGACGGTGGATAGGATAACACGGTAGAACACACGGTGTTAAGATATAAAAGCTATAATGAAGCAAGACAGGAGCTACACAGAAACATAGAAGGAAAAATTTTTTTTTCCAGAGAACGTGATGAAGATGATGCTTGAATCGGAGGACAGGTGAATGCAAGTAAAACATTTGGTCCGACGGAATACGACCAAGAAGGAACTCGCCGAACGGAGGAGGGAGGTCCAGACAAGCCCTACCCTGCAACGAAGCGAGTGGAGACCAACAAGCCTGCACCGAAAGTGTTACTAGGGGAATGTATTCCAACAGCAGCTTTTAGTGGATATTACATACGGCCTTAAAAAAACTGTGTCGAGTTCCACACTATCCACACAAATCGGGTGTGCGTAAAACCCCTGCATTTAGAAAATAAATGCCATATATTGTAAATATAACAAATATGCATGTTGATTTTTAGTGTATATGTATATACTTTTTTAAATTACATACATACTTATTTAACATATATAATGTCTCGACGCTCGCAACGGGCCTTAAGGCATGTGGAACGGACGCCGAAAATATATATATATATATATGTATATATATATATATATATATATATATATTCAGCACCATCATCATAATTAGTATGACTCCGTGAAATTGAAATTCGCTAATTTAAATTAAGTTCAAATGGTTAAGCACACACATAGCGGATAGCATTTCGGAGACCCCACTATTATCAACAAGTCGCTGCGCTTTCTGCGGTCCACAGGACCCGAAAATGTGTGTGTTGTTTTGAATAAGGTCAAAACGACACACACATTTTCGGTAAGTAAATCCCAATACAAAATGAACCAGCTAATCCATTTTGTATTGGGATTTACTTCTCGCGACCAACCAGACTACATGGGCGTTGCGAGTTTACATGGTAGATTTACAACAGAGTGTCAACCACGGCTAACGGGATCCGACAGCAGTTGGACTATGGAAGCCGTTTAAATGGAACTTACATACATTCTGCCAACTAAAAGTGTCTGATCGAGAGCCAAACGAACTTCCCACCACCATACCTAGCGTTCTCATTTGTTTGCTGGCTTTGCATATTTTACCACATCCATCAAACTGGTCAATAGGCTTCAATACGCCGTTCGGCCTTCGAACGGCCACCACTGATTAAGGGCATGTTTGTTGCTACTCTTCTGTTACGTTGTTACCTTCACACGCCTGACGTGTTTGAGGCCCGGGCAGTTTCTAGTGAGCGAAAAAGACTGCACGCGATTGCTTGAGCCTTCTGCTTTCTGTGTTTCGGGTTGCATTCGAAACTGTACGAATAATAAGAACACATCTCTAGAGGGGCCTGGCTTGCGTGAGCACGCGGAGCTACTTGGAACGCGTAGAAGCAACCATAGAGCGGAAGACAGACACTCGTGTCAAGCGTAGCGTAACTAACACAATGTGAGTCGGAAAAGTCGGCTTTTCCGGACCCACGAGTGAAAACGGCTATGCCGCCACGTGTAGACACTTGCATACACCATGCAACGACAATGTCCTACCAACTGCAAAAAAGTAGCTATTTCGTGTTGATTCACTCGCGTCACCCGCGAGCAAAGATCTCTGTTACCAATCCTTCTTTTTCTGGCTACCTCTCGCCCTCGCTCTCTCTTGCTTTTTCCTGTTTTCAGTTACTTCTACACTACGCTATCATTCGGCGTTTTTTCAACATATGTTTCTTGTTCCTGTTCATCTTGTTATTCTTGAACGGTGCCGCCAAGTTTAGTACGCAACCCTTTATTCACACACGAAAGCGCCCTGGTTGCTGTTCCACCTAACATCAACCACTTGTGAGCCTGCCAGAACTATTTAGGCTAGGTGCAGATGGGTGTGAACCGTCAGAATCGACCAGTGCACCACTCCAAACATGCATAAGAACGGCTCACAGATGCGGGCGCTTATCCTAATAGCAGACATCCCGCAGAAGGAGTTAGGCCTCAACATGGTGTCAAACTAACGGGAAGGCAGGTCTTGAAGCCATCCCCCCGCTAAAGAAATGCTGGGCCGCTAAAAAACGGCCCGTTCTCTTATTGATGTGAGGTCCTCTGAGAAATCTCCTGCCGATTTCTCACATTTACAAGCGTCAAGGTGGTTATGCTCTGTTAGGTCTCAAGGTGATGGTTTATGCTCTTTTAGGTCTCAAGGTGGCCCCCTATCGGTTGCATCTACCAATAATGTTATTAAAAAAATGTGGTTGTTTTCTCTAATTATATCTGTGCATCTTCATTGAAAAGTGATTCTGCCAGAAAACCAGTGAATAACAATAACAATGAGAACAACAACAGCCTATATCATTACGGCGAATGCTAACTAATAACGGCATTCTGTAGCACGTCACACATGCATGCCCTTCAGCAATTAAAAAAAAAAAAATATATATATATATTATATATTGGTTTCCCGACTCGTATTACAAGCATACGATGGGGCCAAGATGCAAAATACAATGACGTCGTACACGAGACAGAGGCTTTCACTCCATGCAACTAGAATCAGACCATCCAATCGCAGACTATTTAACTGTAGGGACGTGGGCCCAGTCAATTACGTCGCTCAGAGCCGAATGCGTTGAGAACCTACCGGCGTTCCTCCTACAAGCAAGAGCATTCTTGTCCGTGACAGAAACTGGTACGTCATATCTAGCAAAAACATGTGCAAAGCAGACAGACTCCCATAAACGCAGAGCGGAGTCAATTCGGGGTGCAGTCCTGTGCAGCATAGTCCCCAGCGGTGAAGGAATAGCCTGAACCAATATGTCGCTTATCGGATCGACTGCTTCTTTCAGTCGCGCCTCCCCCTTAATGTTACTCGCCTGGTATATCAACTGCTCCTAAGTCGACTTAACAAATTGCAGTCGAATCTAATATGAATTCACTAGATCCCTCATCTCCGTAGTGGCAGTAAGCATCCGGAGGAGCGATCCCTGGCACCAAAATCTCGGTTTTGAAGAACCCTTTTGAAAGGTTTCGAGGATACACAGAAGTAGCAATTTGGGAAGTCATACGAATTCCCACTCCCCCTGCCGACGTCGGAAGCAAAGCCTGTAGCCAAGAGGTTTGCCTAAGCTGAACGTTTAGGGCCGACCGTTCGACACGGCTGAAGCAGGTCCGTTTTGTTATAGACCCGTGAGCAGCGAAAACTATACATCAGCCTCGGAGTTGACGAGCTCACGTGTAGCAGGTAAAGGGCGGGGTGAGTTTCTAAATGCCGCAGTCAAAAGCACCAGCGAACATGGTCAGAACTTTTTTAGCCAAAGATAAGCCGATGGAGTCGTCGAGAATTTGCGTCCCTATAAGCTCGAACTCATGATAAATAATCAACCTGACAAGCGGTAGAAGATTGCGCACTTTTTGAAGCACGGAGCCGCGATACAGGTCCTGTTAAAAGGACAAAAAAATGCGCGCTTGGGGTTATTCAGCTCAAGTCCTGACACAGCCTCGAACTCATTTACTTAGGTAATATCTATTCGAGCCATCAGGGCGTCTTCAGCAAGGGTGCCGTCGTCCATTAACCACGGCCGAACCAAGTTCAAAACAAAGGTACGTTTGAAGCTTGGGGATGAAGCAGGGCCACAAGGGTCACTCAGTTGAACACCGGAACATGACCCGATAAACTCTCCCTGCCAAATTAACTGGCTCGGAAACCCGCGCATCTAATGTACAAGCGCGTATAGTCGAGGAAGATAAAAGCAAACAGCTTTATACAGGTGGCCTCATCTAAACGCTTTAAATGCGCTTTTGAAGTCTACTTGACAATCACCTCTCACTCATGTTGTGGTCAACGAATGCTTGGGATGCATAGACGGCCGCTTTTGCACCTCTCGTGATTCCGTAGCCAAGCTGATGTGGGGAGACCAAAGCGACATTGTCCGGCATGCTCTTCTTAATGATAATTTTGTTTGACCAAGTGGCGCAGTGTCAACTACTGTTGTGACAGTACTGGATCGTCGGTCGCGAGGTCGTAGTGTGGAGCTAGGCATATCATTGAGGGGTAGATAGGTCGTTGGATAATTAACTGATTTATTGATTGACTGATTAATTCACTTCTTAATTGATTCACCGTGTATTGTAGATCGTTGATGCAGCAATAAAGGGGCCGAGGCTGCTGGCCGATCGGTAGAGAAGCCAAAACTGTGAATCGAGTAGACAAAAAAACAGACGTGCTTTATCGCCCGTCTTTTTCTTCGAGTCTTGAACGATGCCTACAATAGCTCAGGGTGGCAAGTTCAAGCTGATTAGCAACGGCCATTTCTCACGCCCATGGCATGATGTTCAGCAACGCATATATATATATATATATATATATATATATATACACCAAGCAAGATGGCTTAGTGGCAAAGCCTTTGCCTTACATTCGGGAGAACTGGGTTCGAGACCCAGACCGACCACTCTTAAATTGGTTTGCATGGTTTCCAATTTAGACAAGATAAATGCCGAAATGGTTTAAAAATTAGCCATGACATGAAAAAACCGTACACGGGCATTAGCCTTACGGAAAATCTAAAAATATTTATATATATATATATATATATATATATATTCAACCCAGAGGTCGTGACATGACCCGCTGCCACGATGCCATTAATATTTGCGGGAGAGGGTTAAAAGGGGGTGATTTTCTGTATCGTGTCAATGACCATCATGGCAGATCGGCGGTCATGATGCGGAAGCGAAAAGGTGAGGTGAGCAGGGGTAAGCATGAGACGAGAATAACCGGGCATAGACGATCGACGGTGATTGAAGACAGCATTGACGACGTCAAGATCCGACGTCGGTGCTCGTGTTGCTGCTGTTGTTGTCGAGAATGCCAGCAAGAATGACGCCGATGAATGACAAACACGTCATTTACGACGTTCGATGATCCCTAGGTAGGCGCATAGTAATAGCTTCCTTGCTGATCCTCCTCTCGGGAGGAGGATCAGCAAGAAGGAGGGGATATCGGAGGCCTCCGACATCGTTGCACGTCTTGACTTGTAGCTAAGCCAAAAAACAACTACAATAAAAAAAAAACACCTCTACGAAGCCTTCTCTACTAGCTAAGCTATTATTATTATTCTTGCATTTACATCTGGATAGTGAGTGTTGCTGATGATGCCGAATGCCGCCTTTATAGTATGACATACAAAAATTACTACTGTTATTGCGGATACAGGTTGGCACCCCTAAACTAGTGCGACAGAAAAAATGCATTGCTTATAAGTGAGTCGTGAAAACACCGATCACTTGCACAAGTTCTGGTGTGGCCTCATCGGCTAATCTGCGACCAATGTCAATGGTGTCGAGCACCGAATTAGCCACATCCACCGCTATTGTTGCCGCCGCTGCTGCTCTGCTATTATGGCTATTTATGTTGTTGTTGTTGCTGCTGCTGTTGCTTATCATGTTGATGTTTCTGGTGTTGTTATTGCTGTTCAAGTTATTGTTGCTGTTGTTGCAGCAGTGGTCAGTGGCGGCAGCAGCAGTAGGAAAGCTCAATAGTAATAGTTACGACAATGGAAATGGTCGTAACATATGTTCAATTAGAGAAGAAACGTGTAATAGTAACGAGATCGATAAAAACGCCTCTCCTTTACATAAGACCATCAACAACAACATACAAACAACGGAAAACATTCGACACCATCCATTTCTTCGACCTATCACAATGGGTACAGCTGGCTAACTAACGCCTAACTTATGACTGCCAACTAGCAGGCGCATTGGTCGATGAGGAGGATCGTTAAAGCAATCCAGCCGGCCAACCTGCCATTTTTTTATCCATTCACAGATGATCGATAAGTAGATCAATCAACTCGCTCTGGCTTCGTGTTGTGCCGGAATTTCGGTGGTGTTCGACGTGCGGCAGAGACGGTGCCGGCGCCGCACGGAACCTGTCGTTCCGAACAAATGTGTCTCGGTCGTAGCGAAGCGGCAGTAATCACTACTGGGCTGTCGTTGTCGCTGTGACAAAATGAATCATAATGGAGGAATGATAGGGCAGTGGACGCAGTCACATGTAGAAATTCTTTCGGTATATTCATCTCCCTGCCACTGCTAATTTTCAGCTCCGAGAGCCTTTCATCCGGTGCCGCCTACTCATTTACCCCTCACCCCAGTACAGCAAACCTTTACCAGTAAAGAGCTGTCACAGCTACAGCAGCAGCCGAAATAACGACAGCAACAACAGCAACAGCAACAACAATCTATATTGCTGCTAACAAACGAGAATAAACCGTGTCTTGTGTGCGAGTGTGCCTATGCAGCTTCACAAATGCATCATGCACTCCAATCAACAGATTTGCTGTGCACGTGGCCAACGATACAACACTGTCACTTAGACAGTGTTACGATTGTTTTACCTAGTTTTCTTCGTGTTTATCATGGTCTTCATAATAATCCAGCGTGCATCCATCAACATATTGGCATACGGGATACGTGGCCACCGAACACTGGCAGTATTACTGGACATAATACAGTTACTCTACGCAGTTTTCTTCGTCGTCATGTTGTTTATTGTGCAAATCTGAGGAAGCATACGGAAGAAACGTATATATATAACAACGATGACCTAGATAAATTTAAAAAACGAACAATAGTAATCTTAATAATAATTTTTAAAACAGTTAATACAAGCATTATCGCTATTATCAGCATAATCGTCGTCTATCACCTTGATCCATTATTGCCGGCAGTTTTGTAGCCATTTTTGGCAGATACTTTTTATAATGATGAGACTCGTATAAAAATACACATACATCTCTCTATCTGTCTCTCTGTGCGGCCATATGCATATATATATATATATATATATATATATATAATAGTACACCGGCGACTGATTGTGGCGAATTCACGTACCGATATCTAGCAGAGCCGGTTCCTGTGGTTTTCTGGTTCTCCAATTTTTCCTCTTTTTCACTTTGTCACTCGTGCTCGTGCCCTCTGTTGGCTTCTGCAGGCAGAAAGCAGCGAGCTCAGTTTACTGACTAACTAAACAGCAGCAGCAATTAACAATCAACTAGGTTGGCTAGATAAAATGAATTGATCGCTGGCAAACGTAGCGGATCCAGTGCAGCATCCGCAATGCTTGCGTGATGAAACGGCTGCTTTGACAACTCGCCGGCTCTTGGTTTTCTTCCTGCGTTCGGGTCGTTCTTCTGCTGCTGGTCAGGTCAGCAGTTAGCGGCAAACACGAAAAACCGCCGTCACAACGCCGTGCCTCGTTCGCTTGCTGTGGAAAGGGTATGCAACTAATTAACGTCCGGCTGTTGAACTAATTCACGTGCGGCTGTGGCAAGGGTAACTAGCTAACTAACTAGACTAACCACTTCTATGATGACTGCTACTGCTACCGCCTATTGGTCACTCTCCTTCTCTACTTATTATCATCAGGACTGGCGTTCGTTCGTCTCTATACTAAACACACAAACATTGTTCGCATGCATAGCCCCGCCTTGCCGTTGGCGATCGGCCTGCCTGACGACTCTGCTTTCTTCAAGACAATGCTCCAACAGGTTCCTCTTCTCGTAGACAGCACACATACACCAGGACAGACCAATGAGAATGCAAGGGAGAGAGAGCGAGGGGAAGAGAGATACGCGCATGTACCCCGCACTATTGGCGATTGACCACTATTGACAATTAGTCATTTCTTTCTCTAGCTCTTCCCTTAGCTCTGTCTTTCCCCGTCGTTGTGGGCCCTGCTTCCCTTTCTATCTCGATGATTGCCAGGATGATTGTGCTTTACCGCCTCCTCCGCGGATATATAGGGACACTCGCAGCTGTCTTCTGCTGTCCAACGAAGACAACAACAACGTTTCCTCTACCATTTGAGGGAAGCAAAGGAAAGCAACTTACTGAGCGCGGGCATGTGGACTGCATGCGAGCGAGGGAGGGGCGGAGAGAGAGAGGCTTAGCAACGGGGCATGGGTCTATGGACCCGCAGCTTCGTAATGTGATATACGCAATATAATAAACAACACACCGTTGGCCTGCGCACCGCTGTTTTTATTTTTTATTGACCTTATAGATTATTTTTTATATTCGTATTATTTATTTGAAGGTATTGACCTTAATAAAAATTATTCATTAAAGTTGGATTTCTACGTTCGATCGTAGTGGATCATAAGGTTCAACCAGCTTTCATCTGGCGTTGCATGGTCAACTATCAGCAACACATGACTCTGAACAAAAATGATCGCGGAATTGCTTTATAAATCCTGGAAATCGTCACTTACACTCTCGTCGTGGAAACTTCTTCACTAATTTCTTCTAGTAAATTGAATTCGAATTCTAAATAGAATGCAATTAGGTTTATCGGTATTTATTTACGGTATAGGCACAAGAAAGTTTCATTCTACTGATGACGCGTCATATTATCACAAATTAGGTATAACAGGAAACTGTTTATATATTGACGAATGCGTCTGTAAACTTTGTGCAGATAGTGAGATATCACGATATCACGTACTAATTCTACTACTACTCTCTACTATCCCGGCTTAAATTTTCTCACACACAGAGACACATATATATATCGGAAAAACTACAGTCTTGTGTTTAAGTTAGTGGCGCCTTGGATGCGCGGTCCGGCGTATATTCGAAGTACAATTGGTGCATGCACCGATTGCTTGTTTGGACGTTTTTGCGATAAATAAACTTAGTTAATGTAACTTGCATTAACATTATTAATTAAAGTTAATGTAACATGCAGTAACATACGCCGTTACATATTAACGATTAGAAAAACTACCTTGTAAACACCACACAAACAGACAGTTGTTTCTAACTTAAAGTTATTTTATTTTGATACGGAAGACTTTTCCATACGAGCGTTAAAGAGCAACAAAATCGTAAAACATACAATATATACACACACCAAAGCATGTATGAAAATGAACAGAGCCACAGTAACCGTTGCCGCAGTACGAGTAGTGCAGAGCTCCACTAACGAGTGATTTAATTTGTAGATATTGGCTTTACGACTCAGATCATGATTGCTGGTTGCGCAGCAGGCATATATATATATATATATATATATATGCATAACCTATGAGGATACCCTTTATCATCTACATAGCTCAGTGACAACGTTCATGTGGTCCGTCAAGACAACAAAATGGAAACGGCCCGTAAGCGGCTTATGCTTGGCCTATTTCCACGTTGCTGATAACCTGTGTTACTATATTTTGCAACATCACGACTCATTTGTTACCTTAGGCAGTACATTTTACATATGCACACACATATATTTGTATATGTAATTATATTACAAGTAAATTGTTTAAATCTACACTGAAAACAACTAGTTATGTACACGTATACTTCTATATATATACGTGACAATAATATGATATAACCCAGTGATTGGCAATGGTGCAGACTGATAGTACCATAATTTACGCTGTCAGTCATGGGCACATTATGGGTGTTATTGCCGTGCAAAGGCAGATCACTTGTGTTCTCATACAGATATTTGCGTCACGCTTGCCCAACTATGCTACCCACTGAATCTATTTTAAAATATGCTCCATTGAGATTGCTCTCGGTGAACATCAAGCTGGGGAAATCAATTTACATATATATACACCTATGAGATTGCACATAATTACTCTTGCGGTTTAGGACAGGATTTAAACAATGAGCGCGAATACACCGCGATGACAATGAATATATAACAACGCTTTTCTAGAAAAGCTAAGACATGCTAATAGCTTGGAACTGTTGATTGCAATATCGGCAATGTGGTCATGTGTATAGTACGTATATATATATATATATATATATATAGATATATTCACGCTTACCAACGAAGAGGTTTTTTTAATTGGTAAGGACTGTTTTTTGCTCAAAAGACAGGGTGTTCGATTTCCGAACGATTAAGACATATTTTTAAAACCGTTTTGATGTACGAGTACATTCGATATTTAGAAAGCAAAACTCAATTGTGCCGAGAACCAGCTGCATCCAGTGATAAAAACAAGATAACAAAAAAAGTGGGACAAACAACAAGCGTTGGTTTTAAATACAGTAGAGACGAACACATAAACAGAGAGAGAGAGCAAGATCAGCTATGTCCCTATTGCCTGACTGCGTGCCCCCAGCGCACGCATCTCCACGTAAGCTGGCCAAGCCCTCAACGTAACCATCGTTACAAATTGTTTTATCTGTTCGAGGGAGTCGGGTCGCTAACAGGCTTTTGCGGTCCTGACGGTCGGCTAACTATCGCCGTCTCAACGGAAGACGCATCGCCGATCAAAGTCTGTGCAGTTTACTTAACGAGTGACACCAGCAATCTGATGGCAGGTTCTGATTGTTTACTAGCTGGCCCAAGAACAAAACTTATGGCCAAGGCACCGAACATTACGTACAGATCCGCATCGATCCGCCAAGTGCAGTCCTCTGGAATCCATTGCCGGTATCACATCGGTCTTGGTCAGTATCGCAGCAATGGGCACCATCTCGTTCTATTTCAGTCCCTTTCTTTCCGTTCCTTCGTTTTCGATTACCGTTAACCATCACTCCCTTGCTAGCAATGCATACACCATCTACATTTTAACGTGGATAAGCCCATATTCTTGTGCACCTCTGCAAAAAATATCGTCGTCAAAATTGGGCATGTCGGACTTTGTGAACAACTTGATATCAAATCAGAACAGCATTCGTCTGATCCCCCATTAGATGTGAAGACAGACGCCCGTCGTTCTTAGAGCGTCTCGTAGTGTGACCGATCGTTAAGAAACGCTTCGAGTGGGTCCTCGCCGATTAACTTACGACCGCCTCCAACCAATGCAGGGGAGGTCGAGTCACGCTTGTTCTTTTTTGATTTCTTCTTTTTCTTTGTCGCCTTATCTTCACTTCCGGATCCGACCGATGCGTTCTCTTCGACTCGCTCCTTGTCAGATGATGGCGATAACAATTTGTCCTGTAAAATCAACGTGCGTACGCACAATTAGGCTTAGTTCCAGTATTACAACCAATAAGCGGGTAACTGCGTAGAGAGCTGATTTTCCACGTGATGCGTAGATTCCACTAGCGATCAGTGCCAAGCCTGATTTCTAACAACGCTAATAGTAGCAATAATAAAACTCGTAAACGCTTTAGACAATGACTAGCCTTAGTAGTACTTTAGAGACATAGTGAGCATAACTTAACTTAGTGAATATAACTTGCGACAGCTTACGTAAAACAATAATGCAAGTTAATTGTTTTTTGTACCATTTTTAACCCAAACCTGCATGGCTTTAGAAGGAAAGCTTCGGCTTTGCTCGCGTCTGTGTGGCACGCCAGTATCCGATCAACAAAACCCGTTGTTGTACCTTCGAACGCTTCTACCCTCTATGCTGTCATCAAATGTCAGAATACTACACTATACATAGGCGTTATTTTATTATTATTACATTACTTTACGTCGAATCGCCTAATGATTTTAGGCCCAGGAAAATAAGCTCGCTTTTGTTCGTTTCGATTACATATACATAATATAGAGCTTACGTGCCCTGACATTTATCCATGAGCTATTTAAATAAAATAGCTTTTCTTCTTAGAAATTAATGTTATTATATATATATATATATATATATATATATATATATATATATGTATATCTATATAGGGCTCTTCGGCCAACAGTTGGGCCAGTATTATTAACCGCCTCCAACAAGAACTGATACGGACGCGTAAGTGCGGTGCGAAAGTAATCTCGAGTTATACATATAAGACTGCTTCGTGCTTTAGCAACGTAGCAATGTCTTCGTATTTTTTCGGTAATTGTGAGACTTGCCTTTTTAGGCTTCTTCGATGAGGACTTTCGATGTTTCCGTCGCTCCTTCATGACGCCCTCGATCGACTCCTTGGCTTCCGCAGTAGGGGCTTCGTCGCCCGATGAAAGCCTCTCGAAGGCCTGCTTCTCCAGCTGGTCTAAGTCGTGAGGCTGCCACTCCGCTGGCGAACTCGTGCCTGCATTTTTAGATAGCATATTGCAGTCAACTCCAACGTCCATTATTCTGTTATAGGTGCCTATGGCTTAGACCGCAAGGCACACTCACAGTCGTGAGTAAACAAAAAAACATCGATTTTCTATTAAAGACATTGCACCCTAAAAGATAAATATATGACGTTTAAGAGCTTGCGTCTAAATATTAACGCTACTTAACATTTCACTTCTATTCGTTTGAGGGGCAGTTTAGAGACTCAGAGAAGTCGCCCAGCCGTATAGTATACTGCAGTGAGTACCACTGAACAAAATTGATCTGCTTAAATAAAACACAAATAGCGACCGGTCTAATCCGGCCTGGATTAGACCGGTCGCTGTTTATGTCGAAGTACGGTAGTACGGTGCATTCCTTGCGGAACTTAAAGTATTACTGAGTTTTACAAGTCGTTTAGTATACGTAGCTTTGCAGCAGTTTTAAAAAGAGCAAATCGCGAAATATTGCATATAAAAGCCACTATTCGAAAGCCTAGAAGTGCCACTTCACTCACAATCGAGAGGGTAACCGGCAATCACCGGTTTGCCTTTTATTAAACGTGCATTTTAAAAACAACTTGGAGCATTATTATATCTGCGTAGTCACGGAAGGCAAACATAATAGAAATATCATCATCATAAGACAAATATCTATATGTATAACGTACATCATAAGGTTGATGACTTTGCAATGTAGTGCTATACAGCGCCGATGCATCAACGCTGGCAATGTTTAACTAGAGCACAGTTGCCAGAAGAAGAAGTTTACTAGCATGTCTAAGTAGCTAAAAATTCATATCGGGATCGAACTACGAAAAAGAGATAATAGAGAAAAGCAGCTGGGAAGTGCAGCGATGTATCGATTACGAGTAGTATCGTTTCATGTAACGTCGATCCAGACAGGATCGACGCAAACATTGCTTCCGAACCTACTCACCATCAGGCTCTTCTCGTTCAAGCCGTAGTTCTGGCGAAAACTCGTCCTTCACCGAGCTCGTGTGGCTGCCGGTGTCTTCGTGTATTGCTGCCACTTCGACTGCAGAGGACGGAAGCGTACTATAATCACTTTTTGTCGTCTCCGTCAACGCACTCACACCTAGAGCTGCACTGACTTGCGACGCGCCCTGTAACACGTCGTTGTCGCTGGCCGAC
Organism: Dermanyssus gallinae; assembly: GCA_003439945.1. Lineage (NCBI taxonomy): Eukaryota > Metazoa > Arthropoda > Arachnida > Mesostigmata > Dermanyssidae > Dermanyssus > Dermanyssus gallinae. Next base: position 243,600 of record QVRM01003836.1, on the reverse strand, counting down.
GCCAGCCTTTCGTCGTCGCCGTTGTTGTTTGTCGTTGTCGACGTCGTCGTCGTCGTCGCCGTACTCGATCGTTTCGATACTGCGATTGAGGAGGTCGACGACTTCGCAAGAGCTTCTTTCTCCTGCTCATCCTCCTCCTCCCCCTCCGAAATAGCAGTAGTCGCGATGACGTCGGAACCTGTACCGCTAGCTGCAGCTGCAGCGCCAACCACAGCAACTGACGCCGGTTGAGGTGCCACTGTACTGGGTCGCGTCGGCGGAACGAGATCTTCGGGATCGAGGTCATCTTGGAAGCCGCACACGAGCGGATTTCCTTCGGTATCGTCGTCGCTCTCGCTTTCGGGCGTGGCCTCTTTCGAGGGCCGGTCGTCGTCGGCGTCCTCGAGAAACTTGTTCAGATCGCCGCCGCTCATCGCCTCGCGCACGTAATCGTCGGTCGAGCGGTGCTTCGGATCGGCGTCGCCGGCGCGTGTCGCCGGCGCTGCGGATGGCGGTGTCGGAGGCTGAGGCTCGCGTCTGGACGACGCGACGGCCGACGGAGTCGACCCTTTGTTAAGGATCGTGTTGGTAATTTCAGCCGGAAGCGACATGCTCTTGGGCAGCTTCGCTGGCAGCACACCGCCGCCGGTAATCTTGCCCGGCGCTGCACCCGGCACCATCGCGACTGAAATCGTGTTCGTAGCGTAGAACACAACAATAAACGGCCCGCAGAATGAAACGACGGCTCCGCAGCGTGCAAAGTGTGCCTATTTCCTTGTCGCTATAGATCATACAATCGAGACTCTCTCGATGCAAATACATTTTAAAACATGCAGACATATCGATGCATACAGACATACGCACAACTAGGGAAACGGGGGGTACGTACTCTCTTCTTCTCGATTCTCGGGACGCACAAAATACGAGTTTAAGTGATCTACGTGCCAAGGGTAACGTGCAGATTTACATGAGCTCTGAAACGAGTGTTTGAGTGGTTGCGAAACGATTGTTGCTTTTAAGAGAACACTAAATATGCACTAGACATGGGAACCTTCGAGGTAATGTCAATTCCGAGCCTGGGGGGGGGGGTACGAGGAGAAACACGGCTTAACTCCATCCACACTAATCTGTACCAGCTGCTAGCAGAGTGCCGGCGACTAACATACTAAGCTAGTTCCCAAAACTTCCCCCATATATAAAAGAGAGACATTTTAATGGGGAGTTCGAGGGGCGCATAAACACGCTTTTCTGGCCGGCCATCTGGGAATACCAACACCAAGTGGTTGGCGTCGCTGACTAAAGTGAAATGATCTAGAATCAGGACTAGCATTCATTAATTTGTACGTACTGTTGGCGCAGCTATCGGCCACCTGCCGTCGCCTCTGACCGAGGCGGTCAACAAACAGCTCGTAGTTGCTCTCATCACTCTCAAGTAGCAGGTCCAGCTCCTCGCAGGTGGCAGCCATTTCCTGCCGATTGCGCTCGAGTTGACCAAGCAGCGTTTCGCGTTGTAACTGTATGGATATATCCGCAAAAAATCATCAACACCATCACCATGATAGCATTAGCAATTACACAAGCTCACACAACAGTAAGACATGCACCTCAGCATCATCAGCGGCAAAATAAATGTAAAATGTTCACATTAATTGGATACAATTGTTTACACACTATTATAATCTGAATGAATATATGCTTACTAATATATATATATATATATATATATATATAATTAATTTTTTTAAGAACGTTGCATATAATTTTACACTATTCTCCGTCTTCTGCGGGCTTGAAATTCATCCTGAGGCGTATCCTCAAAGCACCAAAAACCGGACATGTTGAGATCTCTAGGGTTTCCCCAACAGTCCTTGTGTTAGCATAGCCGCAAACTCTCAGCAGTATGGTTTATCACCTATTCTCAATGAGCGTCGCTCACAGAAATTTCGATCAACAACAGGGTTGTTGTTTCGAACCGGCGACACTTCGGTAGACGACAACCATGGCTAGCGCACTAGTCCCCTCGACCACGCCGCCGCAGAGACACACCTACCTAACAAAACAAAAATGTATTCTGTGCATGAATACTAGATATCGAAGTCATGACATGTGCTGTACTGATCCCCGGACGTATAGAGCGGCGATCGCCGAGCATAAACAAATATCCACTTACTACCAATGAGCAAGGATGACTTACTTGTAAAAACGGAACGTTGAAGAACTTGTGCAGAAAACGAAGTCCGAAACCGTTACTCATGGACGACTCAGCGTACCGAATAGGAGCACCGGTCCGTTCGAGGTCTTCGACAAAGAACTTCACCTGATCGGCACTCACCACCCTTTATATATAGATGTCAGAATCATGACACGCAGAGTAAGATCGTATATATATTAGCATGTAGAATATGTATGTATGTATATATATATATATATATATATATATATATATATATATATATACAGGGTGTCCCTATTTGTGTGGCCAAAACGCTAGGATATGGTCAAACTCGGTGAGAAAATCATTTTTGCCAATGGGTGGAAGCCGGGAAAACGTTTTGTTTAGGAGTGAGGATGAAATTTATAAAAGCAGTTATTCTGTTATTTTTCTTCTACATAGTTGTGCAAAATCTACGTTTGCGGGAGAACCAGTCAACGCACAAAGGAACCGATCATACCGGCGTGTTTGGCGGAAAATTCTGCACAATAAAGTATACATTACTAGCTTGCGTAGCAAAAAGCGAATAGCCAGATTAAGGAAAGTCATAAAAAGTCAAAATGTTACGTTAACGCTTTTTTGTGCAACATCGTAATTTTTTCCATTACGACCAAAAATGCACGTCCAAAAGACTACTCTCAGGCAATAGCAAATTTAATGCCCATCATTTTCGTATCAAGGTGATGGTGCTGCGTTACGTAGTTGTCAAGTCACTAAGCTTTTTCGACAGTCATAGTTGTTATGTTTTTCGTGCAAGTTTTCACGTTCAGAACCGTAAAAATTTGCCAAGGCGTTTCCGCCCCCTCCTTCCACTAGGAAAATTTATTCTCTTGTTGAGTTCTACCAAACCTCAAAATATGTACCTAACTTTCAGATACGCCCTATGGAAATATGCATGCCTTCGCTTTCGATATGGCTATCGAAAAAGCTTGGTTACTTGGCAACTACGTAACGCAGCACCATCACTTTGATACGAATGTAGTGGGCATTAAATTTGCTATTGCCTGAGAGTAGTCTTTTGAACGTACATTTTCGGTCGTAATGGAAAAAAATACGATGTTGCACAAAAAAGCGTTAACGTGACATTTTGACTTTTTATGACTTTCCTTAATCTGGCTATTCGCTTTTTGCTAGGCAAGCTAGTAATGTATACTTTATTGTGCAGAATTTTCCGTCAAAGACGCCGGTATGATCGGTTCCTTTGTGCGTTGACTGGTTCTCCCGCAAACGTAGATTTTGCACAACTATGTAGGAGAAAAAGACAGAATAACTGCTTTTATAAATTTCATCCTCACTCCTAAACAAAACGTTTTCCCGGCTTCCACCCATTGGCAAAAATGATTTTCTCACCGAGTTTGACCATATCCTAGCGTTTTGGCCACACAAATAGGGACACCCTGTATATATATATATATATATATATATATATATACATAAATTGTTGTTACCTAAACACTTCTTAATTGGCTCAATTATGTTGAGAAGTGTATACGTTAGGAATAATAATTGTATTTATTTATTTGTTTATAATACTCTTTAAACAAAATCGGGAAATCCTAAGAAAAGTCACTTTGAAAGTTATGGAGAAACTAGGCTCGAACCCGCTTCTCTTTCCCCAGAGCCTCAACTACTACATCCCGCCAAATTTAAAGTTGTGCATGCGCCATTTTCAGGTATATTATTATTACTTTTTTTGTTTTTATAAAAACTAAACGAATATCCAGGCAGATGTGACAAATGAGTCCAGAACTATCGGCTAACAAAGTGGAAAAGGCAAATATGATTAGAGTCGCGTAAGCTAAGTATGAACCTCCATTACTGGCCCTCCTGTGAATAATAAATTAAAACCAGCAGAGACAGAACTGCATTAAGAAGAATGGCAGATATGTCTTCGAGAATATTCTAAAAGAAAACCAAGTCTGAGTAGGGGGATAGGAAGGAACTCGGGTTTAGTGCATTTGTGAATCCACATTAGTCATGCATACTGCTTGTGACGCATGCACATCATGAATTCCCGAAGCCTTCCGCAAAAAAGACAAAGTATGAGTCACCTGTGGTGCCGCATATCGAGGTGATTGGCCAATACGAGCACCGGTATGTGCTCAGGAACCTTCGGCAATTCCCGCTGAACGTACTCGAACGTCCACGCCTTTGTCATGTCTAGTACCATGATAACACCGTTTGTACCCTGCCGATAAGAGACACCGCATCAGACGTATGACATAAAACACCTTCCGTACAACTTCAATACAATCGATATTGTACGCAGCTGTCCATAGTAATCATGTAGTTAGCACATCACATAAACTACAAATTCCGCTGTCAATGTTCAGAAGGACATTCAATAAAAACCCGTCGGCCACATGTTCCTATAGGATCGGGGCGTACACATTGCCGAATATGGCAATCATGACAAGCCCATTAAGTTTCCGACTCCAGAATGGCCTAAATTGCTACGTCATATAAAATCCCAGTATATGCAAACATTGAAATATCGATTAAATAGCCTCTGTAATTGCCATCCAGCCACAATAGAAATTGCAGGATAACACAATGCACAGTACTCGCCTTTCAAAGGTTTACGTCTTCTAAAATGCATATTTCCGTCATGCATATGGAATAATCGGCGACTCGAATTCCTACAACGCTAAAATGTCGGATCTATTATTTGTATACATATTAATTTGAAACAAGATTCTAATGATCTACGCTGACGGCTGGCAGACGTGGACAATGACTATGTAAAGCGACGCAAATTAACGCTAGTGATTGCCACAAAATCCTGATGAAATTGCAAATACCTTATAAACGTCGATAAACTCCGCATCGAGGGCAGTGTTCATGTCGGCAATCTCAGGAGCTGGTAGACCCCCATTAAGCTTCAGACCACCCAGTGGGCGTCTCTTGCGTGCTTTGTCAACAACGTCCCAAATTTCAACCTGCAACGAGCACATAAAACAAAAAAACGGTTTTTGCGTGCGTCCAAAACAACAAGCAATTTTAAATACATTTGTAAACATGTAATTTTGATTTCCGATGTGAACTCAAAATGCACATTACTATTCTCGTTCCGACATTCTACGCCAGGTCAAACACATATATTTTTTTAATAAACGATTTAACAATTTATTTAACAATACCGACGGTGATGTAATAATAAATAAATCGAATTTCGTCACACCGAGCTTTAAACTACGGACGGGATAGGTGGTGTTTAATAGTAGTAAATGATAATTGTGGAGATACCGAGACGCGAGTCAGTCACGTGTTGCGCGTACTCAACTACCATGTGGAAAACGTGTTGTGAATGTTTTTAGTGCACAATTAGACAATAGCACGACCTTGTGTATACCCTAGCGCACAGTTCTTGCCTCGGGCGATATCAAACTGACCCGGCAGCTAGTTATCGCCGAGATACGAGAGAATGGAGCGAGTGCTTGTGCCACTATTACGTACCTTAACTATGTCGTCGGTCGCCTTGTAGCTCCATTGTATGTGGCATACTTGAATCTCTTCCGTTGGCGTGTACTCCGACTCGTACTTGGCGCCCTGAAGACGACGCCATAAACAGGTCTTGCCCACGTTCCGGTCGCCCTTAATGACAATTTTCACTGTAACACACGATACAACGCCGTACGTTACAATGGAGAAGGCACAGCATCACTGTCACTAACATCGTTGATATATATAAATATATATATATATATATAGTCTTCATATAAGCAATACTATTAATTAACAATAAAAACACCAGTAATCATGAAAAAGTTGCATTGCTTGGTACTAATACTAACACCTCCTAAACACACGCTGATTATTCCCTTCCTCTAAAAAACGTCAGTTCTTACGTTGTCTCTTGTTTTGATTCATATTTTCGACAAGCTGACTCGTCTCACGGCAAGCCAACTTATTGAAAGCTCATTTTTATCCAAGTAGTTATTACGGGAATCCAATACAAATTAGGAGCCAACGCAAGCCAATTTGAGGCACCACTGTATGTTTAATAAGCTAAGTGGAACACTTTTAACTAAATAATGGTAATGACAAATGACATTGCCTTACTGAAAATAAGTACAACAACAATAATAACACAAGTAATTATTAATATATCCTAATTATTATTATTATTAGTAGCTAAATACGGAATTTTTTTTTCTTTTTAATCCTTCTAAATGAATGCATAGATGGATAAAGTAACTAACTAGAATTCCATCTATAGATGTTAAGCAGGTAAACTCACTGTTGTAGTGAACTCCCTTCGCAAACATCTTCTGCAGGTTGCGGTCAATGGCGAGTGGTTGACTACAGCGGTCCCCCGAGGCGCCCAAGCCCCCGGCACCAGAGGCTGTAGCAGATCCGCCTGCATTGTCGGTACGCACGAGTTTTTTGAGTGCGTTAAGCATCGTGTGTTTCTTGTGACGCGTCGACACGCGCTGATGTTGCGTGCCGAGATAACGTCTGGCCGATTCGAATTCGGGCTACTAATTAGTATAACTGGCGGCTGTGGGTGTCAAAGAATGTCCAAAGTGCGTGAACCACGCGTCAGGAATGGCCGGGGCAGCAATCTCTCTCTTCCGCCCTGCAAGAAAATAAGTGCATTGACCATCAGCAACGAATAAGTGCAATGACCATCGCCACCGCCTGGTGTCTGCGTCGTGGCCTTGTTCTTTTACATAAGGTATTTTATTTTATAAGAGTCGATTAAACTCACTTCGCTCACTCAAGTAACACAATTATTTTTTAAAAATTCCAATAGCTTATTTTTTATTCATTATAGAAAAGGAGAGAAACAGTTTTTTTCGCAATTTTAATAATTTTAGTTTTACTATCAATGTTCCATATATATATAGACGTGTAAAGGTTTTAGATAAAGATGTGACGCATAGCTCGCTAGCCATAAAATTACGCTATTAGGCCTTTCGTAATAAAATCTTAGTTTTTTTAAAATTGAAAAGTATAAAATTGCAATATTGATATACAATGTGAGTTCCACACACGGAATTGAACTCGACCAGGCGGTCATCCCACCATACCTAATGAGATAATATTATATGCCACGTCTATGGCTGACGCCACGAGATAAGAAAATCCGTTACCGTTGCTAAAGCCCAAAGCATCATATTGAAACCCCACAACTGTAAACTTGATACACTGAAATCATATATATATATATATATATATATATATATTCCCGGCCACTGTTCCGGATACTTAGTCTCTGTGTTTTTCAGGTCCGCTTATAAATTAAATTTATTTTAGTACAGGAAGGCCGTGATTTACAAAAGTCTAGACCAGAGTATATACACACAGAGTAGATGGTACGAAACATTGGTATTCAAACATACCCATATATGTAATATGGTATAAGAAATAATAGAATAACACATGAAGCAATCAGTACAAACACGACCAAACGGTACTTCACCAGACAGGTACAGAGAGAGCATGTTTGAGTGAAAGAGAAGGAGTGAGAATTAGAGAATGATAAATCAACTGTAGATTACACTTCGATACGATCAAAAGCATCCGACAGTGCAATCGTGAGTTAACTCGCAGCCTTGTTGGCAGTGGTTCTGAATACTGCTTTAAACTATTAAACTATTTAGCTTTAAACTATTATTGTCCAGCGGCAAAACGAGTGACATTCGAGTGGGCGGCTTCAAGATTTCAGGGCGTCTGTGGCAACCTGAAGTGGGCGTCGGTGGGTGGCTGGGTAGGCACATCAACACAACACTGCCGACGAGCCACAACCACCGCTGTATTTGTGAACTTGTGCGTTATTCAAGTATGTACTGGCGGCGAAGATTCACACACGGCCAGTGACAGTTCCAACGTTCCGCGTTCTGTCACCTTGCACTAGCATATATATATATATATATATATATATATATATATATATATATATACATACATATATAAGCGCACAGACACACGAGTGGTGAATTAATAAGAAAAACAAATACAGACAAAAAAAACTAGAACACCTTTCACCAGCCCAGACCCAGACAATTGTCACCTGTGGTTAAATCCTGGGGTATTATCAAATGATGAATTTGCCTGTGATCAAATCCTGTGCGTGAACAAACCCTGGCCACCGTGTATCGCACCGCACAACGCACCCACACGGAGCCGAACGCAACGATTTTCGTCCAATCGTCGTCCAGCGTTCGTTTCATCATGAACGTTCATCGTCACCACAACTCCACCACCACCACCACCGCCACCGCCATATGATCAAGTCGTCCGTCAGCCCCGCCAGATACGTACACAGCTCTACCAGCCGTTAGTTAAGCTCTCTAACTATACAAGAAGACAGTAATTGCTGAGATTAGCATTTTTAACACTCCTTAATTATTACCACCACCACCATCACCACATCCTTGTCAGTTTGACGGCCAATCGCTGATGGTTACTTACTGTTTGCTGCTGCTGCTGCTCCTGCGGCAGAAGCAGCATGAACTCGGTCCCGTATGGACGGGGAACGTTCACACGTCCTACAAGACACAGCAGCTGTTCGTTCGCACTTTCCGGGTTCCGCGGGTTTGGCGGGCGGTCGTTGTGGGCCAGCCGCCGCGGTTCCGTCTAATACGCGCGCGTGTTCTGTTGTCGTCGTCTTCGTCGGCGAATCAACAACGAAAAGAACGTCGAAACCCGGAGCGAAACGAAGCGAAACGCTAGCTATCGCTCGGCAAAAAAAACTACGCTAGCAAACCGCCGCCGCCGGCATCAAATGCGACCAAAAATAGGTGATCGGCTCTCTCTCTGTGTGGATTTTGACAGATTATCTAGAAGGCCCTCTCCTTCTATCAGGCCTGCCAGCCAGCAAATACGAGGGAAGCACTTACTATGACTTCGTCTGCGTCCAAGCCCTGCATCAAAGCCTGTTGTTAGAACAGCTGGCAGCGTACGAGCCTTTTTGTACTTTAATTTGGCCGAGTCTAACCAATCTCTTTCCCTCTCTCGCTGTCCCTCTCTTCTTATTATCTGTGAATTGCTCTCTCTTATTCTCGCTTAATCTTTCTCTCTTTCTTTTTTTTATATACACATGGTGATGCCTTATGATGGTTGGAGCTTATCAATCGACTCTGTCATTCGATTGGTCATCAACTCCTGTGGCAAATAGTAGCCGAAGCGTACCGCTCCTCTGGCCAATCTGTGATATTCGATAGATACACATAGATAGATGCATATGTGTATATGTGTGTAAGTTACATTTATCGGAGTTGAATCTAATCTTGGACCATTGATGACCGATCAAAATAGAATAAGAGGAGGCATCGATGGAGGGTTTGCTGATAAGCTGCAATCGTCGTGTGGCATCTGCGTATTTGAACGAGCTGAGCGACCTGTTGTTGATCGGACCGCTCTCAGACGATAGGGCAGACTCTTCATACAGAATGAGGTGTACAAAACCTACAGCTGCTCCGAACGGCTTACATTTACATACAGAGCTTTCGTCGAGTGCAGCAGAATCGTGTCTCGCGGCTGACGGGATAAATCAGTCGCCCTAATCTTGCCCCTCTTGTGAGGGAAACGGTTCAGTCAAGACCTCCCGCTACTTGGGATGCTTGCCGATAGAATAAGACTGCTAATTGTAGCTTATCAACGGTTCGATTTGTTTCGTAGACAACTCCCAAACACGAGCTGAAGAATATTGCTCGCATCGTAAATCCGGACCAATAATCTATCAGAAGACAATATATATATATATATATATATATATATATATATATATATATATATATATATATATATATATATATATATATATATATATATATATGCAGTATAACATGGACGTTGGCCAAAGAGGTTCGATTTAGAAGGCAAAATAAGTACTTCCACTTTTTGGTGACAGACCGCCACAACGAATTTTGAGGTAGGGAGTTGGAGTACAATGTTAAAAAAAATAAAGTGCACTAGCATTAGATTTGACTTAAATATTTATGCTCATATCTTTCGCCATAGCTGGCCCTCGGTGTATTGAAGATATGCCGCATGGCGATCCGAAGTCCGTAGGGTACATAAGATAATTTAGACTTTAAGACTAAGTACGATGCTTCGTGCAGCGCAATGTTTACACTACGTAGGGTGATGCACAACTTCAAGAAACTCTTTCGCAAATGAAACTTAAATGTCATTGTCATCATTTGGGTTACTTTCTATGTACATCGCTTTATTTTACTCCATATTGATTTCACAAGGTGGTATCTTTCGTTTCAGGGTTCAGGCCTTGTTCTCCGACTCGCAGCAACGCTTTACTGCGCCAGAGTCTCCAATCTAATGCAGCCGTGCAACCATTTGAGACATTATTTTGTCTCATCATCTAAGTACGCCAGTTGTTTTTTTAGAATGGAATGGGCTTAACTCCGCTAATTCTATCATGTATGGGAAGATTTGTCCTGTTGGATTTTAAGGGAGAGCTGAGTAATGTTAAATAGAACATCGGCTCCAGCAGATTGAGAAGGCATTTATTTTTTTGAATTTTCGTCGAAAGCTGATTTGACGTCTGCAAGTGCTGCGCAGAGAGGCGCTGCTCCGATATATTTTTGTTGCAACACATATTACTGTTAACAGAGATCTGACATGCTTTTCGAATCAAGAAATGCTGGAATAAAATAAAATCATTTACAGTGAAGGTTCACTCATCTTCAGAGTGATCGTCACGTCTGTAGGAATTTCTTTTTTGGAATGAAATTAGGCATGTCTAGGCTATAAAGGCACTAGGTAACAGGAGCTGAGAACAATACTGGCCCTTTTCTGACCAGTTGTTTTGCCTACCGAACAATTTTATAAGCCTTTGATAACAACAAGCGGAACCTTGTATCCTACTGTTCGATATTTGCACATTTGTTTGTATCTGTCGGTATCTGGTGTATGTCGTGCGCACGTTTCCAGGTCGCGTCTTTTTTCTTCTTTTTCTGCAGGTATTTCTTTGTCAAGTACTCCAGGTACTTCTTTGGAAAGGATATGTTGGAGACGATGAGGACCTTGTTCTCTTTCTTTGGCACCGTGACATTTTTGTCAAGTTTGTTCTCCTACCTTGAATTTGATTTTCGTCATATTCGTTGTTTTACATAGATTGTTGATTCGCAACTAGAGATTAGCTCATTCTCAGTTAGAATGCATGCATCATCCGCGAACTGAACAAGTTTTGCATCACTGCAAAAGAAGTGTATTGTAGGTCGTTAATGTATATATTAAAGAGTGTTGGTCTCAGAACGGAACCATGAGGTATGCCGTGACTGACAAGACAGGTTCACTCAAGCATTCCTTATACTTTGTGCACTGTTGTCTGTCAGATAAGTGGTCCTCAGTTATGTCGTAGTTATCAATTTTTTTATTAATCTTATCTGATATACACAACCGAGTACTTTTTCTAAATGAAGAAAGGCCAAACGTATCTTTCTTCTCTATCATTACCCCAATGAAGTTTCGAACTTCAATCATTGCATCTTTAGTACTTCGCCCTTCCTTAAATCCAAATAGTCTCGGACAGATAATGTCGTTTTTTTAAATAAAACAAATAGTCGAGAATTTAGCATTTTTGTTTCGAGAATTTTACTAAACAGTATTAATAGAGTTATGTCTAATCCTATCAGGACAAATCTCTCGCCCTTTATAAAGCGGCGTAACCAAAGATGACTCTAATGCCATAACAAAGGTTCCAATTTGTATGCATAAGTTGTAAGGATGTTCGACCAATGGTGCCAGAAATCCGCATTTTCATTTACCAGTTTCGTTGAAAACTTATCAGTTCCTTCATTGGCTGATATATATATATATATATATATATATATATATGACTTCCGATTCACCTATCTTATTGAGCCTCAATAAATGGCTAGCATTTGTACAAGAAACCACATGTTGTAAGGTAGAGCTACTGGCGAAATATAACTAAGACTACGCTACGTTTGTAACGGTAGACTTCCCCAAGTTGCATAGAAACTGTACGCAAAGACGATGAAAAAGCTATGTGTGGCGGGACGAACAGCCCGATTCGACAAGAGTGTCAACTGTTTGGCGTCCTGCTGAAAAAAGGCATCGTAAAGGATAGGGCAAAAGAACAGCTGCTCGTGTGACTATTTTCAACAACAGCTATAAACCGTTGTAACTGTCGTTGTAGATATAAGCGCACGATATCCTATGATAAATACGAATCCTGATGGCCATATCTCTATATAACGAACCCCGGGTGACGGGCGTGACCAACTAAGTGCCCAACAAAGGGGGTTGATTAATCGTAATTGATGTGATACTAAATACGCCTATATCCGTACGCGTTCATTTCACGATAATGACAAATGTTGTTTTTGTACAATTGATATGAGTGCATTTCAATTTTATTTTAAAATATTTATTTTAACGCACAACCCTCACTCATTCCTGCATAATCGCGAATACATTTTTATTGCATATATATATATATATATATATACCAAAGGATAGATATAGCAGATTTCCCCTGCCTCCCCTATCGAGATTCTATATATATATATATATATATATATATATATATATTTGTATACATATATGTATATATATATAGGCAAGCTAAGTAAGGAAGGCGTAATGATGGGGTTTTAGCGGCAGTAACAGTAATCAACTCCAGGTAGCATGAGAAGGGTTTCTCCTCTATCCATAATAGTAACCGTGATGGCCTGGATCGGCGGCGCCGTGATAATGGCCGTGACCTCCGTAGCCTGCATGCCGCCTTCCGTGGGTTCCATACGGGACGGCATGTCCGTAGCCGCCATGTTTGACGCCATACCCGTAGAGACCGCCCGAAGGGGCGTTCTTGCCGTTTGCAGACGCGAAGGTGGCCGCTGCTGGATGAGACGTCTATGGTGGCGAATTCACGAAAGTCAACGTTGGAGTGCGGTTAGGCTTAGCTAGTCTAGTTAGTGGCCAGAATGACGATCATACCTTGTCTTAGTATGAGCTACGTATATGTATTGACCTATATATTTTTGAGTACGCGAGACCTAGATATGTTGATATCCATATATTTTCGATACATTTTAGTAACATAATAGTAAATGTGACACATGTGTTGTGTTTAAAACAAAAAACCTCTCCCTCCTCGAAAAATGTGGTACAGCTCTGAGTCTGATCTCGAAACGGGAAGGGACACGAGCTCAGTGCGCATCAAGCATTCCCTAAATGTCCCAATTCCCCAACAAAAATCATTTGATATACACGTGCTGATGTCGACGGGAAGAAATGGCCAACATGACCGGCTACACTAACATGACTGAAAGTCGCAGGGTCGGTCCCGGCGCGGTACATGCTCTTTTGACGCGATGTTGCCTAAGATTTGTAGCTTTGAGCTTTTAAACTATGATAAATAAATACATCGATATTGGCACATGTGGCGGTGTACTTCATGTAGCAGGGGTTGTAGTAGTGATATTAGTCAACGAAGTAAACAAAAGTAATTCCAATGAAAATGGCTGTAACATATCTTCAATAAAAAGTAGCAGTAGTTGTAGTAAAAAAAAAGAATATATTTATTAGTAGTAAATGCAAGTAGTAAAAATAATATATTTATTAGTAGTAAATGCATTCCAACCCTTCTCACGGCTCAAAAATTCCAGGTTCAATAACCTGACGACGGTAGCCTATTAATAACGATTGTACTGCTATTGTCAGCTGAAACACTCCATATGTTCCAAAGGTGCCGAAGTTTCCTACCTTGGTGCCAGGTTCGTTGGTGTGGATCTGTGCGCGAAATCCGGCTTTGTCGGCCACGTAGTACACTTTGCGGTGTCGGCCGTCAATGTCGCCGATGTAGTATGAGCCCACAACGCCGTGCGGTCCACCGGCTTCCTTTCGGCCGTTCACCGCACCATGGCCATTGGCGATATCATACGAGAACACAAAATTACCGTAGTCCTAAAACGAAGATTTACAGTTATCTTCACTGCACGGAACGATCGAATAGATGGAGGCACGTTCTGCCATTGAGCTGTTGTGTTGTTCCTAGTTCGTTTCTAGTTAGCTCTAGTTAGCTCGCGTATTGCACAGAGTGTGTCATACAAACGTGACGACAGTTCTGCTAGTCGTTAGCAATTTATGGGTATTTTAGACAGAGGCGAGTCAAAACGTCGGGTTTAGTTATTGACTGCGAGCAAGCTAGACTCCAAACACAACAACAATACGAAAAACGAAAAAAGCAATGATCCGAACCTCTCCAGTTTACTTGTAGCTACATTCGCCCTTTTTGTGAATGAAACAACAACTACATCAAAAAACTGCATATGACTCAATTCTACTTACTAAATTGGGCGAACGTTTAAATATAACTACTGGGGACAAGACAGCCGCACAATTCTTACGCCAGAGACTTTCCATTGACGTTCAGCGGGGCCACGCAATCTCAATTTTGGGATCGTTTGCCGAATGGTGCAGACCAGGGCTGTTCTAGGGGGAAAGTTAACACGTTTACCTACACAGGAATGTAAAATGAATTGATGAATAAAAGGTCAAGAAAATTCTACTCTAAATCAAGAGTCCAGGCAATCCATCAGTTCTAAGTAAGAGAGCCATTGTTATTGGGGAGACAGCACATACGTCTTGCTTGCGAACCGAGTGCGAATGGCCACCTCCGTAATGAACTGCGTCAGCTATGCTGCACGCGACAACCAGCACAGCAAGCGAGGTTACGGTGAACGACTGTAACTCAGAACACAACGAATAAACCGTGTTAGGGAAAAAAACCCTGGTTTAGGCCCTTGTTGCTAATGCGACTGCCACCGCTATTGTTGCGCGTCATGCTGCTCAATTCGAGCTGATTGTTTCACCGAATCAGCAAGTGGCTGACCGAATTCATTAATGGTTGTTAGTTGTTCAGTCGATAATGATACCTTGACGGTATGGACATTGGAGCACATGACGCTGACGCGGATAACTCGACGCTCTCTTCACAACGCGGCTTCCAACGTCCCCCAGTTTCTATCTGGAGACGATTCAGTATGTCAATGGTGCCGCTTCGTCCGCCTGCCACACTAATATACATACGTAGTAGTTATGAACCCCAGGCGGTACTGGTTGAGAGAATGTGGGATTTGGGCAGATCTGGGGGTTAGGGGGTAGCCGCGGAGCCACCAGCTAAAGCTCCTTCGCTAGGCGTTGCGGATGGGAATCGGATCCCGAAAAGCTGTGGGCGAGCAAACACGCAGCTTCTGGTTCTGGTCGACAATCTGGTTCGCTGGTCCGCTGATACAGAGGTTTCTGCCTTGCTTTTTCCCGCTGGTTTCTGTTGGTTATCGCTGCTATGCTAAGGGAATTGCCAACGACTCAACTAGACCGGTCCGGGCCGGCCCAGCCCACCTTTCATTAATCAAATTAGCCGCCACGCCTCCTACAAACATGCATACGTATGTCTCGACTGGGTGTCTGTCTCGACAGGTATTGATTGATTAGCTACGCAACCGGTAAACCGGTTCGGGGTCTCATAACAAAACGTATGCCAGTTTTCTGGCAGTAAGTACAGTAGTTTTGCTTGTCCATATGTCTTACATCGTGTAGATGCCTGTTGATCTAACACCGTTAAGGCTAAAGGTGGCACGGAGCTGTATTCACATTTCCATTTCCTCTAGTATCGTAGCGTAAACCACGTTATCTATTGATATGGCGTAAAACCAAGTTGTATGTCGATATGGTGGAAAATGACGCTGAATCTAGAAAGTGACATTATCAAAATTGCGCTCGCTTTTTTCTTAAATGTGCAAGAAAGTGTGGAACGTTATGACATCGGGTGGTGGTTTAAAACATGGATTGTAGGGCATTTTTTAAACAAGAACGATAATGCGTTGTCGGGAAAAATATTGTCGTGATAAAGCCTCTCAAATAGACAGGTTTGAGGGAATGTTTTATGTTGTATAGTCGGGGGTCGCTTAGACACAATAGTATTTTTAAACACGTATTTTCGAAAAAATCAACAGGTCTTTCGGATAAGATGACTGTAACCTACCATAAAAGTGCGTAGACTGGACTATTTTTTAGTGTTATAAAGCCTTTAAAAAGCGGTAGAGCCTTTTATGTTCTAAGATGCCTATTCAACCGAGAGTCGTTAATCTTAGATTTTGACTCGGTTAAGGTACGGAGCCGCTAAAGAAAAACATTGAACTAATAGTGGGCAACCTTTACTCTAACCGCGCACGCGTCTAATACTACAAGTTCACTTGGTCCCACGATATTACAGAGACCTGCACAATAAGTCAGCGAATAGTAAAAATGATATATATTTATAGTAAAAATAAAGGCAACCATATTTATAATTGTTTTTACTTTATTATTATTTATATACTAGTTTGTAAGGGCACAAGTAAACTATTCGAGGCAATCATAAGAACAACTCGCTAGTTGACAGCAACAGCATCATCGCTCAGCTGACAAAACGAGTAACCCAGCTGGAGCTTCAGCTGGCGGCATATATTGGAAAATACGAGAAACGCTTTCGCGAACAGCAAGAAAATGGGGAATTTTGGGATAAACAACTCGAAGAAAAAGCCAAGATATTCGATTTACAGATAAATAAATTGGAAAAACAGTCAAAACTGTTTAATCAGAAACAGCGAGAGTTCGACACCTCGGTGGCGAAGATGGACTCGGTCCAGCTGCTAAAGAAGAAACACTCGTCCGGTGAACTAGACGTGATTATTTGTAACGTGCCTCAGATTTCAAATGAGAGCACAGTAAACCTGGCTCGCTGCGTACTTTCGTCTTTGGACCCCACTATACAAAAAGAAACTGTTGTAAGCGCATCGCGCATTATCGTTGACAATGATGGGGGTAAGAAACCGCTGATCAAGGCTACTATGCGTGACGACGCAGCAAAAGGCCGGGCAATCAAGGCATCTAAAGTCAAGAAGTTTAAAATCAGCGATCTCGGTCTTGACAAGAAATTTCCCGACATATCCACAAAGGCGAACTCATCATGGAAGGACCCAATGCCAACTAGCGATGAGCTGGCAATGGGCGTCTACGTAAATGAATCAACATCGAGGGAAACCCGTGAGTTGCTGAAAATAGCTAGACGACTAAAAGCCTCTGGCGATCTCGAAGCTACCTGGACATACCGCAATAAGGTATATGTGCGTGTTCACGGTAATGACAAACCCGTGTGCATTTGTAACCAGAAAGACCTCAGCAATTGCAATGAGAAAATCCCTAAAACTAGGGTACTAGTAAACAATAATGACAACTGTGTGTATAAGAATGGGCAGCAAAAGAAAGAAGCTATTAGAACTGATGGTCCAAAACCGACGACTTCGTCTGCTTCCGCTGTGCCGTTATCGAACTCCTTCCAGCTACTCAGTAGCCAGCCGGTGTGCTCGTCCACACATCTGGAGTCTCCAAATAAACAAGCCACAAGCAACGAAGACAACAACAATGCGTCGATCGTTCTCGCTATCAGCGATGAAGAAGAGGAGGATGTAGAGGTTGACGATATAATGAATCTCGGCATGAGTGCTTCGATGTTGGAGATGACGGTACTTGAAAGCAACTAACAAAAAAAAAAAAAAAGAAAAAAATATATATTATAATTGGAAATACATGTATAAAATAGTTAAAAATGCATTTAGGTTTACACGTCACCTCGAACGGCCAAAAAGCCGTTCGCCTAGTCCACTTAAACACACGTAGCATTAGGTCGACTCAGAAATTTCAGAAAATTGCCTCAACGCTTGCTCTCCTCCATGATATAATTGTACTCAGTGAGACCTGGCTACGCCCGGAAGAGGTCGTTCATTACCATATTGATGGTTATGATAGGGTTTCGTGCTGCAGAGAAAAAAGAGGGGGGGGTCTACTAATACTTTTCAGAAGCAATTTTAAGCTCATTTCGGTCCACCGAAGCCCGCTGACAACAGCTGAGTCCATAACAATCGAGCTAGATCACCGCCCATACTCTCTCAAAGTAACTGCTGTGTACCGTCCACCCGACCGGCCTCTTACCGATTTTATTGATGAACTTGACGTCTTCTTAGGTAACCACAAACATCATGTGGTACTTGGGGATATGAACGTACATCACACAATGGACGACGACCCTCACTTAATAAATCCAACGCTGGATTCATTTGGCTTCCGCAGTATAATTCAAGAACCTACGAGATTGACACCGCCGCGCACCCTCGATCACATCTACACCGATCTGGAAGTTGATGCGTCAGGCACCTTCGACCTCAGTGTTAGCGACCATCTCGCTATCTGGTGTCGAATACCGCATGTCTTGAATCGCCGTCCCTCAACGAAGGCAATTCGGACCGGCACCAGATTATTAGAGCACATAATTCGAAATGAAACTTGGGCTCCGGTGTACTTGGCTCAAGACGCTGAAACAAAATATAATGAGTCCCATGACCGTCTAATGGAGCTCATCGATACATGCTCATCAATTACACACCGACGCCACAAAACACAGTGCATACACCCGGAGCTGAAAAATCTTATCGCCGAGAGAGATCGTTTGTGGCGCTCTTTGCAGAGCATTCGTAAACGATCCCCGAACAGCATACGCGTACTTAGACTGCGAGAAGAGTACAACAAGATGAGAAATAAAGTGCAAAATCGACGGACCAAATTGGAGCGCCAGCGACTTCGGGCTATGGTCGATAGGGACTCGACCAACGGCCGACCGATCTGGAAAGTTGTGCGGCGCGCAAAACAGGTTGACAAAGTGCCCCCGGTGCCCAAGCTGGATATTGAAGGCGAAGCGATCACGGACCCCGCGAAGGTCTCAGAGGCTTTTAACACTTTTTTCACTAATAGTGTCGCCTCATCCTTGCCAAATAATCCCATAAATGAGCGTGTTATTAAAGAAAATCTACCAGAACACACCGCGACGATATTTAGTTTTAAAGAGGTGACGAAACTACAAGTGTTAGCTTTACTTAGTGGTATTGGGGATCCAGCAGCCGGCTACGACGGTTTGCAGTCTCACATTATCCACCACGTAAGCTCTCACATCGCTGACCCCCTGACACACATGATTAATGCCATGATAGAAGAAGCAGCGTATCCTAGTCGCTTAAAGATCGCCAGAGTGGTACCGATCCACAAAGGTGGTAGTATGAGCGACCCGTCAAACTACCGTCCAGTGAGTGTTTTACCTGTTTTAAATAAGATTATTGAAAAAAACACTTGTTAGCCAAATGACGAGGCATCTCGAAAGCAACAACATGCTCTCGGGCAACCAATTTGGATTTCGCAAAAACCGGGGCACAGGTCATGCTGTCTTGCGGCTAGTTGAGAGTACCCGTTTCGAGTTAGATAAAGGACTATTTTGTGCAGCAGTTTTTTTAGATCTTAGACGCGATCTTTGACAGCGTTCGTTCAGATATTCTCCTACTTAAATTCAAGCACCTGGGCTTTGACGAGCACGCTATTAAACTGCTATCGGCGTACTTCCTCGGGCGTCACCAGCTTGTGGACGTGGGGGGAACCCGGTCGGAACTGCTCCCGGTTTTGCTAGGTATACCTCAGGGCTCATGCATTGGCCCACTAGCCTTCCTGTGCTTTATAAATGATATGGAAAATATCGCACGAGGAGCCGCTATCATTTATGCTGACGACAGCACTTTTAAATATGTTGGGCAGTCTGGTGAGGAGGTACACCGGGTGATGATGCAGGATGTCACTGCCCTCAACGCTTGGTGTGCAGCAAACCGTATTGCTATCAATGCAAAGAAAACTCAGGTGGTGGTCTTCGGACAGGGTAACGCCATTCCTCGAATGCCACCTGTAATCATAAATGGCCACCTGATACAACCCAGCGACTGTGTCAAGGTCCTGGGTGTAACAGTAGATACAAAACTCTCTGGCAACGCGCATGTAGAGACCCTTATCCGTCGACTTGCTGTCATCACAAACTCATCAAGATACATCAAGAACCAAATTGGAGCATCTTCATGCAAGCTGCTCTACAACGCCTTTTTCTTGAGTCACCTTACGTACGGGTCGGAATTCTGGGCTGCCTGCAGTAAGGGTTGAGCGCAGCGACTGAGTGTGGCACAGGGGCGCTTTCTTCGTATGTTTCGGGGATCGGCCAGTCGAGAGAGAAAACAACACAATATTTTAGATATAGAAAATACCATGCGCTATTTAACCTTGATAGTGATGTTTAAGAATATCCATGGGATTGGGCCGAAGATACTAGAACTTGGAGGGGCGAGAGAGACAAGAGCATCAAACACGGTCACACTGAAGATCCGCATGCATCGAAGCAGCAAGGGCAGCCAAGCGTTTGGCGTGCGAGCTGTCAGAGAGTGGAACACTCTTCCGGTTAGCTTGCGTTGTTTGAAATCCTTAAATAACTTTAAGGAGAATTTAAAGTCATACCTATTACCCCGTCAATAATGGATACACTTGTCTTCCTAAATTGACCCTCGCATAGAGGTAAACACAAGTAATTTTATTCCGGCTGCAACTTTTTACCAACACAATGGTAACTGTAGTAGGTTTTAAATTACTATATCCTCCTTGCAAATAATTGTAAATGTATGAAACAACATACCATTGTAATTGTGTATATAATAAATAAATGACCTTGTTAAAAAAAAAAATCCACATTTGGATGCCCACATTTTGCCATTTTCGATTTTTTTCGTGGTATAAATATTATAAAAGAGGTTGCACTAAATTCCCTGCTGGCGGCCGGAAATATCTACTAACTATTATGCTTGAATCAAGTATTGTCTTATTTGCCATCCTTAATCTGTATTTTCAGTACGGTATTCTCGCTTGGGCGACTTTGAGTATTTTGTGCACTATAGAGTACGATGTATGTAGAGAATAGATAATCTTTTATTCCGACAACAGCAGATAAACTGAAAACCACTGCTGAAAATGGCAATCAACTTGTCGTTACATGAAAATAATTTATTTTCTGAATAAAATTATTTTTAAACACAAACACAAATATAATGCAACAACGCTGACGCTTCCGATCGACATCGATTTATTTGTGGCTGCCTGCCTTTGTGGGGCGAGGACGATCTGGCCGATTGTCCGCGTTGTGGCCAGGGCCCTCATCCCTACACGCTTAATGTCTCAATGATGAACTGGAAGATGGTGTGCTCGTTCCCACGACTTATAATGATATTTATTATTATTATTATTATTATTATTATTATTATTATTATTATTATTATTATTATTATTATTATTATTATTATTATTATTATTATTATTATTATTATTATTCTCTCAGCCTACCCGAGAATCGTCCCTGCCTTCACCACCTGTCAAGTCCGTTCTTCTGGCCGGTGACTCTAACGTCTCCCGGCTAGCGACAGACGTGCTTGACATGGTGGGTGGTGACGTACGCTGCAATATCTCGGGGCAAGGCGGCGCCACGTTATGCAAGGTGATCGCAAACGTACGTCGCCATATTGCCATATATAACACATAGCCGATAGACCAGCTCGTCATGCTGCACGCCGGGCTAAACGATATCTTAAAGAGCCCAGCCAGTGATAATATTGTCGAAGTGTGGAAGCGGATAGAGCGTCAGCTGGATGACCTGGTAACGCTCTGCGAAGCCAACAACGTTAAGCTGACAGTCTGTTCTATACCGGTAGTAACAGGCGGCCCAGGTAGAGACGCGCGGATTGCGAGGTTGTAAACGGTAAAATGTCGGCTAAATTTAAGAATTCGGCTGTGTTTTATCGTGACTTCTCGTATATCCAGCGCTGTGCCCGGTCTATGGACACAGATGGTGTCCATTTTAACCGCCGTGGAGCAAGTCAGGCGGCCAGGCCTATCGCCCGTGAAGCCGCCAGTTTCCTGGGAGTGAAACCAAATTTTAGGGGACCTAACAATAAATTCAGTGCAACTCGGCGTCAGCCAGATAACCATTCCTTCCGGGCATTTCCCTCCCCTGCTGCCGGCAGCAGCAGAAACAACTTCAACAGCCAATCCGGGATTGCTTCTTTTCAACACCGTCCTCCACCTCTTCCTCCACCACCGGTTCTCCCCGCCATTTGGCCCCCCCGACTCCACATACCCCCTCCACCTCTGCCACCAGTACCTCCATTTCCCGGCCTCTTCCCAGATTACCTGCTGTTTTAAAACAATCCGGACTAAATTGCCGCCCCAGTGACTCCGCCCAAAAGTTAGCATCACTTCCCACTGCGGATAAAAACGTGCTTGCAATGTCCA
The DNA here is from genome assembly GCA_003439945.1 of Dermanyssus gallinae. Taxonomy (NCBI): domain Eukaryota; kingdom Metazoa; phylum Arthropoda; class Arachnida; order Mesostigmata; family Dermanyssidae; genus Dermanyssus; species Dermanyssus gallinae. Next base: position 221,237 of record QVRM01003836.1, on the reverse strand, counting down.
CCTCACCGCATCCCGTCGGAGTTCCCAGGCCCCCAGCAAGCCAGCCAAACTGCGAGAGAGAAAAACTACAATGGACGTCGTCAGGATCGAGACCAAGAAGACAAACAGCCTGCAAACCTCTATGGGCTGCACCAGGCACTTTTCCGCAACAAATATACTCCACTGTCGATGCCGGCAGATCACGAAAGGCAACAGAGAAACCAGCTGAACCCGGTGATACCAAACTCACCCATCATATTCTTGTCGCACTTGGAGTAGCTGAATCTTGCGGTCGAAGCGCTCAGAAATACTATAGTGTACAACCAACCTCGGACGGAAGAAACGATTCACGAGTGGCCGGTGGCGGTCAAACTAGTCTAAATTGTTTTTATCTGAATGCCCGCTCGTTGGCCACTCCAGGCGCTATAGATGCCCTTGCGAATTATTGTTTATTAAACAGCATCGATGTGATTTTTATTTCAGAGACCTGGCTTACTAGTGCAATTAGTGATAGAGAGGTCTCACTCGGTGACCGGTACTCGGTGCATCGAATGGACCGAGGTTCCAGGGGTGGTGGAGTGTGTATTTTAACACTCAAGGGACTAAACTGTCGCCGAATTGAGATACCCACAGACTCGGAAACCGTAGCGGTAGACTTGCATTATGATCACATTATCATTCGAATCATATGCTGTTATGTCACCGATGCGGACTCCGGCGCCCAAAGAAAGGCCCGCATCGAAAATGTTATAGAAGTTCTAGAATTCTGTCTTGATGTCGGTTATCCTATATGCGTAGTTGGTGATTTTAACATGCCTGACATTGACTGGTCAAATCTGCGCTTAAGTAATGCTACCAGCCCAGAGAAGGTTTTTGCTAACTTCTGCATCATAAATGGTTTAGATCAGCTTGTTATGCAACCCACAAGGGAAAACAATATTCTGGACTTGCTTATTACATCTGAGAGGGAGCTCGTCACTGAGCCAGCAGTCGTGGATCCCCCTATTGCTACAGATCATCGGGCTCTCAGCTTTCGGATTCTGGTCCCTTCTTCCCATTTCTTAGAGTCGGGTGGTGGGTTCAACTTCTGGAAGGCTGATTATGACTCGATCTGTACAAACCTTGCGAGCGTAAACTGGACGACATTCTTTGCACGGTGCGTTGACATTGAGCAGATGTATAATGCATTTATCGATTATATACACTTTCTTATCGAGGTATTCACACCCCAGAGAAACAATAATACTAATCCCAACATGACGAGTCTTCGAAACCATGCTCGACGGTTAGAGGAGCTCATGAATGAATTAGCGACTGAAAGCATCTCAGTGAAGCTTAGAAAGGCCTCGACACGGTTGAGAATTCTTGAAGAGTCAAAACTATCTTTTAAGGATGCTAAATCGTTTTACCGCTACGCAAATAAGCGACTTCGGGGTCTTGAGGAACTTCCTTTACTAGAAGTCGATAATATACTCATTGACAATAACCGAAGTAAAGCGGCGGCATTCTCGAAACTGTTTTCCTTTGTATATACACCTCCGGATAATCAGCCGTCTTCACTGACAAATCGCGTGCGTATAGAAAGACGCCAAAATCAAACAATTCATAAGCAGTTTTTAATCTCAATCGATGACATAATTAAAAAGATCAAAACACTCAAGAACAAGTGCAGTTTTACACCAGATGGTATTCCACCAGTGTTTTATAAAAACATTTGTGATTTTATCGCCGAACCATTACTGTACATTTTTCAGAGATCGTATTGTGATGGGCAAGTTCCTTCATTATTTCGAAGGTCAATTGTAACGCCTATATTCAAAAAAGGTGCTAAGGATTTAGTGGATAACTACCGGCCGGTGGCTCAACTGTCCATTGCGTGTATTTTAATGGAGAAGTTAATCGTTGATTGTATTGAAAATTTTTTAGTGCGTAACAAATTAGTTGACACCAATCAGCATGGCTTTGCCAGGGGCCGTTCTACAGGGACACAACTTATATCCATGGTCCACGATTGGAGTCTACACATAAATAATCGTAGAACATTTCATTGCATATATTTTGATTTTTCAAAGGCATTTGATAAAGTGAATCACAAACTTATGTTACAAAAATTAGAAAGTATTGACCTTGAGTATTGACTCCACAACTTGTCGATGGGTGTCAGCATACCTTACTGGGCGAAATTTTACCGTCAAAGTTGGTAACGTAGAAAGTGACCCCCTCCCCTGCACCTCAGGGGTGCCGCAAGGATCGTGCATTGGGCCCCTGCTCTTCAGAATATACGCCCTCGATCTCCCAACAGTGATTCCAGAAGGTGTCACTTATCTCTTATTTGCGGACGATTTAAAAATATACTCAGCAGTCGACAATTCCACAAGTTTTATTCAACTAGCAATTAATAATATTGAAAACTGGTGTTGTGAGAATAGGATGCAAATATCTGTGCCTAAATGTGCCGTGGTGTCGTCAGATGGCAGTTCGCCACTGTATACACTCGCTAACGATGCAATACCAGTAGTTAAATCATTTCGTGATCTTGGTGTGATTGTAACCCCCAAATTAGACTTCTCTCAACATATTACTGCCACCGTTGCTTCTGCTTCACAACTATGTAATACCATATTTAGATGCTTCATTTTAAAAAATCCTGATTTCTATGTGACTTTGTACAGAAGTCTAGTATTACCCAAATTTCTCTACTGCAGCCAGGTTTGGGCTCCTTATTTGGCAAAAGATATAAATGCCATTGAGAGGGTACAGGCCAAATTTATCAGACGGATATCGAAAAGATGTAATATTCCTCGTGAAAGCGTATCTCTTGTGCCAATACGTACATTACACGCACGAGGTGATCTATCGCTTTATAAAAAATTGTGTTGTCTCGGGACTGACCAGACCATGTTTAAACATATAAATAATGGACTGCGAAGTGGTGTGAATGTTAGATCACTGGAAGTTGCGCGCTCAGTGAAGATAAACAACACATTCTCGTGGAGAGTTCCACGAAGTCTGCGAAGTCGACAGACCTGATGTATGTTCTAATTATATTCAGAGGTTAAATATTTTGTTAAAAACAATGTATACTTAGGCATATATGACCCTTGAATAAAGGTGCTTTTGACTTGACTTGACTTATTATTATTATTATTATTATTATTATTATTATTATTTTATTATTTATTAATTTTGTTTAAATGTTACAATTGTGAGGTGTGAACGTGTTGTCTTCTCCTAACTCCTAAATATTATTCCATGGAACCGACAATACAGCCGGCGTTTCCTCGGCACACAGCAAGCGACAGCAGTTGCCGTAGAAACTCGCCTTCGCGCCGATTCCCTGTGAGATCTGTAATCCGATGGCCCAGCTCACTGATGAATCTCTTGGTTCCCTTGCTTACCGGGCCCATTGTTTCCATCGATATTGGCACTACGATATAACTTGTCTCCAGTTCTTGGTACTTGCGTTTTTTCCCATTATCTGCGCGCTCGGCAACCCATCCCGCTTCTAGTGAACTGTGGCGTATATACGAGGGAGCCACTGTACAGGACACTGTAGCATCCCATACCAAGCATCTGCCGTTAGCCCATAGCGGAATTGTTACACCGTCAGGTCTTTTGTCGTCATGAAGTCCTAATCTGGGCTCGAGCGTGCTTGGTATACCAGCTTTGCGTAAGGCTCTTCTTATAATTGCATTGATTTCAGCGTGTCTAGAAACTCTACCATGGCTTTTGATGCACCTAAGAGGGTGAAGTCCATCCTCAGTTACTGTGGTACCACATGCGCGGCAACTGTAGGGGTTGCAAACCGGGGCACCTATTCGAAGAGCTGTTACCATGCGGAATGAGGTGTTGTCCAGCATGGTACCCAGCTGCGGGGAAGGGAGACACTTTAGAAAGCCTCCACTAAATGTGTCCCGTGCTGCCAGAAAGACAGCTTTTTCCACTGGAGATTGGAGGTTGTCTAACAGCTCTCTAGCTGCAGCGCTGCATCTGTAGGAGTCCAATGTATGCTGTGTGGGACGCTCTTGCGTCTCTCTTATTATTATTATTATTATTAGCATAGCTAAATATTTGAGAAACACATCAGTTCATTTACTAATAGCCTTCACTGCGATATGTACGAACAAGTATTTTCTAATCAGTTCAGAAAATGTACTCCGTTGGCAATCCTGTCTCGACTGAGCTGTAATGCAAGCAGGATAAGGCCGCCGTGCATGAGGCCGTCACGCGCTATTCCCATAACGGGATAATTACTCCATCAGTATCCGGGACTTGGACACGCTTTTGATGGTATGATCGATGGTTGAAGCTTCTTGCGGTCTGCATGCATGCTTAGAACAACGCGTCTTTCTTCACTGACAACGCTTGCGGAATTCTGCGCAGACTCACAGAGAGCCTGGAACCTTCATGTTACTTGGGTCTGCCTGCATTGTACCGGGGGTTTGTCCGTCGTTGCTTGATCGGATTGCTCCCTCTCGATCTTCACAGAAGCCAGCGAAGCCGCCGCGACTGACCATTTGGATGTCGGATCCTACACTCTATGCGCGCATTCGAACAGATTAGACGACAACACGCGAAGAGTGCGCACGAAACCAGTCATCTTATGAGAATACCGGACTACTACAATATGACTGATCTATATACTGGCCACCCATCTCGGGCTGAGAGTACTGTGGCTTAGATACAGACTGCTTCTGCTACCTCGAAATCGCCGTGAGGCATATCTTCAATGCATCGAAGGCCGGATATGTTGAATCGTCTAGAGCTTTCTTAACAGTCCCAAGATAAATTATAACCATGACTACCGCACTAGCTTTCTAGACCATGTCGCCAGTGCTGCACTACAGTTGGCGCTGTAGGGCTGCCAAATAGGCCTGCCAGCCAGCCCCAAACTTCGGGGTAACTCAGTGGAACTACGCGAAAACTAGTGCGACACCAATGCCTAGGGAAAGAATGAAAAAGAAGGTGGCGTCAATCCATGTTCTGTTTACTCTATGATATGTAGCAGAAGGTGCTCTGTCGCCCTGACGTAGGTTTATCCCTAATTCCAAGAACGACTACAATAAAATATGTTTAAGTGCCACGAATGTTTACATTGGCGTCGCTGGTGTAAAAACTATATTTTATAATGGTAAAATATATTTATAACACCACTACTACAGCTAGGAAGCTAAACAATAAAGCAAGCCAATCACCTCTGAAAAACTTTCCAAAGTTTTATTTGATTTTATATTAATAAAATGTACTATGTTTTACTGGCAGGTGTTTTTTAAAAGAAAGACTTGACATATTTACACGCCAAAACATGGATAATACACATGCTTTGCGTGCATGCATACAAGTCATCCCGATTGCTTGCACGGTCGCCACTGTCACACATATTATGTCCATGCATCATGTCGTCGAAAACCACACAATTTCATTAACTTTGTCACCGTTTTTTGAACATTGTTCCTTATTGTTTTAAAGGACAGATTTAATCTTGAACGTAATGTACTTATATATAAAAGCAGACGGCCTAAATTTACAATATATATATATGATTGTACATAGCTGAACGTTAACTTAAATAGAATTACTTGGCACTCAACCTTGTTTTCTGTGTTTAAAATCCTGAACACTAGATAAATCGCATTTGTGATCGTTGGGGTTGCTTGAGATGAGTAAATGTACAAGAATGGTATATTTAGCGCTCTGGTTATATATATATATATATATATATATATATATATATATACATATACATATGTATATATATATATATATGTATATACATATATATATATATATATATATACATATACATATGTATATATATATATTTGTATATACATATATAGATATATATATACATATACATATGTATATATATATATATATATATATATATATGTATATACATATATATATATATATATATATATATATATATATATATATAATATATATATATGAGGCAGTGCTAGTAGTTCATTGAGGTTTCTATCCGTAGAAGTGGCCATGAAGACCTCCGCCGTAACCTCCGTGGTTGATGCTGTGGCCGAACGAGGCTACACCGCCATGATGGCCCGCGTGGCCGAGTCCGCCGTGGTAGCCGCCGAGATGAGCCCCATGATGACCGACAGCGGCATATCCGCGGCCGTAGGCACCGGGAACTGCGACGGAACGGCCGTGATGCGGCCCGCTATAGTAACCGCCAGCCGACACGCTCTTGCCATTCGCCGACGCATAGTGAGCAGCTGCTGGATAGGAGGTCTACCGGAGAGCGCAATGCAAACGACCATGTGATGGTTAGCGACATATCATATATAAACGAAATTTAACTGTTTTGTAATTTTATTCATGCTATTATTATTATTATTATTATTAATTTTATTATTATTATTATTAATTTTATTATTATTATTATTATTATTATTATTATTATTATTATTATTATTATTATTATTATTTGAGAACCGTGAGACACACTTGGGCCTCTATGTCAGACGGTAAAAAAGTATGTTGAAAAGAGAAAGAAATCGACGTAAATACGTGTGAATAGGTACGTACAAGACACGATCGTCTGCCACAAAGTCTACGCATTCCGACGCCATATTGCCGAAGCGAAGATTTGCTTAATAGACAAATACGAGTTGCACAGTAACAGCTTAATACAGACACAGCAGCCCAGTCGAGTACAAACCTTGGTGCCGGGTTCGTTGGTGTGGATCTGTGCGCGGAATCCGGCTTTGTCGGCCACGTAGTGAACTCTTCGTTGGCGGCCGTCGATGTCGCCGATGTAGTATGAGCCCACAACGCCGTGCGGTCCACCAGCTTCCTTTCGGCCGTTTACCGCTCCGTGACCATTGCCGATACCGTACGAGAACGCGTAGTTGCCATACGGCTAGAGTAATCGTCGCACACCAAGAAGAAGTGGATTCTCTTTTTAACGCCTCAACACTCACTCGTTGACTAGCATATTTCGTCGAATGTGGTAACTGTATATATGTATATATGTTTTTATGTATATGTGTATATATGTTTTTATGTATATGTGTATATATGTTTTTATGTATATGTGTATATATGTTTTTTATGTATATATATATATATGTATACGAAACGCCGTACCAACCAAATCGATTAACATTTAAATATGCCGCATGGGATAACGTAATAAGACATTTGGAGTGTCCGGCATGGTTGTGCGTATGACGGAGGAGAGAAACAGGTGTATACCGGGTTATGTCTGGGTGTATTTGGACGGGACTCTCCATGTCCAACGCAACTTCATCAAACAAACAGCCTGGGATGCACACAGAGGGAGGTATTCTAATCTACAAAAACGCGCGCATACGTCTCCAGCGTCACATACAGTGGTCAAGTTCAAGTTATAGTAGCATGTAGCCAAGTGGTCCAAAAAACATCTCAAAGGGTGGCGCTTTAACTTGAACGACAAACTAAAGGACGCAGTAGATAACTGGCTCTTGTCACAGCCACAGGCATTTTGGCAATAGGAAATTATTCGACTTGTGCAACAGTGGGATAGTTGAGCTCAATTATAAAGACTTCAATTATGCCTAAAGGGTTTGTTTCGTACCTTTTCATCTGCACGCGCTCATATATCTAATTCATATGATGTCACTCGAGCAACCAACACAACAGCTATTCACTAGCGATAGTATTTAGGGCAACTCAAGTTGCCCACAGTTGAAGCTTTGATGTAACAACTACTTGACGTAAATGTATAAAAACTTAAAAGGAGGGCAACTCAAGTTTCCCACATTTGAAGCTTTGATGTAACGACTGTGCAATAAACACCTTGCCACTGCTAAGCTTGAAGGTACATTTCACCTTCCATCGTATAATTTTCTAGTATCATAACGCTAAAGCAATTGCTTAATAGCGTGAAGGAAAGTTGATACGTACGTCCTGATGGCGAGTCGAGTGAGAATGTCCACCTCCGTGAAATCCAGCGTTGACGGCCGAACAAACCAACGACAGCACCAGAACATTAACAGAGATGACGGCAACTGAAACAAAATGCTGTGTAGGGAAGATCGATCCCGTCAAGCACCGCATGAGACGTGCACCAGATTCAGTCGGCGCATTAGCAGACAAAACAAAAACAGAAACAACAACAACTTTAACGCGCACAGTAAAAAGTAAGTGCATGAGTAGTGTAAGTTGGCCGCTTGCATGTCTGTTGAGAAATGCATATAGAAAATTAGCCTAGAAGTGCGCCATGTATATAGACTACCTATGCAAACTAAACTAAGCATTGCAAGTCACCGCAAAAGTGATAATCAGTTAGAGTTATTCCGACACCTGGCAATACACGGCGGAGGGATCGCTGAGCTTGAAGGGCACTTGGGATCTGCGCTGAGCACGCGATACTTACTTACTGCAGAGAAACCGCATATAGAAATTGCTGTAGCCTGCAAACTCTAATCCCGCATGCGTAATCTCAAATGCTGTCGCTCTAAAAGGCGTCAGATATTTTGTTCGCAACGGAAGTTGTTAATGCACTTTAATTTTTTAGATTCATAGGCAGGGGAAACTATTTCCTGAAATCAGTTTTAGAGTTTAGGAAAGCCGGTTTGATTGTACCATACCTTCATGATGAAAAAAGGTTAGACAGAATACACGCTCTATTCAATGTCCCGTATCGAACTGCCTATAGCACCACTACGTAACCCGCCTATGAGCAAGAAAGCGACACCACGTTATGCGCCTATGAGCAAGAAACACATGAAGTCATGATCTTAGCCTGATGTGGTGCGACGCCCAAATATATACGCCGATGTGTTGCCATTGGCCTTGAACAGTCGGGCGCAGCACAGAAGCATTCGCTGGTGGGAATATTGATGTATGGGACCAGCAGGTTCTGGGACGCTTACGTTGGTATGGGGCGGCACTTCTGGTACGCCCAATTCAAACAGTCGAAGTTCGGGTTAGTTTCCTCCATGTTAGACAACATCAGCTAGTCAAACCGGTGAACACTCACGGTACTTGGGCTTATTCCGATAGAGTTGCAATACTTCCTTCTGCAATTGTTTGCGATATGAAATGCCACAACCATAACGTAGTACATAACCCGGTGCGGGGTTTCGTGCAGACCTAGAATGTTACCAGTGTCTTGTTCCACACATTTGAAAACTTCTTTGTCCTGATGCGGGCTTTCTTCAAGTCTTAAATTATTAATGTGAAGTGTGATTTGGCTTCTAAAGCTGTTCTCCCAGATGCACATCTGCATGTGAAGTGCAAACGTAGAGACAATTGATCTTGCACTTGATTACATGTTTCAATTTGTTGACACTGCATTCCTTACCTTTCAGCATGACAAACTGCATGGTAATGAAAAATGGGTTTTACCATCTGCCTGCCGCATTTGCGAGAGGTCGGCGAAGGCCTGTAAGTGGGGTATCTATCTAAGCATAAGCTCTTGCCACTAATGCAATGCGTCTGAAAATGCGAATGCTGCATGATATTCTTCGGGCAGGGAAGTTTCGCTGTATTTTACTTCCCACTCACGTTCGATTCCGCCAATTTTTTTTCTGGGAGGTTTCGGGAATGCATGATGCACATGCGCCACTAGCAGCTTGCGTGAATAGTGTGAGACTCGCAAACCCACTAAACCCGGATTCCTCCCCACCCCCCCCCCAGGCTCGGTATTACTTTGGCATTACATCGAAGCCGTTCCGCCAAGGTTGCTCAGACGGTAAGCATTGGACCTTCAGGATTAAATCTGACCATTGGACCTTCAGGATTAAATCTGGTTAAATTCTAGCTAAAAGTTAGCAGTCATTTTGATGCCAGAATCGATTGTGAGGCCAACTATGATGATAAAGCCAGGGTGCTGCTTCAAATGACAAGTGAAAATATTGGTCTGAAAGAGAAGAAGTTACAAGTTGAAATGTCTTACATTTATGTTGAAGCACGATGTAACGCATACGAGATGCGACAGATATACCAAATGCGTTTTACAAATAGACGCTTACCTTGAACTAAAACGTTTGTGAACATATATTGTTACGTGCTTGAAACTGGATTACACCATAGCCGTCATTACGACGCTGAAATACAGAAGACGGCAAGAATACCAGCCATGGAAGTGCGCATCTTTCAGGCAGTAGCGGATCGTCCTTTTTCAAGCACGACCGAGGTGGTCCGAAACATTAGTGCGAGTCGCAGTATTGGTCACAGTGTGCTTAGAGCCGAACACGACTACATCGGTACTGACGGCAGTAACTTCAAGCTTTGGTGGACCCAGATTACGAGCGATGGTTTGTCCACTGTATCTGGTTTATGCGGCAAGTAAAAGCCAATTCGGGGTTCCCTGTCCTAGTGCTTCTCACCGATGAAGCTTGCTTTATACAAGAGGTACATCACCCATGATTAGGCAAGTGAGAACCGAAAAGGATTCACTAGTGTGAACGCCAGAGGCGTTTTCCGTGAATGCGTGGGCGAGCTTGTTGAACAGCTACCTCGCAGGCTCACGCGACGTCGAGCCCCGCGTCGTGGTGCATTCGCCTGCGCCTCGCGATCGGAGGAGACACATAGGTGCGCGGGTTCGAGCCCCACCGTTGCATATGTGTTTTTATGGGGGTCCATGCATGAAGCAATGCAAAAAGTAGTCCCGTGGACGTTAAATCTTGGCCCGAAAAGTATTATTAGGCTCACACGACGAAGCGCCACCGCACTCCACCCCCGCCTGCGAATCGGTGGATTGGCCGAGACAGGCCGATTGCTTGGCCACCGCAATCGCCTGATCTAAAAGTAACAATTTTTTTTTCTTTGGGATCACCTAGAGACTTTCGTCTGCGAGACTTCGGTCGGATTCCGTGAAGAGCTGGTCGCTGATATCACAATACTTCCGCTGCTGTCGCTGTTCGAGCAATGTCTAGTACATTCCAAGACGTCTAGCGAAATTTCTGGGAACGCTACCAAATCTGCCGAATGTTTTTCGGAGGCACCATCGAGCAGTTACTGCAAGCTAATAATTAGTTGTGTGAGCTTCTAGAGCTATTACGAGTGATTCATCCGTTAGAGTAAGTCATTTGTGCATGCACTCAATTGATGTCTGCTGAAAAATCGTAGTTACTCCGCAATCACGGCTCGCATTGCCATGGATTTAACACCAAAATTATCGCCATCGCGCATTTTTCTGAATTTGTGAGGTTTAAGAGCTGCAAATGTTCGTATGGTTATGTTTTTGATGTATTTGGCGTGAAAGCTAATAAAAAAAACTTATTTTTTTGTCTTCTAAACGACCATGTCCCAAATATTCTGCTGAGGAATGGTTGGCTTGCAATTGCACATTTTGTGCCCTTCTGTCGGGCAACAACACCAGAGACACGGATTTTAGTAATATCATTCTCATTCCTAAACAATACTTCTCAGAGACAACGTTCCATTGAAAAACAATTTACAATTCTACAATTCTATATGTAGCTTTTTAAGTCTTCCTGGGAGGTCTTGTATATCTACATATATATTTTTATATAGCCACTTTATAGCGAGAACTAGGCACCGTGAATCACCGTTTATCGTTCGAGGTATTTTTATCTCAGAGTATTTTTTGTCTCAATTTCAAAAACAAAATACTCGACAAAAACTCTTTTTTTTTATAAATGAAAAACTCTTACATAATAAAATAACATTTAAGGTATAGCTTGCCAAACTGAAATCCCAGGGTGAAATGCTGTCGTAATTACACTTTACAATAGCAACTTGAATAATTTCAAACTAGATTTAGACGCTGTACTTCTGGATTAGCCATCAAACATCTTAACAATTATCCTAGGGGATTACCATGTCGACATTCGAAAACCAATTTCCACAACATCGGAATTCCTTTTCTACATTATATCGCATGATCTTCGTCCATTTCCAAGAACTTGCCTTGCTGATAATGGTAGTTGTCTGGACAACATTCTCCTCCGCAATGACGAACCCACATTGAACAATAAAAAAAAAGAAATCTATTTAGAATTTCAGCAAGCACTAGCAACAATGCCGTGGCCAACCAGTGACTTCGCATAGACAAACTTTTTTATTCTTAGTTTTACACTAAACAATCTGTAAGAGAAACATTTCTCTATTCGGCTCAAACGAACGAAGCCAAAAAACGCACGAGTTACTGACCAGTGGTTTGATTTGGAACTTGCACAGATGAGAGTAGGGAAAACAGACTAGCTTATAAGGCCCAGAATTATAATAGCAATTATTATGATACGTTGCGGGTAAAATTACTTAAATATATATATATATATATATATATATATATATATATACGTGGCCATTCCTATCGTTATGTACTTATTTCGAGGTTTGGTAGAATTCGGCAAGAAAATAATTTTTCCCAATGGAGGGAGGACGCTGAAACGTTTTGTTTAGAAGAGAGAGTAACGTTTATAAAGGTAGTCATTCTGCCTTTTTTCTCCTACATAGTGTCGCGAAATGTACGTTTGCGGGAGAAGCAGTCATCACATGAAGGAACCAATCTTATAAGCATGTTTGGAGGAAAATTCTGCTTAACGGAAGACACTTTATTAGCTTGCGTAGCGAATAGCCAGATTGAAAAAACTCTTAAAAAGTCGATGTATTACGTTAACGCCTTTCGTGAAAAAATCGTAAAATGTTTCTATTACGACCAAATGAACGTCCAGAAGACCACTCTCACGCACTAGCAAATTTAATGGCCACCATTTTCGTACCAAAGTGATGGTGCTGCGTTACGTAGTTGTCAAGTAATTATGCTTTTTCGACAGTCATAGTTGTTATGTTTTACGAGCAAGCTTTCACGTTCAGAACTGTAACATTTTGCCAAGATGTTTCCGCCCCCCTCCTTCCACTAGAAAAAATTTGTATTTATTTTTCTCATACACCCTATGTAAGTATGCATGCCTTCGGTTTCTATATGGAAATTGAAAAAGCGTAGTTACTTGACAACTACGTAACGCAGCACCATCACTTTGGTACGAAAATGGTGGGCAGTAAATTTCCTATTGCGCGAGACTGGTCTTTTGGGCACACATGTTTGGTCGTAATGGAAAAATGTTACGCTTTTTCACGAAAAAGCGTTAACGTAAGACATAACAACATATCGGCTTTTTATGACTTTCCTCAATCTGGCTATTCGCATTCCGCTACGCAAGCCAGTAAAGCGTTTTCCGTGGTGCAGAGTTTTTCTCCAAACACGCCGGTATAATCGGTTCCTTCATGCGTTAACTGGTTCTCCCGTAAACGTAGATTTCGCATCGTATATATGTATGTATGTATGTATATATATATATATATATATATATATATATATATATATATATATATATATATATTTAAGAACCTACGTTCAAAAGCGATTAAAATTCTATGCGGACAAATTAAACTCCTCTCCGACAGAGATGGATAATTTCTAACACGCCCTGTGACAGAAATATAAATAAATAAAAGAGAATTACCTCGATCAAGCACAACAATACTTCCACAACTGACCCTGCCGAGATAGCCGGTATACTCAATATATATTTTGCAACAATGGATTCTAGAGCAGTATACAATACATATGGTGCACATATAACAGAGTACAATTACAAAATTAATCAAATGACATGACCAAGGGGTGTTCCCACAGAAAGCATTGCATTCAGTGAAATTACCGCCGAGGCGGTTATTATTATATTAATTATATATAAGTAAAGTAAACTTAAAGCATTGTTTGCAAGTGGCTGACAAACACATATTTCCAGAAAGTTCATTAAACAATACATATTCTGCATAAAAAATATTTTGGGGGGAACAGAATATACAGCAAATATCTATCAACCTAAAAGTTGTGTTTACTTCAATCGAGCAATCATTCAGATTCTATTGACGTGTCCAACAAGTTGGCAATCTGTTATCTTTCGTTCAAAATATACACAAACACGAGTATATGTACAAATCAGCAGTGTATAAGCAATAAAGCAACGCAATTGAGTATACTCATCACAATAAAAGTTTTAAACCATACAACTAGCCCAACACAGGCTTAAGAGTTATATAATAATCTACGTTTAAAACATTATACTACGAGTCACGTGTTTCCTCGTTCTTCAGTTGCAGGAGAAGATGTCGTTTAAAAACAACGGTCCGAACTGCATTTCGATGCGCCAAAGTCGTTTCGTTCCAAATGGTGGCAGCATGCAGACCAGGGAGTTTCGGAGATGGATGAGTCTCAATCCTGGCACTCTAAGCTGGACCCCATAGCGCTGCAACCGTGCTGGAGCAGGGCGAAGTCGAAAGCACAATCAAATGATGAATCAATCCGAAGCAATTTCTGGTAAACTTACTTACATTAAATATTAGTAATCATATTTGCCTATATCCTTATAACACACAATATATGAGTATGATACAATTTAGATTCCGTAGTGAATGTAATACCGACTTAGCCTTTACTCACATCACACATATATAACTGAACGCTGGGAGTCCAATCAAATAATTGCTAGCATCTTGTTTGATGTTGAAAAAGCATTCGGCTTAGTAAATAAAAACATGCTCACTAATATACTCACACAACTAAAATTTACTGGAGGTGCGATCGCATTGTTTAATTCTCACTTAAATGATAATAATTGCTCAAATTACAAGACAACATATCTATGCTTCTTGCACCTCGGTGCACCACAAGAAACAAGCTCCTCACCAACACTATTCCAATTATGTATTATGCCCCCTAAAAGTTAGCAAACTAAATGCTATCGCTTTTGCCGATTACATCGCTTTTCTTTGCTCGTGTTTCTTACAAATTCAGACTAGCGAATTCAGATATAAAAACGGCCCACCTAATTTTATTTCAAATTGGTGCTCAAGCCACAGGCTGTCTTTAACGTATAAGTCAGGTATATAGTGAATAGTTATCACTGCCTGGTATGTTCGAACACCAACTTTCACGATACATACGAGTTGAACACCTGCCGGTTTTGGCCACAGAGGTGTGCCGAGTAACGTGCAGTGGAACGCAGCACCGGAGGATAAATAGTTGAAATGTTTGTCTCGTTGAAAGGTTCGAGACAGATAAGGGATTGTGAGGACAAGCTATACGCGAAGCGAATATTATACTCAATTTGAGTGAAATAAATATCAAATAATTTATTATAAGTGAGAGATTTAAGAACTCGAAAACTCTTCTTATTAAAAAGTGTATGCAACTTTTCGGTAATACTAATAATTACCGCTTAGGTAATGCACATAAAGATTCATTCTAATAATCTTTAAGATTTGCTAAGTTCCTGTCGCTAATATACAGCGCCATTTCGATTACGCCCTTGTCCGTAACTGAGTAAGCTGAGCGCACTATAAGCTGAAATCTACGTCGGCCAATTGCTTTTCCTGTCAGAACCTTATAGCATTAGCTTTCGGGGCATTAACCCTAGTCCCTTTAATCACAAGTATACATTTTAATGTTAGGCGTTTGACAGCACCGATGCTGCATCGTGTTACCACCATGATAGCCGGAAACACAACAAGCACGGCGTTTTTGCACTCACTCCAAGCACGGAATCGGATTACACTGAGGGTACCCACGTTTGGCTTCACCTTGCCAGTAGCCTATTGCTTCCTTCAACCAGTAAAGCGTCTTCGGCCAAGAAGCTGCTGATAAAACTTCAAAGCGCCACCGACTTCTGTCTAGTCCAGGGATTATACCGGTAGGTGGTAAAGGACAGTACTAGAGAATTTCACGTTGCCAAATACTGCGTACAAATGCCCTTTAAGCGTTGTCACAGATCGGTTATTAAGGCACCCTCTGGCTAGAGAACATGGATCGCCTCACGGATGCCCATTTCCTACCTAAGTTTAAAGTACTCTCGTGGGATGGGGGGGGGGGGGGGTCGGCCGACTATATGAGCGACCATCCCAGTCATCAGATGAAAGAAAATGTTCTTGAGCTCCTCCCTAACATTTCGTTTAAATACCGTCTCTGTTGCCACCGAGCTTACTTCTAAATATAAGGAGGTTCTGGAGATACGTCTTGTCCTGGGCATGCACCTTTTACTCAGAGTCGCATTAAAGCAGTCATTGACTATCCCTGCTAAGATCAACTTAGAATGTCATCAGTACTCTTAATAAATCTGGCTCAGTCCCAAGCTTTTTTTAAAGAAGTGCGCTTTAACGAGAGAGTCCAACCTATTGCATCGAAGTCGAACATAATATTTTTCGAGTGAGTTCCTACCCTACGAGACCGAATAATAATGGCGGATGGCTCGCGTTCGGGTGGTCCGGCGTTAACATTGTGTAGGAGCAGGTCACGAAAGGTGAGGCAAAATGCTTTAACAAACTTCGAACGCAATCTCTGTTGCCCCCCACACTTCCGTCTAACTGCACTTTGCACCGTTCATTCGACAGTATCACATCCTTTATAGACGCTATGGCATAGAGTGTTGCGCTTTTTATTTTGTTCTGGGAAGTTTTGGGAATGCAAGATGCCCATGCGCCACTAGCAGCCTATGTGACTAGTGTGAGACTCACAAACCCAATAAACCCGGATTCCTCCTCACCCCCCCCAGGCTCGGTATTATTTTGGCATTACCTCGAAGTCGTGGGAAAGGCGTCTCTGCCGTTCTCCTTTAATCAGCTCTATCCCTGGCTATCATCCCGCATGTCTACCTGCGGTTTGATAGGGGAATGCCATTTTCTAATCCGTCCTGTGAGGGTGCGTCGAGACCCTGAGGGCCCCGCTGCTCCCCACCCCCTCCCTCGGCTCCTCGTCTTCCCACTCTCCCGAGAGACCCGCTCGAGCCTCTCCTGCCTGGCCGTTTCCTTGGCTGTCTTGAGTGTCAAATGGGCGTCAAACAAGTTCGTCGCCTCCCTCCGTGTCTCCGCCGAAGTCATCATATGGGCGACCACCCTCCTTGATGGGTCGGCCTCTCACAGCGATTGGTGCTGCGTCCCGTGCTTCCCTGAGAGCATCACACCGCAGAACAGTATGTTCCACGTTGTCCGTCTCTCCAGAGTCGCACAGTACGCAGGCATCGCTAATGGCCTTCTTGATCCTTGAACTGTAAAACTGGCCGTGTCCGGTCAGAACCTGCGTCGTCCAGTAGGAAAGCTCCCCGTGTCGGCGGTCGTATCATACCCTGAGGTCCAGTATTAGACTCTTGGTCCAGCTCTCTGTGGTTACACCAAGTCTTACCTGCGCCTATTTCTCGTGCCAGGCCGATATAGTGGCATTCCTGGCCCTGGTGCGATCCAGACCTTCATCTAGAGACATTTTACCTCCTACTACGCAAGATGCTGCCATGGTACCTCTTAGTGATGCTGCCATGGCACTAAGAGGTACCATGGCAGCATCTTGGCTAAAACCAGGAGAGCTTCAGTCGAGACGGTTCGGTACGCCCGGCTTACCCTGATTGCCAGCGTTCATTGTGTCGACCTTAGTACACTTATATTTTTGCCGTTCGCATTGCCATGTCCCCCCTGACTGGGGTTGCGTATAGCGCAGTTGATTTGGCTACCGAGGCCAGGAGCCTCTTTTTCCTCAGCTACCCCACAGACCCTAGGTGTAATCCGCGCCAGGTTCGGGGAGACCCTTTGGACCTTTTCGGCCACGTACTTTACGTGTGCCGATCAGAATGTTGCGTTTGAAAACAATCAGCTAAGTCGACTTCAGATTGCAAAATGTTTGTAATGACGGCACCTCGACGTTTCGATTAAAAATTACTAAGAGAGATGTTAATGGAGCTACGTCGATGATCCCGGTATTTGGCGAGACCGACATAATCCGCCGCGCTGGTCTGCAATGAAACGGATTAATCTATCTCTTTTAGACAAAGCGGTGAGCGTTCTTGAGGTAAGCCCTAACATCGATACCATCTGTGGCCAGCTGGAGAGGACGATGAGAAGTGCAGTGAAGTGGAAAAGGTTATGGCAGAGGCGATCACGTCCTCTCAAGCCTGCTACCTCGCCCACGGTGAAGTGCTCGGACTCCTGCGCCAAGCAAGAGCCAGAGCACCATCATCACTGCAAGCCAGGCGGGAAGCGTAGAAAGGCCTATATAAGACTCTGCTATGATCATAAAAGGGAACACGCGAAACGGGAGGAACGACGGCTGCTCGAAAGAGCAGAACGAGAGCCCTCAGCTTACATCGTGCGATCTCGTAGGGTGGTGAATCCGCTTAGTAACCGACAGGTAAAGAGCCACCTAACTAATCTCTTATTCAATCGTGACGTTGCGGCCGTATCTCCAATCGTACAGCATCCGCTTACATTGGAGCAGCACAACATGAATCTGCCTTTCGAGGTGGAGGAGGTGTGCCAGGTCCTACGGTCACTCCTGAAGAGAAAGAGCTCAAGGCCCGATCAGGTCCGCTATGAGCATTGGATCCAGTCACTCCCTCTCTTGGCAGAAACTCTTTGTGATTTCTTTAATTAAATTATAAAGAGAGGGCGGATGCCTAAAGTCTGGCATGTCGCCAGGCTTTCTCTTTTGTTCAAGGGTAGGCATCGTGATGACAAACAGGATCCAAAATCTCTACCGTGGAGTGGCGTCAGAACGCACATTGAAGAAGATTTTCTGTAAGTTAGTTATTCGGCGGATTGAGCACGTGGCCGAAGAGGCGCCTCCACCGGAGCAATTCGGCTTTAGGACAGACCGAGGCATCCGTGATGCAATCTACGTTCTCCAGTCAGAAATCGAGCGAGCTGTGGCAAAACCCAGAGGTCATCTGTATGCAGTCTTTACTGACTGCGTCAAGGCCTTTGACATGGCCCCTCACTATCTGCTGGTTGAAGCATTCCAACGAGCAGGAGTGGGTGGCTCTCTCCTGAGTGTAATAGCAAGTTTCTTTTAGGTAAACACCTTGTTGGTAGACGGTGAGCAGGGTGTATTGGAGATTAAGCAAAACGTGGGAACTCCGCAAGGAGATCCGCTGAGCTGCGTCTCGTTTACACTTCTCCTTGCTGACCTCGTCGGTTACGTTTGACAGGAGTACCAAAAAGCCGTAGTGGTGATGTATGCAGATAATATCGTGGTCGCCCATCGCGACCTAGGTGCCATCAAGCGCATTAACTCTATGCTAGAGACATTCCTAGCTTCGAAGGGACTTGAGATAAACACCAGGAAGACCAAAGCCATGAAATTCAAGCGTGGAGGTCGATTGGATGCCAGAGACGTTATACGTTGCTGCGGCCAACCATTGGAGTTTGTTAACTCTTTCCAGTATCTTGGCCTTTGGGTTCATTATACGGGAACGACGTTCACAGCGCATATAAACGAAACAGTACGTTTTCTCAGCAGTGAGGCTCTTCATGCTTAAGATTGTTCCGGGACTGACGTATGGCCTTGACAGGGTGTGGAGCCACCTCACACTGGCGAATTTTAACTGGCTTGAGAGGTGTTTTTCATTATATGTGAAGCGAGTGCTTTGCTTGTCTATTCGAGCAAAGAGTCGTTTTGTATATCTCAATGTCAGGCTATATGTCAGGCTGCCCACCCGCTACTGAAACAATCCGACTAAGGCTGAAGATGCCGCGTACAGTACCATACGAATGTTTTATTTCTGAATGGGAAGCTAAAGTCGAACAGGCCAGACGGGAGGTCGGTGGTTTGGACGTTTTCAATGCCGTGCACCTTTGGTCTGGTCCTGCATGTGACAGTCGCCACGTATACACCAGGTGCATAGTGCATTATCACTACCTGGTATGTTCAAACGCAGCCTTTCACGAGGAGTACGAGTTGTGCACCTGCAGGTTCTGCCTGCAGAGGTGTGCCAAGTACCATGCAGTGGAATGCACAGCGCTGGACAACATATCGTTGCACTACTTCTCTCGCCGAAAGCGTGAAGAAGATAGAGTATTATAAAGAAACATCTTGAACTGTATATTATACTCAATCTGAGTTAAATAAATATAACTGATTGATAATGGAGCTACATCAATGATGACTTATATACGAAAAGTCGTAATGTGCACCTGCCACCACGTTGACAATCTGAAACTGTATATCCGTATGCTGAAAACTGCTTGTGGTTTGTATGCATCGTTAAAAAAAGCCTTTTACCGGGCTGATATCGCAGTGAAATTCTGCAGGGAGTCACATGCACCTGAAATCTTCAGGTGATTTAAATCTGCCTGCATTATGCCGGGGAGTCTGTCCATCGTTATTCAGATTGCTTCGACTGAATTTTGCAATGAACCGTCGATAGCGACGTCCTCACATTTTAATGTATTTAGTGCTAAACTTAGTATTATTACCTCAAAGAGCTTACCCACGTCACCGCTCACACGTCGTCTCTACAAGACACTAGATACCCTTTGATAACGCTAGACATGTAAGTTGTTGCATATAATAGTTTGCCTGTTCTGCTGTGTGCGTTTGTTGATTGTAAATATTTTAAAATGGTGATCGGTGGGCTGAAGTAAAAGTAGCGGCAACACGTTCGAATATTTACTTTCTGCGTGTATCACCGGTTAATACATAGGCTAGACGCAATAGCGTCGCAAACGTTCAGGATCTGCCCAGAAGCCCGGGAAGCCGCGACTGACCATCCGTGTATGGTTTATTATGTGTTTTTAGAGGGCTTCGCCCAAGGACAATTCGATCAACAACGGAGAAAGGCACGGTGTCGCACGGCTGAAGGCCAGTGCAAAACCGATGCCTGGAGGAAGAAAGAGGGAGAATGTAGCGTGTCGATCGGTTCTGCTCACGCGATGATATTTTGCAGGAGCCATAATTTGCTCTGCCACGCGTATGTAAACTTATTTCTAAGTTCAGCACAAAAGCAACATGAATATTAATATTAGTTATTTTCAGAGGAAGGGCGGGAAGGGTTGTAGTTATTTCTGGCCACGCGCCGAACTCTATGATAGCCTGTAATTGTTATTCTACACCGTCAAACTTCTACTTTAAAAACATATATTCATATACCACGAACGTTTATATTGTTACTACACCTTCGTAGCTAAACAATAAGGCAAGTCAACGAAATGTTGTTGATTGCTGTTGAAGCTGCAAGCACCAAATAATGGTGCGCGCAGCTTGTGTAGTATCAAAACAACATCATGACATCTTTGTGAAACCTCTAAAAACCGTTTTCAAGGTTTTATTTGGTAGCATGGCAACAAAATGTACTCTGTTCCACTGGTAAACGTTTAAAAAAATCTTAGTTTATCCATACGCTATATCACTTAGAGTCTGTTTATCAAGGGTTAAATACATGATTTGCAGATATGCATGCAAGACATTCTTATAGCTCAGCGCTGTAACTAGCATCCATACGCCATGTCCTTAAAAATCATACAAGTTCATTAACTGTTTTATAGTTGCATAAACATTGCGCCGTATTAAAGGCCTGACTGAATGTTGAACATCATGTACTTATTTATATACATAATCAGGCAGGCAAAGTTTACCATGATGTACATCTCAAGCTACCTCATTTATCACAAATGCGACTTATGTAGTGCCCAGACAAATTTCTTAAACAAAAAACAAGGCCTAGTGCCAAAGAGTTCTATAGAAGTTCGCGTACAATAATGTACAATGGTACGTACCCACACACACAGATATATATATATATATATATATATATATATATAGATTGCACATGTGATCTTTGAGGTAGCCAAAGTAAAGTAAATGTAGAATAGCGGTAGTTTTTGGCCGTTTGATTATATATATATATATATATATATATATATATATATATATATATATATATATATATATATATATATATATGTATATATATATATACGTACATATATCATATACACAGTAGTAATTAATTGAGGTTTCTATCCGTAGAAGTGGCCGTGAAGACCTCCGCCGTAACCTCCGTGGTTGATGTTGTGGCCGAACGAGGCTACACCGCCATAATGGCCCACGTGGCCGAGTCCGCCGTGGAAGCCGCCGAGATGAGCCCCATGATGACCGACAGCGACTGGGGCATATCCGTGGCCGTAGGCGGCACCGGGTGCGCCGACTCCATGCGTCGCGTACGACACGGAATGGCCGTGGCCATAGCCGTGATGCGGCCCGCCATAGTAACCGCCAGCCGGCGCGCTCTTGCCATTCGCCGACGCATAGTGGGCAGCTGCCGGATAGGACGTCTACCCGAGAGAGCGCAATGCAAACGACCAAAATGTCTCGCTTAGCGACGTATGATAAATTTACGAGATTTAACTTATTGTCATTAAGGCTTACACGTTTGGTAGTATACATACTAATATTACTACACACAGCTGGGCCTCTAACGCAGACGATAAAGTGGGATGTAGATGAGTGAAGAAACAAGACACACAGTCCAGTCGAGTACAAACCTTGGTGCCAGGTTCGTTGGTGTGGATCTGAGCGCGGAATCCGGCTTTGTCGGCCACGTAGTGAACTCTCCGTTGGCGGCCGTCGATGTCGCCGATGTAGTATGAGCCCACAACGCCGTGCGGTCCACCGGCTTCCTTTCGGCCGTTTACCGCTCCATGACCATTGGCGATATCGTACGAGAACGCGTAGTTACCATATGGCTACATTAATCATCGCACACCAAGAACAAATGGATTCTCTTTTTGACTCCTTTTGTTTGCCACACACGCGCTGATTAACATAAAATATACCCTGATGTTCGTTTGGTATAGAAAATTATTTTAGCGTTTAATTACGTTCTATCTACAGGGTGCCTTTGAGTCGTTGGCTGCGCGAGAATATATAGACATATATATATATTCTCGCGCTAATAACTTAGCATTAGTCCAGTTCAACAATGTGCCCGAACAGATGTTGCATTTCCTTGTTAAATGTCAAGCGACAGCCCCTGACGCAAGAATTCAGATGCTCTCGAGTCCCCCGTTTGATAAACTTTGGCGGATAAACAACTACAGAGAATTTTCTGCATTTGTTAGTCTTTTTTCATTTGTCGGCCTGAATAGGGGGTGGGTTTCAGTTCACACAGAAATTAGCAATTCTTAGTGCCAGAGTAAGTGTGTCGTTTAAAACGGAGCGCCCACACTCAAAGCGCATGATAAGCAATGGTGGTCAACGCATCCGCAAGATCACCACAACAACCTTATAGAGACACGGTGGGGTAACCAAACCGGTTAAAATCTAAACATGCTGCTTAGGGATAATTTAGTGAGACAGCCGAAGTATCCGGTGCGGTTGTGTGCATGACCGGCCGAACCGGCCGATATTCATCGTCCAGTAATAGTCGTGTACGGGGGAGACCGTGGAACCGCAAGCGAGAAAGTGGGGTGCCCGTTTTTGTGAAGGACCGAGAGTATCTACGAATGTTCGAGTGATGACCCGAGACTAGGCCAGGAAGACACTGTAATCACGGCTGAACTGATTGACAAGAAAAACGACTGGTGAGAAAACCTCGGCGTGTTGCAATGCGAATGTCGGCAGTGATTATGGAGGCGCTGTGTGGACAATTGTGCACTACAGGTTGGGTAACCGGAAGGTGAGAGCGCAGTGGGTTCAGAAGAAGTTCAGTGAACCGCAAAAGGGCTGCGTATGGGGCTAGCACTGCAAGAAAAGTTCCAGCATATTGAAGACCCAGTTGCTTGGAGCGGATTGTCATTGGTGACAAGAGAGTTGTTGTCATCACTTTCAGCCATAGACAAAGCCGGACAGCATGTAATGGAGGCATGCATCATCACCTCCCCGTAGAAAATTCAAAGCTATGCTCTCAGTAGGCAAAGTGATGCTCGCCATCTTTTTCGACGTCCATAGTTCGACACTTATGGAGTTCCTCGCGCACAAAAAGGCCATTAATAGTGACGTGTCTTGTGAAGCACTCCGTGGCCTACGCAATTCCATCGACAGAAAACAGCCTGGGCCGTTCACAAAAGGAGTGATTCTACTCCACAAAAACTCACGTGCACACGTCTTTAGGGTCACACAAAGTGTACCGGCTAAATTTAAAAGGAAGCAGCTGTAGCACTCGTCCTACAGCCCGGACATGTTGCCTTGCGACTTTTATCAGTTTAGTCCCTTAAAAACGTCTCAAAAGGAGGCGCTTCAACTCGGACGACGAATTGAAGAACATAGTGGAGAACTAGCCTTTTTCACAGACGCAGGCATTCTAGTAACACGGAATGTTTCGGCTCATGAAACAGTGGGATAGTGGTGCTCTTTGGTGAAAACTGATGAAGCCTTCAATTTTAGTCACAGTATCGTTTTGTACTTTTTCATGTGATCGCTATATATATATATATATAATAATGTAATTTAGTATGGTTGCAGAGGAATAACAAAAACAGCAGCCATTCACTAAAGATCGTAATTAGAGTTCTTTATGTATTATTTCTCTTTTAGTTGCCTATATTTGAACCTTTGATAGCTATTGCTAAGTGTGCAATCGCTCAATAGCGTGTGAAGGAAAGTTAGCACGTACGTCCTGGTGGCGAGCCGAGTGAGAATGTCCACCTCCGTGAAATCCAGCGTTGACGGCCGAGCAAACCAACGATAGCACCAGAACACTAACTAAGATGGCGGCAACTGAGATCATAGATTGCTGTGTGGGGAAGATCCCGTCGAGCACCGCATGAGACGTACACCAGGGTCAGTCGGCACATTTGCAGGAACAGAAACAACAACAAAAACAACAACAGTAAACAGTGAGTACATAGATCGTGAAAGCTTGCCGCTTGGATGTGTGTGTTGAGAAATGCAATTAAAAAAAAACTGCCTAGAAGTGAGACATTCATATAGATTAACTAAGCAAGCAAAATTAAGCATTGCAAGTCATCGCAAAAGTGATCATCAATTAACGTTCTTTCGATACATGGCAATACACGGCGGAGGAATTCGCCAGTGGCGCATACGCATGAAAGACACTATGTCGGACACGCAAGACTTACTGCATAGAAACGTCGTATAGAAATTGCATAGGCCTGCAAACGCTAACCCCGCACGCGTAATCTCAAAGACTGTGAAGCGATCTCAACAAAAGGTGTCACAGATTTCGTTCGCAACGGAGGTCGTTAGCGCACTTGAATAATGTTATAGGCAAGGCAAGATGTAGCCGGAGAACAGAAAAAGAGAAAGGCCCGTCCCAAGACAGTAGCAGGAGCGTCTAAAACTAGCACACATTTCTAAATATTTGATTGTACCATACCCTCATGATGAAAGAAAGTAAGGCAGAACACACGCTCTTTCCAATACACCGTTTCCAACTGCCGATAGGATCACTACGGTATCCGTTTATGAGCAAGGCAGTGGCACCACGTGTTTCGCCTATGAGCAAGAAACACAGGAAGTCATGATCTACTTAGCTTGGTGTGGTGGAACGCCGAAATATATACGCCGATGTTTTGCCACCGGCCTTGAATAGCCGGCCGCAGCACACAAGCGCTTGCCGGTGAGAATATTACCGCATGGGTTCAGCAGGTTCTGGGAAGCCTACGCTGGTTTGCGGTGGCATTTCTGGTGTGCCCAGGTCGAGTAATCGAAGTTCGGGTTAGTTCCCGTCACGTTAGACAACATCGGCTATAGCTAGCAATCCGACCTGACCAAATTCCGGCTAGACTGGTAAAACTCACGGTATAAGGCTTCCTCTAAAGGAGTCACAGTACCTCCTTCTGCATGAGTTGTAATGCGAATTGCCTAAAGCAGTGCACGTTATACACTACTTTCAGTGTATTGTGCAGTGCGGGGTTGAATTGCACAATATGAATTTGCCTTTCGGCTAGCAATTCGGCTTTAGAAGAGGTCAAAGAACCCGTGATGCAATCCACGTTCTCCAGTCAGATATCCAGCGAGCCATACATAATTCCGAGGTCATCTTTAGGTAATGTGTATTGACTGCGTCAAGACCTTTCACAAAAGTCCGCTCTACTTTGCTGGTAGAATCATTCCAGCGGGCAGGCGTTTACCTTTCTCCTCACTAACATTGTTGGCTACGTCCGACAGGAGTACGAAAAGCCGTGGTGGTGATGTACTCGTATGCAGATAATATAGTGATCGCATATCGCGACCTAGGTGACATAAAGCGCGTATAAACAAAACAACAAAGACGGCTCTTGCCTCTCTTTCAGGTGAGATAGAAACAGCTTCCGGGGTTTTATGCATAATCTTGGCGGAGTATAGAGCCACATCAGGAAGACAAATTTCAGTCACTACTAGGAACAACATCAGCTTAGACGAATTGAGGGCACTTAAACCCCAGGCGCCTTAGGAACGTGTCCTGAACGCCCTTCACTAGCTTACTGAATTTGGTAAGAGAGGGTTATTTAAATGCATTTGTTGAATATTGTAATCGAAGGCAAGTACTCCTTGTTTCAGCACTACAAGTGAGAGAATCTTGTTATTTTCAGAATACCATGGAGAAATGAAGGAATATTTCAGTTCCCTTTGGATTTAGTTAATTTAAGTCGTTTAAAGTAAGCAAGAGTCCCATAGTCTCGAGGACCCATATCATTCACGAAGTCTTTAAGTCACTTTCATTACCTTATGTTCAAGAAATTAAGATGCATTATTATACGCCTTTAGTTTACGAGCAAGACGATTTTGGTAAGCCTCAATGTACTTAATGGAGCAACACATTGGTCGAACAGCGAAGTAAACAAGTTCAATAAAAATTAACAATATTTAACAAATTTGGTGTACATGACATTTATATTTGGACAGTCCACAAAAAGCTAGCCCAGTTGACACTATTTAGACGGCTTGCAATGAGAGCGGCTTCCATTCTTTTATAATCAAGCCGAGCATACAACGGCAATGAAGACGGATATGAGGCTAGAGCTTTGCTTATCGATGCGGGCGACAAACCGCTATGCATATCTTACATCAGGATTTATACCAGCTACTGAAACAACCCGACTAAAGCTAGATCTTCTGCGTACAATACACTACGAATGCTTAATTTTGGAATGAGCAGTTATAATCAAACAGGCCAGACGGGAAGTAGTAAATAAAGCAGGGGACGAATTCAATGACTTGCATTTCTGTTTGTTTTGCATGCGATAGTCGCTTTGTAAACATCAGGTATATAGTCCATAGTTGTCAGCCGGCCTGACGTGCTCGAACACCGCCTTTCACAATAAATACCATTAGTGCACCTGCCGGTTCTGCCTGCGGAGGTGTATCGAATATTGTGCAGTGCCATGTAGCACTGGAGAATAAATCTTTACGCTTCAGTCTGCTTGTCCCGTTGCTTTATTCTTATATGTAAACTCTATGCAAGAATCAGCAATACTTGATTTTAAACGCTTAGAAAATGCACGTAGAGCGTCACTCAGGCCATATTTAAGATTTGTTAAATTCCTGTCACTATTATACGCCACCACTACGACTTCCTCGTCCTCAAGATAGCTATAAATGGCACTCTATAAGCTGAAATTGCTATAGCGACCAATATCCTTTCATGTCTGAACTTCATAGCATTCGCTTACTTGGCATTGGTCTCAAGTCCCTTTAATCGAGCGTATACATCAAGCTGCGTTTGATAGCAGCCCTGATGTTTCAGCGTGCTACCGCTCTGCCATCCGATTCCATAACAAACAAGGGTATCCACGTTTGGACTAGTTCCGAGTTTTTTTCTAAAAGCGCGCCCCAACGAGCGAGTTCAAACCCTTCGCATCGGGGTCAAACAGAGCATTTGTTTTATCTGCTTGTCGCCAAGCGAGTGAATTCCTTCCCTACAAGACCCAATAATAAAGTCATGTCAGATGGCTTCATTATTGTATATGCGGCAGGTCACGTCAGGGGTGTAAGGTAAGGTGCTCCAACACATTTTGAACGTAATCCCCTTTGCGTCCACACTTCCACCTAACTGCCTGTTCATTCAATAGTGTCACATTATTTATTGATGTCAAGGCATAGAGTCATGCGTCTGACATCGCCCCTCAGACATGCCTCATCGACTTTGCCGACTTGCCGTTATGGTGAGATAATGCTGTTTATTTTGTCAAACATCAGCTAAGCTGACATTCGTTTGCCAAAAAGGTGTTTCTTTGTAACGACAATACCTTAAAGTTTCACTCACCGTTACCAAAGTTTTTAAAGGGGATGCTAATGGTGCTACATACATTGCGACTTATATACGGAAAGTTGTAATGTATGTAAACCTGCACAGCGCAGACCCGTTAACGAAGTTAACACCTCACGTTATTTTCGAGATTGTATCATCATCTCGAGTACCACCATACACGGATATATACTGTTGATATTTGTAGCGTCATAGGTTTGGAAACAACAACGTTAGTTATAATTTGCTCGCAATTAAATTATATATTAAATATCCTTATTGCTTTAGAATATTTGCTCACACATTCACGAAAAAGCACAATGCAGCTTGTTGTAGCTAAGATAGTGGCCGCATAACCTAGCATAAATCAGGAGTCAGGAAAAGGTGTATGTAATCCCTTTATCATTGCTATTTATTTATTTCTAATTTTTATTTCTGGCAAAACTTAAGATATCTCGACATGTGTCTTTTTTTCTGTACATGCCCTACATAACTAAGATTTAGTTAATTACATTTCCATGTAACCCTATAATTGAATAATACATGTTTCCTATACTTATAGTATGCCATTGCACCTACTAACTACGGCTAAGACATTATTATTAGTATCGTTTACAATGCATTAAAGCTAACTACTGCGATATTCGCTCGCAGACGGTTTCAATGACACGATTAACTAAATTATATTACATTTTTAAAACAGTTAGCCAATTATTGCACTTTGAAGCTACCCCAGATTAAGAAGACTATTTTCGAATTTTGCTTACATATACCAATATGATTTTCCGATGTCAGGATAGGCCTAACGGGTTGCCCCTTTGTAATTCCTAATGTGTGTTCTACTGACGGCAAACGTTGTAAGCAATCTTTTCTCCTCCGTATCGTTCAACAAAACATTTTCTTCACTCAATAAGAAATGCTTTATTGTCACTATGAGGAAAGGATATAATCAATCCTGTGTGCTGCAGGTGATTGGGTTTGTCTGGGTTATTTCTCTTGGGCCGGGTGTCCATTTTTGCTGTACAGACGAGTCCTGTCACTAAACCAACTGCCCTTGCAAATGTCATAATTGCGGAAAGGGACTGACAAGAACTAGTCGCCAAGGTGAACCGAGACAAGACGTGCGAGTCTGCGGTTCCTTAGTCCACCTAGATGATGGGAACTGCTGCAAGATCAGATTTTTCTTATTTTGACGACACCCACGCGCCAATTGAGTGGTTGCCGCCTGTTTGTGAAACGACAGAAGTTTGTGGGAAAAAGTTTTTTGTAGTTCCAGTTTCCATGCCGTTGGCAGTGCAGCGGGCAGTAAGAATCTCCCACTGTGAAAACCTTTGAATCTGTGATGTTTCTGTGGTTTTGGCATATTACACTTTGTTTTAATCTCTTTCATTGAGGAAAAATTATTTAACGTAATGCTTAAGTAGGAAGCGGCTCATACATTATTATAATCATAATTATTATTTTGCACAAAATGTCTTCAGATGCTTTTTGGTTAGAGTAACTAAAGTTTACCCTTTTTGTTGAGAGTAATGAATTATTAAAGTTGCATAGGACTAAAAAAATAGCCTTTTTTGGTTAATTAGAGCTAGAATATTCATGCGCACATATTTGTGATAATACGTTACATCCAGATCAGATTGAAACTGCTCCCGTATAGCGTTAACCGCGGTTTATCTCCATTACAAGCGGAAATAGGACAGGAGAATATCCTGGCTCTAGATCAATTACTAGACTGTAGTGCTATTTGCTCTGTAGAACTGTTGGTACCCCTGGCATGGTATAGGAAGTGCAATAATGTTCTAATATATAAAGTGTTGGTATGATGTTATTTCATTAGGATTGTAGCGAAACAAATCACGTGACGAAAGTTACCGCGCTGTACTATCCGTTGTTTAAAGCACCTGGTTGTAGAGATAGGTTTTGTTTATTATTAAAGCTTAGTAGGCGGCTAACTTCATAAAACATATTCTACAGATAAGCCAAAGCGGATGAATTTTATAAACTAAGCTCCGCAATGCAAAATTGTCAGCGGAAAGGAGCAGAATAAAAGACGCTAGACTAATTTAAGTCGCAGTTTGTAGGTGTATAACGCAGGTGTATAAACGTAATCCTAGGTACTCTACTAAGAAGTTTTTAAACAATTGGGTCTGAAATAGTTGCACAAGGTGTTATCGTACAAGGGCTTATATTCTGCTTTACCGAGAGCAGATTTACCCATAGCTTTAAAAAGCTATATAAAAAGCTCTAAAGTATTTTTTGGCAAACGTGTAGTACTAATATTAACAAGTAATTTGGCTCCTAGTTTATTATAACGCGGATTTTTACGCTCAGCGCATCCGACCGTTTTTTGCTAACGGACAGCTTTCGTTTTTTTGAGGCTTTTTTCTTTGTTTCAGTACAATGGCCGTGTTGCTA
Organism: Dermanyssus gallinae; assembly: GCA_003439945.1. Taxonomy (NCBI): domain Eukaryota; kingdom Metazoa; phylum Arthropoda; class Arachnida; order Mesostigmata; family Dermanyssidae; genus Dermanyssus; species Dermanyssus gallinae. The sequence continues at coordinate 190,911 of QVRM01003836.1, read as the reverse complement.
TATATCGCTAATTTTCTGCAATAAATAGCACATGCAGCTAGTCTAATAGTCAATAGCACCGTAGAAATTGCCAGTTATTAGTTAGGACTATAGCGTCGCTTTGTTTTCAGGTACTTCTGGTAGTTCCGCAACCCACAATCGTAAAAAAAGATGCTCTTCTCTCAATTTTTTCCCATTTCTGAACCGGGCTATCGATTTCCATGAAAACGAATTCTGATTTCGGCATTCCAAGGAATGTCTGCACGTGTGTTTTATATTTTTGGCATTGTTTTTTCCTGTAGATGGTTTTGCAGACATCTGAATCAATGCGACGTCCAGTTGGTACGGTGGATGTAGTAAAATTTCCCAATCGAAGCTTGCTTTCCGTTCACGAGGCTCTGTCTTTCCCTTTAGGGGCCGACAAACTCGGAAGATCTGATCAGAGTAGACACCCTTAGGTATTGTTTGGCCATTAGGAAAAAACCTCGTGGAGGACGATAATGCCATGTTTATCCTACCGAACACGGATCAACAAATTGCGCAAATGTGTTAGTCTATTTGGCGATTTTATTTATGATTATGATTCTATATATAAATGGGTATATGCTATATGTACATATATCAAAGACACAGTGGTAATTCATTGAGGTTTCTATCCGTAGAAGTGGCCGTGAAGACCTCCGCTGTAACCTCCGTGGTTGATGTTGTGGCCGAACGAGGCTACACCGCCATAATGGCCCACGTGGCCGAGTCCGCCGTGGTAGCCGCCGAGATGAGCCCCATGATGACCGACAGCGACTGGGGCATATCCGTGGCCGTAGGCGGCACCGGGTGCGCCGACTCCGTGCGTCGCGTACGACACGGAATGGCCGTGGCCATAGCCGTGATGCGGCCCGCCATAGTAACCGCCAGCCGGCGCGCTCTTGCCATTCGCCGACGCATAGTGAGCAGCTGCCGGATAGGACGTCTGCCGGAGAGTGCAATGCACAAACGGCCAAAATATCTCGGTTAGCGACGTATCATATATTTACGAGATTTAACTTATTATTATTTTTGATTATACAGTTGCCAATACTTATGCTATTATGATGATGATGATGATAATAATAATTATGATTATTATTATTGTTATTATTATTTGAGAATACCAAGCAACGTACAAACGTGTTTGTAAGCGCGACCACACTTGACCATATATACATGCGCTGTCCTGCGCCCAATTGATGTTCGTCATTACAAGCTGTGCCAAACTAAGCCGACCGTGCCATATTTACGATTTAGAATACGCAAAAGGCAGTACATGAGTATAGCTAGACATAGCGAAATGTCCACTTGCTTGGCACAGTTGGCGTAGCAGCAGTAACGGCAGTGTGTCAGTCACCAAAGCATCAGGTCAGAACTTGACGCATCCACGTAAAATACACCATTGTCTACCATAACGGGTCTACATATCCTCATAGCGCCATATTACCGAAGCGAAGAGTTTGCTTAATGGACAAATACGACACATCGCATAGTACAAACCTTGGTGCCGGGCTCGTTGGTGTGGATCTGTGCGCGGAATCCGGCTTTGTCGGCCACGTAGTGAACCCTCCGTTGGCGGCCGTCGATGTCGCCGATGTAGTATGAGCCCACAACGCCGTGCGGTCCACCGGCTTCCTTTCGGCCGTTTACCGCTCCATGACCATTGGCGATATCGTACGAGAACGCGTAGTTGCCATATGGCTACATTAATCATCGCACACCAAGAACAAATGGATTCCCATTTTGAGACCTTTTTAACCATACACGCGCTGGCTAGCATAACAAATACTCTCCGACGTGATGTACGTTTGACGAATATGTGCAATTATTTATAACACCCTGTAGTCTTTATTATAATTTAGAAGAATTATTACTTAATGTCCACTCCAAAGTGCTAACATAGTGAAATTATATAAATAAATGTAAATAATATACCTTTAGAAGAATATATATAATGCTTCACGACTTTTATTGTATATTTTAAATATTTTAGTCTATTTACAAGGCGTCTTTGATTTAATGGCAGTGCAGAAATATATACAGTCAAATGTGGTAACTTCAGTCACTCCTCGAGCACGGAAAAAACATTCACAGTGACTTGTATTGTGAGCTACTCTGTGGCCTACGCAACTCCATCAAGAGCAAAGGCCTGCGCTGCTCGCAGAGAGAATGACTCTGCTCTCCGAAAATGCAAACAATGCACAAAGCGTACGCAAAGTTCAAATTAAAGCAACTTAAATATGTCGCTTAGAAAAATATCTCAAAAGCGAGGCACTTCAACTTGGGCGACTGAAGAACACTGTAGCAAGAGCTGGATATTTTCACAGCCGCATTTTAAGGACAGGGAAAACTTTGACTCGTAAAGCTGTAGAATAGTTGTGCTTAATTATAAATACTTCAATTAAAGTGCCGTTTCGTACCTTATATATATATATATATATATATATATATATATATCTACCTTTCCTGCAGGATATTCTTAATTATTACAATTGTTGAAAATGCGTTAACTATGAAAATTTTAAGTTCAATAAGGAATTATAAAATTTACAAACATTTGCCGTCCGGAGAAGAGGGTCCTTAAAAAACGTATGATTGCACACGAATAACCAAAACAGAAGCGATTGACTAGCGCCCGTAAATAGAGCACTATAGGTGTTCTTTCCTTTTCAGTTGCCCACATTTGAAGCTTTGACGTAACAACAGTTTAATAAGCACCCTGCTACTACTAAGCTTTGAGGTACGTTCGTCCTTCCATCGTATAATTTGCTAAATTTCATAACGCTAAATTAATCGCTCAATAGTGCGTGAAGGAAAGTTGACACGTACGTCCTGATGGCGCGTCGAGTGCGAATGTCCACCTCCATGAAATCCAGCGTTGACGGCCGAACAAACCAGCGATAGCACCAGAACACTAACTAAGATGGCGGCAACTGAGATCATAGATTGCTGTGTAGGGAAGATCACGTCAAGCACCGCATGTGTGACGTGCACCCGTCGGAACGTTAGCATAAACAAAAACAAAAGCGGCAACAACAGCGTTACCGCACGCAGTTAAAAAAAGTGCACGGATAGTGTAAGCTGGCCGTTCGCATGTCTGTTAAGAAAGGCCAAATATAGGTAGCCTAGCAATGAATCATCCGTTGTTGTATTGTAGATGATCTCAAATTCTGTAAAACCTCACAAAATGGTGTCAGAGATTTCGTTTGCCACGGAGGTTGTTAACACAGTTGGTTAGAATATTTTCATAGCTATTGCGAGAGAAGAGTCTAAGAGGAAAGCCTGTCCCATAAACCGTAGCAGAAGTGTCAAGCATTAGAACAAAATTAGCAAATATTCGATTGTATCATACCTTCATGATGAAAGAAAGTTCGACAGAACACACGCTCTATACAATGCACCGTTTTGAACTGCCGATAGGATCACTACGTTATCCGCGTTGGAGCAATACAGTGGTACCACGTTTTTCGCTTATGAGCAAGAAACACAGGAAGTCATGATCTTAACCTGGTGTGGTGGAACGCCGAAATATATACGCCGATGTGTTGCCATCGGCCTTGAACAGCCGGGCGCAGCACAGAAGCATTCCCTGGTGGGAATATTGCGGTATGGGACCAGCAGGTTCTGGGGCGCCTACGTTGTTATGCGGCGGCACTTCTGGTGTGCCCAAGTCGAGCAGTCCAAGTTCGGGTTAGTTCCCTCCATGTTAGACAGCATCGGCTGCACCTGGCAAGTCCGACAAGACCAAATGCCGGTCAGACTGGTACACGCTTATGGTATTGAGCTTATCTTAAGAGAGTCGTAATACTTTCTTCTGTAGCTGTTTGTGATATGAAATGCCGTAAACAGCGACAAAGTAGTGTATTACGTGCACTAGTCTCAATGAAATGATCGCATTTTGTAGCGCACAATGTGGGAGTAGATTGTTGTGTTCAGAAAGACCGCTTTTGAATGTTACAAGTGTCTTGATCTACACATTTTGGGAACACCTTTACTCTTATACGAACTTTGTTAAAGTCTTAATTTATTCATTTGTAGTTCTATTTGGGTATCGATGATATTCTTAAGGCTGCGCATCTGCACAGAAACTGCAATGTTTCTCTATGGATACTTCGCTAAACTTGTAAGGAAGTAAGAGGGCATTTGATGACATGCTTGAATTGGCCGACATTGCACTCCTCAAAAAGACATTTTAGCGGAACAAACTGCTTGTCAATGAAATGTTCATTATCTGCCTGCCGGTTCTGCGGGAGGTCGGGGATGACCTTTTTTTTTTTTTTTTTTTTGTTCTGGGAGGTTTCGGTAATGCATGATGCACATGCGCCACTAGCAGCCTGCGTGACTAGTGTGAGACTCGCAAACCCACTAAACCCGGATTCCTCCCCACCCCCCCAGGCTCGGTATTACTTTGGCATTACATCGAAACCGTGGGAGAGGCGTCCCTGCCGTTCTCCTTCAATCAGCTCTATCCCTTACTATCATCCCGCATGTCTACCTGCGGTTGGATAGGGGGATGCCATTTTGTAATCCGTCCTGTGAGGGTGCGTCGAGACCATGAGGGCCTGGCTGCTCCCCACCCCCTCCCCCCTCCCTCGGCTCCTCGTCTCGACCACTCTCCCGAGAGACCCGCTCAAACCTCTCCCGCCTGGCCGTTTCCTTGGCTGTCTTGAGTGTCAAAACAGCGTCGAACAAGTTCGTCGCCTCCCTCCATGCCTCCGCCGAAGTCATCATATGGGAGACCACCTCCTTGATGGGTCGGCCCCTCACAGCGGTTGGTGCTGCGTCCCGTGCTTCCCTGAGAGCATCACACCGCAGAACAGTATGCTCTACGTTGTCCGTTTCTCCAGAGTCGCACAGTACGCAGATATCGCTGATGGCCTTCTTGATCCTTGACAGGTAGCTCTGGAACTGGCCGTGTCCGGTCAGAACCTGAGTCGTCCAGTAGGAAAGCTCCCCATGTCGGCGGTCATACCATACCCTGAGGTCCGGTATCAGACTCTTGGTCCAGCTCCCTGTGGTCACACCGGGTCTTACCTGCGCCCATTCCTCATGCCAGGCCGATATGGTGGCACTCCTGGCCCTGGTGAGATCCAGACCTTCGTCTAGATACATTTTACTTCGTTCAGCCACTAGGAGGTCCCATGGCAGCATTTTGGCTAGGACCAGGAGAGCTTCGGTCGAGACTGTTCGATACGCCCGGCTTACCCTGATTGCCAGCGTTCGTTGGGTCGACCTTAGTGCCCCCCTATTTTTCGCCGTCCGCATTGCCATGTCCCCCCAGACTGGGGCTGCGTATAGCGCCGTTGATTCGGCCACCGAGGCCAGGAGCCTTCTTTTCACCTCAGCCACCCCACCGACCCTAGGCATGATCCGCGCCAGGTTCAGGGAGACCCTTTGGGCCTTTTCGGCCACGTACTTAACGTGTGCCGATCCGGTCAGTCCGGTGTCTAGCATGACCCCAAGGTACTTTACCTTCTTTCTGATTTCTATCGGGTGGCCCGCCATCACGAGGTTAATGCCGGTCGTCCTCTTTCTGCCTGTTAGGTACATCGCCTCCGTCTTGTCGGGTGCCAGTTTCAAGTGATGGGACTCCATCCACTCGGACACCATTGACAAGGCCTCATTGGCGGCGCTCTCCAGGGCTCTTTCGGTCCTGGCCGTTATCATGAGTGCAAGGTCATCGGCGTACGCCAACGTCTCCACCCCATACGGGAGACCTGGGATCTCGAGCACCCCGTCGTAAGCTATGTTCCAGAGCACGGGTCCTAGAATCGAGCCCTGTGGGACTCCGGCAGTAACCTCGTACTCCTGCCCCCCTGCAACCAAGCCTCTGTCATCCAGGTAGGATGAAATCATTCGACGGAGGTAGAGGGAAAAACCCTTCCTCTTCATCGCCTCCACAATTACTTTCCAATTCATTGTGTTGAAGGCATTTTTGACATCCAGGAGGATCAGGAGCACGAATCCCCTTGTTTTAGGGGTCTTCATAGTCTCCTCACCCGCCCGTTTCAGAACCTTCTTTAGAGCCCCTAATGCGGATCTGCCCTTCCGGAAGCCGTACTGGGCATCTGATAGGGCGTTCTTTTCCTGAATCTCGTCGTTTAGTCTCTTGACTATAACGTTCTCCAGGAGCTTACCCATGGCGTCAATGAGGCATATGGGCCGGTAAGCCGAAGGCCCCGTCTTCCTCCCGGGTTTGGGGATTAGAACCAGGCTTGCCCTTTTCCACAGCCTCGGGAATCTCCCCTCTCTCAAAAGCTTGTTGGCAAGGTCTTGGAAGACCTTAGGCCACCTTTTGACCAGTAGCCTCGCTACCTCTGGGGGAATTCCGTCTAGGCCGGGCGCTTTACCAGTTGCCAACCGATTCCGGGCTTGTTCGACCTCCTCCAGCGTCACCTCCGGAATGTTTTCCGGGGTGACCGAGAACTCCTCGTTTTCTCTCCGCGGCTGTGCCGGAAAAAGACCGGTTACAGTCTCCCGCAGCACATCCGGGGGGAGTTTCGGGGGAGGTCTCCGGAGTTTGGCCATAACTATTCGGTACGGCAGGCCCCATACGTCGCTCTCCACCGCGTCTATCAGCTCTTTCTCCGCTCGGGCTTTACTTTTGGCGATGAGTCCTCGGAGTCTCAATCGAGCAGCCTTGTACTCCGTCAATTGGGATTCAGCTCTTGCGGTCTCTCGCTCCCCGTAAAATCCCACCCGTCGTTTTCTTTGCGTTAACCAGCTGCGTGTTCTCGTGAAAATCCTATTTAGCCTAATGCAAGCCCTGCGGGCAGCTGCGATCCCTGTGTTCCACCAGTAATTAGGAGGGTGGCGGCTCCCGTGGTGTTGTGAGGGAGCAGCTTTCTCGCATGCTGTAGAGAGTATGCTAATTATTTGATATTCATCCCCCACCGTGTCTCCCAGTTGTTTGCAACCCTCGTCTATTTCAGCCACTAGAATCTTGGCGTCAAGTTTCCGCATCTGCCATCTCTTACTAGGGGGCGGGGCGAGGGCCACCTCGGGGGTACTGATGGTGAAACAGATGTATCTGTGGTCACTCATGGTCTCCTCCGTCTCCCTCACCCTCCACTCTACCACCAGTGGAAAGGCCGCCTCATTGACCATTGTTAGGTCAATGAAGGCCGTCTGGCTCCCTCTGGAAAAGGTGGGGACCCTTCCGTCATTAAGAACCATTAGACTTTTTTCAGCCATCCACTCCTGTAAAGTTTGGGCCCGTCTAGTTGTGGTTCGGCTACCCCATGCTATGCTGGCTGCGTTAAAATCCCCGGTGATCACTACCCTCTTACCTGCATGTGCCCCCGCGCTCTGGGCAAGTTCCTCGAGGAATTCCTCGAATTCCTCCTCCTCCCTGTTGGGAGAGAAGTAGCAGCTATAGATGACCCCTACCCGGTCAATCTCCAGCCAGGAGAACCCCCTCCCCGACCCCCCGCCCCTAATCGCGAGGTTTCTCTCGGAACCCGTCCACCAGATTGCGGTATCCGCCTCTGCGTCAGATACCCAGTCTGCCTTCCGCTTGGTGATCGCTATGTTTGGCTCGGAAAGCAGGCAGAGGCCTATAGACTCTCTGCGTACTATCTCATCGAGCATGTCATGCGCCGCCCTGCAGCGGTTAAGGTTTACCTGAAGTATCTTTAACATTGGTCGGATAAAAGGCCCCTACCTACTAAGTTCCAATCACCCTTTCCGTCTTCTGCTGGGATAACGGTTTTCTTCTTATTTTTAGCCCCCTTGTCTTTATTCCCCTTTTTATTGCTCTTCTTGGTTATTTGGGCTTCTACTTGGGTCTCCTTGCCATCTCCCTGTCCCTTGGCGACGCCCCTTCGGGCCTCCCGCCGCTGCTCGACTTGCTCCCTATAGGCCGGGCAAGACATCCTATCCGCTCGGTGCCCCTCTATTCCGCAGACCAGACACTTTGGTGTCGTTGCTTTGCAATTGGCTACCAGGTGGTCAGGTTCACCACATTTGTGGCATACCCGAGGCACCTGGCTCTCTGCTTTGCAGTCTTGGGCCTTATGGCCCGGCCTATGACACTTGTAGCAGTTGGGGAGCCTAATCCACTCCTCAGGTCTGCACCACCTCGAGCCCAGCTTAAGGGTCTTGCGGGAGCATATGGCTCTTGCCGCCGCCGGGGACGCCGTGACCAGTGCGTACCAAACTTCAGCTCTTCCGAGCCTTGGCTCGGTAGCTGTGATCTTGGCGCCGGCCGGAAGCTGCAAGGCCTTTTGCAGCTCGCTTTCGACCTGCTCCCCGTCCAAGAGTGGGTCAATCCCCCACAGGGCGATGGTCTGCCCCTGGTTAAGCTCTCGGCAGTCGGCCTGCATCTTCGCAGATTCCCGAATGGCCGCCGCCATTTTTTCTCCTGCGCCCTTTTCACTCTCCTCTATTCTAATTATAAGGTCACCCTCCTTGCTTTTAACTACCCCCCTAACCGTTATCCCGGCGCCTTCTTGCTGCCTGACTTGTTCTCTAACACCCCGGAGAGTGTCGGCGAAGGTTTTTCCCTCTTCGACCTTAACCCTGAGGGTGCTCCTTGCTCCCTGCTCCGCCCGGGTGGTAGTCTCCGGTTTGGCTCCGGTCTTCCTTGTTTGTCTCGAACAAACCTCTAGGAGGCCACTGCCGTCGCCGGCCTTACGGCAGCAGATTTCCAGAGCCTGTAGAAGCGTCTGTGTACGGCGCTCCCTTGTGACGTGCATCAACGGGGGTTTCTCCCCGCCAGCCAGCCCCAGCGCTTTTCCCACGACAGCTTGGAGCACCCCCAGGGTCGTGGTCCCTAGTTCTTCTTCCGGGTTTATCACTCCCACTACCAAGTACCGTTGAGAGGCCGCTTGGTTTCCTGAACCCTCTAAGAATTCGACGGCGTCGCTATTTTTAAGAACAGCAGCCGTCCCTGCGCTCATGTCAGCCACCGCTGCTAGCGTGGGAAACTGTGCCGCCAGCCCCTCTATTAAACCCTTATCCGAATCTGACCCTTTAGTGATAACCGCTACCCTAACCTCCCTCTGAGTGGTGAGGGCGTCAGTGGTGACCTTTAAGTGTTTAATCACCCTCTCAGGCCAGTGTCCCTTGACGGCTCTCACCAGCTCTTCCGGAGTGCTTGCCCTTTCTATACTATTTTCTATCTCCGTGGCCTCTGTTTCTAGTTCCAGCTCCTTGGCCCTATCTTTATCTAGCTCCCCGTGACAGCGTGCGCATAGGAGTTCGAGGCCTTTTACCCGCTCGCTTATCTTGTCTCGTTGGATGTCTTCCCTATTCTCCTGTACCCCGTTTTCTCTTAGACCCTCGAGCTCTACCCTCAGTCTGCACTCGTTTGTTCGTAGAGTTTCGACTTCCCCTCTAAGCTGTTCTATCTCTTCCTCATCAGCTGACCTAACTTCTCGGTAGGCCTTCCCTCTGTCCTCCAAGACCTTTTCTAGACGTTCCAGGGTCCTGGGAGCTTTTGAGACAGCTCCTTGAGCTCGATCTTCGTGTTACTGGCCTTACACAGATTAGGCGTTTGCCCGATTTGTTGCCGCATCACTTGAAGGACCTCTTGGAGCTGCTTTTCTCTCACAGCCTCCCCATCCCTGGCACACTTGGCGGCCTCTCCCCTTTTTGGAGATTCAATAGCCACCCTCTTCCTATTCCCTTCGACGCCCTGCGTCTCCGTTCTGTCCTCCTCGTCCATCCCCTTACTGTTTAATCTAAATAATTAGTATATCTCTATATAATATATCATACATATAACATACCGGGGATGACCTGTGGATGGGGTATCTATCTAGCTGTCTGCACAAACGTTTACCATCAATGCAATGTGTCAAAATATACGAATTCTGCGTGATGTTATTCGAGCAGAGTAAGCTTCGCTGAATTTTTCTTCCAACCCACATTCGATTCCGCTGAGGTTGCTGAGCCGATAAGTTTTTGACCTTCAGGATTAAAGCTGATCCTGCCAGTTATTGTTTGCGGTTACATCAATGCCAGAATCGGCTATGATGCCAACGATGATTAACGAGGAGTTGCTTTAAATAACAAGTGCAAATATCGGGTTGAGAAAGAAGAAGTCGTAATTGGAGCAGCACGATGGAGACCTGGGTATTTTGCTACAGACAACTTGCATCCCAGCAGAGGGAACCGCTAAGTTGCGTCTTGTTTACCCTTTTCCTGACTATCCTTGTTGGTTAAATCCAGCAGGAATGCGGAAAGTGTGGTGGTGATATATGCCGATGATATAATGATCGCACATCGCGACGTAGGTGATATCAAATGCATATACACGAAAAACACAGATGGCTCTTGTATCTTTTTTTGGTGAGGTGGGAGAAGCTTCCGGGGTTTTATGCATGGTCTTGACAGGGTATAGAACCACCTCGTGAAGACAAATTCCAATTAACTTGAGATGGATTTTTCGTCACATATAAAGTTAGTATTTTTTGACGACCGTGAAGTTTAATGCTGCACTGGAAATAAATCTTTACACAACTTGTTTCGTTGAAAGGGTCGATACACGAATAGGGTTGTGAGGGTAAGCTTATAAGTGAAGCGCATAATTTACATTAAATGTTTAGTGAATGCACGAAGAGCTCTACTCAGACCGTTTTTAGAGTTTGTTTATATTATACATCACGAATACGCCTCCCGCCTTGTCCTTGTAGCTTAACACAACACGCTATAGGCTTAATTCAGCATCGGCCAATCGTTTTTGTCTTAACTTTATAGCAGTCGCTTTCTTGGCATTTTTCTTAAGCCCCATTAATTGCAGATATACATTTTAACGTTATGCGTTTGATTGGACCGACATTGCAGGGTGCTACCTCTATCATCTGCTAGTGTCATCTACATACAAGGTGTTTTTGTACTCACTTCGAGCAAGGTATCGCATTGAAGAGTACCCCGTATAGTCCAGTTGCGAGAGTTTTTTTTTACGAAGTGCGTCTTAACAAGCGAGTTCAAGCTTATTGCGTCAGGGTCGAAAATAATATTTGTCAGACGGCTCATAATCAACAACAACAACATCAACATCAACATCAACATCAACAACAACAACAACAACAACAACAACAACAACAACAACAACAACAACAACAACAACAACAACAACAACAACAACAACAACAACAACAACAACAACAACAACAACAACAACAACAACAACAACAACAACAACAACAACAACAACAACAACAACAACAACAACAACAACAACAACAACAACAACAACAACAACAACATCGACACAGCTATGCGTGTCAGGCGCAGCCTAATGAAAAACGGGTCAACCTTAGCATAGGCAAACATCGAGCCATGTTAGTCAACAAAGCGTGCAGCTAACAACAACATATCAAAGAAAGTACACAATGCAGTCCGTTCTATTTAAGGTAGTGGCTTACAAAGAAGCTAATCAACGATGTCGGTGGAGGATCGACGCTTGCTACAGGCAATAAGAGGGCGGGCGGGAGTATTTACTGCAACGTTTGTCATTGGATGTTCAGAGGGGGAATGCCGCTTTAATGAGAGAACCGTGGCTAGGTGGACCAGCCCACGCCTGGACCTAACGCCTTGAGTGAAGTCTCGAGCAGGTCGTGCACACGTTGCCACATCACACATTTTTCTTTTGTTCTACCTATTTAATTACAGTTTTTTTTTAGATTTTGCTTTTTACATAATAAATGTTGTCTTTCGATGTCTGGATAAGCGTAAAGGGTTGCCCTTCCGTAATTCAAAAAATACTTGTACTAACGGCAGACGTTGCAAGCAATTGTTTCTTCAGTCGGTTTGTTTGACAAAACTCGACCTAACTTCATAAAGAACGCTACGACGTTTAACTTTGTTACCTGCACCTGTCTAGCGTCTACAGCGATTAGTTCTGTGCAGCAGGTGACTGAGTTTGTCTGAGTTCTTTCTCTTGGACCGCGTGTCCATTTTGGTTGCACAGACGAGTTGTTTGTTACGCCCTTGCGAATGCCATAATCGCGGAATAACATTGACAAGAACTAGTCGCCAAGGTGAGCCGAAACAAGACGTGCGAATCTGCGGTTCCGTGGTCCACCTAGATGATCGGAGTTGCTGCAAGATCAGAATTGTCTTATTTTGACGACATTCAAGTAAGTGGTTGCCGCCAGGTTTGTGTGATGACAGAAGTTTGTGGGAAAACATTTTTTTTAGTAGTTCTAGCTTCAAGGCCGTTAGCGGTGCTGCGGGCAGTAAGAATCTTTCACTGTGAATTTACCGGTCTGTTCCCTTTTTTCTCGAAAACATAAGGGCTGTAAGAGAACACAGTTCTGTCACTAAGCACTCATTTAATTGATTTGTTTTCTGGTTATGACTTATTTGTAGTTCCTATGACGTAATTGCATGGCAAATTACTTGTCATTTGTCCTAAAGGCATACTTCTATATACTTTCGGTCGTCGACCGGATTAATTTTTTTCCGGAGTTTCACCGTTGAATTTTACATTGGTTGAAAGTGTGATCGCTAGCACCATCTGACCTCCGAACCTGTCCTGGTTCAATGTACCAAACGCTGTGCTTATATACGAGTATACTAAAATAAACAGTTACGCAAAACCCAAAAGGTATGTACATTTGATTATTGCTGAGAATGACTCTTGAGATAATGTTGTTCTCCGTAGCACTACGTAGACGTTAATATATAGTCGGTTGTGACTGTTAACCGCAGGAGTCTTGCTATATATCGCTGGTTTCTGCTCTTCTATGCTTTGTTGTTCCGTGCAGAATTGTGCATTGAGTTTGCTCTCAGCAATACTGCACTCGAGCTTACTTATAATCTGCAACACATAGCACACGCACCTGGTTTAATAGTCAACATCAGTGTGGAAGTTGCCAGTTGAAGCAATGGCGTCACTTTGTTTTCAACTACTTCTGGTAGTTGTCAGCAATATCCAAACGTGAAATCTACTGAAATGCACATGAATAGAGGGATATCACTACACATTATTTCGGTTCGCCTCTATCTCACAGCATTGCGCGATTTGTAGAAAAAAACTATTGATTTGCCAGTGTTCTCTGGATGATTGTAATAGCTAACACCGCCATGATGGAAATATTAAGTATACATCAGGAGCTGAGGCGGCAGACATTCCAGTGGTCAAAGATTGACCTGTTTGGAAGCGATCAATCGGTGCAGATGCAAAGCGGACTGCTTTGCTATACAGACATCGAAAGTGCTCTAAGGTCCATTTTGTTTTTCATATGAGAGGTTTCGGGATAGCACTTGATACACATGCGTCGCGCTGACAGCCGGCAGTGGTCAGTAGGGAGCTTATAATGTCAACACACATTACTCTTTTTTAGGGTCCGAATGACCCAGAGAAATGTTAGTCATATTCGTAATATGCGTTTGATGCGCGTCAGAACTTTTTGCGAAGCACATAAGGTCGCAGTGATAGCAGCGATTGCTACTCAAAATAAGTTTAGGTAGGATAAGAACTGACTGCATTATCAAGATGCTTTACCGAAAAGGCATTCGCAACGCCATCATTGACCACAATGGAACTCAATTCACAAGTGACCAGTAAAATGTTTACGTATCTAACGCTTGTGACGTATTCCAAACCGCATACCTAGCATACACATCCACACACCTGTGCTTAACAAATCACGGTGCATGCCTGAATTAAATTTTATAAAATGGATCTGTAAAATTGTATTTTATATTTTTATGTTATGGCACTGTGCTACCCTGCCTCCGTCGCTAAACATTAGCGGCCGGTAACATTGAATCGCTATTGTGTACTGAACAGGGCGATCCGATAGGAGCTTTGGGACTAGATTGACTAAAAGGCTGTCGCGATAGTGTTTGCTGCAGATAAAAGTGGGGGCAAGGCGTTGTTTACGCAAATACCCGCTGCTTTATCATTCGTTGTGGTTAGACGGCTGAACAAAGCAAGGCGTCGCACAAGAACACCGCCCCCAACTGTGGCTACCTGCTCCGCCCCAATACCTGGCTATTGAAACGATCGATGGTCTCTGGTCCCGCACCGTACAACGAGCCGACGAGGCAGCCGAGGAGAGACTAGCCAACTCTATCGGCAAGCCACAGTAAGCGTTTCTTTGTAACATTCCATTGTCCATTGACCTTCAATGCAGGAACGCCACAATTGTACTCGAGACAATGTAGAGCTCGACAAATCTTGCAACCCAAGAATATTTGCACGAGACCCACTCGATGAGGACGCGATGCAATACGGCGAATACCACACGCGTTTACTGAAAATAAATGTTCTCTCTGGAAGCTTCTAAACCGAATAAAATTATATTGTATTCCATTCACCGCTTCAACGCGTGATTCGCTACGATCCGGACGTGACTTCTCTGATAGATATGTGTTTGGAAGAAAATTCGTCGTAGGGACATACAAAGTTAACTGGCAGAAGTAGAATAGTCTTACTCAAACAGGTTTGCAAATATCGACCTGCTGTTGTATATCATTTTTTTGAATTTAAGTTAAATTACTTTGAAATTTGCTCTTAAGAAAACACTGTGTTCTTACAATAGTAAAACCCACTCGTGCTACTTTTTAGAATTACCTGAAACGCTTTATTAGTATTAAAGAAGTGTTTGAATGAGCGACCGTTAGCCACTATACTCCTTATAATTTGTAGCGACTGCAAGGATTTTTTGGCACGTATATCAAGTACTAAACCGACTATCGCGACGGTCGGGCAATAGGTCGGCCTCAGTTACTTTGTCGACCCCCAAGGGTGAGCCCGTACCCTAGCGTCGTCATTGTGGAGGACCGTTGCATCGTATTGGTTGGAACCATATTCCCGAGCGAGTATAGTTTCTGGAACATTTACTACTAACAGTACCGGTAAGGTCCTGCTCTAAAATATGTGGTCAGTTTCTACATTTAATTTTACGTAATAAGCGAGATTAAAAATATTAAAATTACTTAATAAGTAAGATATATTACGTAATAAGCGAGGTTAAAACGATTAAAAAGACTTGATAAGTAAGGTAAATATACGGCGACTATATGCGTTGAAGCGCATGTTATAGATATAATTTTGCTGCATGTATGCTTTGCTGTTCCGTCAATAGCGGAACTAGATAGGGCAAAAAGTAACTGCATTTTTTAACATTCAAGTCAATACAAAATAACGGGGAGAACGGATTTTATTTTATTCAAAAAGTACTCTCAATTTGTTAGCTATAACCTGCCCCCATCTCTAGAATAGACTATCGATTTCCATTACAGTGAATTCTGGCTGCTGCATCCCGGAGAGTATCTCCACATATGCTTTTACAGCTTCTGGTGAAGTGATTTTTTCCCTGTTGATAGTCTAGCATACTTCTAAATAGGTGGTGATCTGCCGGTGAGATATCCCATGAGTAAAATGCATGCAGCAAAATTTCCAAATCAAAGTTTGCTATCTTGTGGAGGCTGGGTGGCAACGGTAGGGCGGCCTACCGTTGTCTTGGTAGAAGAAAACACACTTTATATTAACCAGACTGTGTCTCTTCCCTTAAAAAGCGGCAAACATGCGGGGAGCTGATCGGAATATACAGCTGTATTAATCGTTTGGCCGTTAGCAAAACACTTGGTGGACAATACTATAGCTATGCCACCGAACACAGAGCAACATTTTGCGCGAATGGTTTAGTCCCTTTGGGGTTGTTTGGGAGGTCGGTCTGGGGCGCACTAGGGTCTTCCACCTTCACATTGCCGTAAAGAAGCCGTTTTTCGTCACTGGTAACAATTCGATCTAAGATTGGACACTTATTGTGTCTGACAAGCCAAGAAGGTGATAGACGCTTCGTTTTGATACGGTCGCTCAATTCATAAGGTATCCATTAGCTTAACTTTGACACGAAACCATGGGCGCAAAGGCGAGCGACGATAGTTGTGTGACACATCACAAACTCCATGGCTAAATAGGGTGTAGTCACTTTGGGAACCTATTTCACAGCTTTGAGCAAGCGGTCATCCTTGAGCTTAATCTCGTTTAATCTTATTAACAGTGTACGACAGTGTGCGCTGCCTTGCAATCGCCATACGCGATAATAAGGCGAATTTGGCCTTATCAGGTGAGAGTAGCTCGGAGAAGCGCGTGGAGGCGGCGGTGCCTGGCGCTCGTGCCTTGGCTGCCACGGGAGGCTCAACAAGGGTTTTAGTCGAATTTTTTTCATGCTTTCCAGAATATTAACTATGACAACTTAGCGTTCAAATTTGCCGAAAGAATTGCCGAAAAGAAGCCGGCATTCAGTGCGGTTACCCACTGAAATCGGCCCCTTTAGCCTCTGTTTGCCAGACCGCATGCATCACGTTTAAAACATCTCATTTCGACGTGAAGCACCGAAGCGGCACCGGTCTTGATGGGTCAGCTAATATTGTTGCGGCTGATCTAGCTTCAGGCTACAGTGTGAAACGTATGGTTAACTGGCATTCACGCGAAATGCAAGAAAGTTGTCTTATGGGTATTAATTCCCCAAAATTGGAGAAACAGGCAACTCGATTATCTGCGAAACTCTTTTAACAACCGAAAAACTGACTAAGAGTTCGAAAGTGCTTCTGTAAGGCTAGATAGGACCTCATCCGTGTGTCCAGTTAAAACGGAAACACTTCTTTACGTTCTTGCACAGCTAAGAGGCATGTACCTACAAACAACTCTCTGCGCCTAACGACCAGCCTTTGATTAGAAAGCTTTAACTAGGCTTTGCGATGATGCCTTGCCTTAGACTATGTCGTGTCCTTAGCATCAGTTTGCAGGGAATCGTCTGGGAAGGAGCACTTTCCTATAAACAAAAGCAAGCTTTCCTAAAAAACAAGGATACTGGTTTTGGCTCCTTTAGTTACGCTACTTGCCTGACTCCATTCGGTGTTCGCGTAAGGCCGCAATCGACGTCGTAAGGCCAGATATACGAAAAGCAATAAGAAGGGTATAAGACGGTACCAAGCCACTAGAAGAGCACCTAATCAACAATCGATGAATATTAAAGTAAGATATCAATAATATTTTAAATAACCTAGTATATATGCATGCGGAACAGTGTGCCTTGTTTTCAGCGGCACAGGATTTTTTGCGGCGGTTGGCTTTAGGCTTTTTTGGTTCCTGGTACCTGTTAGATTCGGACTCTATCGCATAAGATGACTACGCTGAGACTGCGCGTTCCTGAGTGCGGGCTTCTTCTTCACAAGCTACGTAGGGAGCATGCAAAATCGAATGGCTTACAATCTCGTCTTAAAACCTGTCTGGGTGACCATCCCCGTTTGGTCACATGCCAGTATTTAAGCTGGGATGTAACGTCTACAACAAAGCTCCTGGCTTCTACTTGCATAATCGCCTTGTAAAGACAGGATGACTGATAGATTATCCTAAAGGCGCAAACCCACGAAAGTGCTGTAAATTGGTAACAAGATGCTCTTCTCTGCTTCCTATGCAATAGAGACCTTAGCGCATTAAACTGTAAGCGCACTGATATGCTTCTGAAAAACCTAGAGAAAGCCTACCGAATTTATACTAGGAAGTACAGACGATCGACGAGCATAGAGTCTGGCCGTGTGGCAGCAGCCAGGCCCTTGCATTAAACTGAAGCAAGCGGAAACGCGCTGAGTAGGCCTTAACGGCGTTATATATATATATATATATATATATATATATATATATATATATTATATATATATATATATATATATATATATATATATATATATATATATATATATATATATATATATATATATACATTCATATATATATACTGCCAGATTGCACTCTTTCTCTACCTGTCTGTTTGGATACAGTATTACTGCGACGGAGTCGGGGGCGGCGGCACATCAGACTGTGCAAATGGGTTTGACTGCGGCAAAGGCGAATCAACAGACTTTCTCCGTCAGTGTTTGATTGAACAGCGGTTGCTCGAGCGAGAGGCGGGCCCAGCTCAGCCAGGCCACTGTTGGCACGCTCCATTCACCATTACTGCTCAAGCAGTAATTGTGGCCTACAGCGGCTGGACAAGACTGGCTGACCGGTGACCGGTTGTTCGTTGGTGCCCATCTCTCGCCTCTCTCGCGGGATGAGGGTGGAACGGGTGAGTGGGTGTCTAATGGAGACGATTTATATCAAGGGGGAGCCAGCTTGTATGTACACTCATGCCGCACGTCTGATGATGATTATGACTATGATGATGATGATTATGACGACGACGACGACGACGACGATGATGATGATGATGATTGTGATGGTGATGCTCATAATAATGTAGGCGACATTTCGACTCGAATAGAGCAGACGACGTTCAGAGAGACGTTGCAGGGCCGCCTGCGGTAAGGGCATTGTAATGTCTAGCCGAGTCAGTTTCCCTCAGTCACCAATGTTTTGTAAGCTAGGCAGCATTCAGACAGCTGTGCCTTTGTCTGACCAATGCCCGGCTCTCGACGATTGTGTGTGACGGAGTGGGGCGTTGTCACGGGGATGCGCGACGGCAATAACAGACGACACAGATCAGTGGACAATTGCTACCTTGCCACTCCACGCAGACCGGCAAGCTGAGGTAGCAGCTTTCAGAGTCTATAGTTAAACATAGTGAACGCGCGACCACGGCACGCGCGACCTACTATGGAAGCCTTTCGAGAGTACAGGACGGCCCAAGATAGAGAGGGCTATTATTAGCTTCTTCGGCACGGTTCTGCCCATAGGCTGCAATCGCGCCATTGAACTAGCAGCAGCAGCAGTAGCAGCAGCAGCCTCATCATGATCATGAGCCGTTCCAACAAAGACGGACACAATACGATTTGTTGTTCAGTAGCAACAATAGCAACATCAGCTACAACAGCGAAAACAACAACATCAGCCACAACAACAACACCAACAACAATAACATCAGCGACAACGCCGTTGTTCGATTCCAAATCAGCACTGTGAACCAATGATTTTGCTACTGCATGCCGGTGACGCCAATACTGTTTTGTGGATGATGTAATGTTGTTTTGCCGATGTCGTTCTATAAGCCATAATGATAATAATAATAATGGAAATCTCTCCGTCTCGCTTTCTGGTGGATGCATCATCAGCAGCAGAAGCATCACCGGCAAAAACAGAATGACAACCAGTCAGAGTAGCTATAAAAGTCGCCACGATAGTTTAAAACAGTTGTTGTCGTGTATAAGCTTGCTCGCGCAACAGGTTGTTCACTGCATAAAGGCTGCTGCTGCACGACGACGAATTACAACACGTTAATGACAAATTAATTGTCTGCGACCAGAAAAATGCACCGGTATGAACAATCGAGGTTCGAGGTTCACTACTAACCCCACCACTCCATCAGTGACTGTATGACTTATTGGTAATTGGAAACACACGGCTGATTGTCGTATCTCGACTGCAACATCCTCGTCTTTGGTCTCTTTCTTGGCCAGCCCTGCTGCGGCTCCTACCACTACTACTACTACTACTACAACAACTACTAAAACTGCTATTTCAAGTAGTCTACTGCTACTAAAAGGCCACCCCAGTTACGTTCACTTTTATCTAGCTACCGTCTAAGGCCGATACAGCATCGGACATAGGTTTTACTTTAAGAACCTACGGTTTACACTTGCTGAAGACCCGACACAGCAGCAGAACGGTCTGGCGAATGAGAGCACTGCGCCGTTCTCGGAGAGTCTGCGATTTGCGTGACAACGTTCGTTCCGTGTCGATATCGGAGCAGTTGCTGCAGATTCGTTCTCGCATCGAAAGCCTACTACTGTCGCGCACACGACATCTCCGTCTTCTACGTAACATGTCCACATGCGTCGAATTTCTGTGACAGAAAGCACTTGTTCACCGAGCTGGTTGTTGCCGATGATCGCGTCGCACAACACGATATCAGCTGCCGCTTTGACCGCCTTTTAAACTCTGACGACGTCTGCAGATATACTATACATTCATATGTGTGACTGTGTGCGCGTAAGATTGAAGTAACTCCAATATCGACGGCAACGTGTCCGGAGTTCGTGAGCGGATAACGAGAAGAAGAACGCAAAGTGCCTTTGTGGTTTCCATCAATCTACTTTTTGCCGCGGAGTATCGGAGTTTTGTCGGCGTCTCGGCGAAGTCGTTACTGTGGTGTGGCTGTATTACTTCACTTCTTCGATACTCGTAATTAGCCAATAGCCGGGCTATCGGATTGCTGATTTGTCGACTCGTCTAAAGGGAGAAAGATGTGCGTCATGACTCGACTCATATGGTGCGCAGCAGTCCTACTGGCTGTAAACTCAAAAGGGCAGTCCGCCCCGGAACCAGAGCGCCCTCACGAAGAAGGACAGTTTGAGCAGTACAGAAATCAGACAACGGTCGCCGAGAATACGCTTAAAGCGGACTCGAGGTTTTCTAGTTCAAGCCCGGAGGTGCACATAACAGGTGTTTCAGTACAGGTCAGTAACTATACAATGCCCTATGATAGCTGTTGTTATTAGACGAGTAGGTAACAAACTAAGTTGTTGGTTGCGGATAAATGTTTCTATTCATACATAGTCATAGTAACTACGGCGCGGTTTAAATAAATATAACGGCAAATGCCCCCCCCCCCTTGAGATACTTGCTTTACCAGACTTCCTTGCCTATATATTTCTTCCAAAAACTAGTATCCTATCGTCAAATAAACAGATTTGTATACAGTGGCGTAAAAAGTGGTGCACAGCTAGTTCATCTGCAGAAAAAGAGATGGTACCGGTTGCTGCAGTTTATTTACGAGTCGTCTCTGAGATCTGTCTAGATCTATTTATGCAGTGCACTCCTTCCAACGTTTCTCTAAAGATAAATTATAGCGTGATATTAGATACAACGGAAAACTCGTTAACTCATTGCCTGAATTGCACTGTCATCTTTAGGCTACTTTGTAGTTACGTCTGGACATATGTGTGTTGAATTCGTGTTGACGCAACACAAACACAATATATGCATGTCACATAATTTGCGATACGGTGCGGTTACCGCACTTATATGTCTCATTTAGTACAATGTTACCAAGTGAAAGGATTTGCTATCTTTAAAAATGGCAAAAAAATGTGTGCTGCCAAGTTATTTTGGAAGTAGATCATGCATGAACGTGTTACCTCGCCAGCGTGAGGCGCCAGACGGCCGATCATTGTTATTGAGCTCATGGAATTATCTAAGCGTAGTCTGACTTAACGAATAATATTAGGCTGATGCAAAAGTTTTTGCCCCCTTAGTATCCAATCGTTTTAAAAGCTTGCAGCGCCTTCTAGGTAACATCAGTAATGGAAGGGTACGCAATACGTTTATGATAGGGAGGCCATTACTGCATTGGCGTCAAATCCTTAGTTGCTTGCGGAGAACGCGGCGAAATAGCAAATGTAAACGCGCAATTTTGGAGTATTTTGCTACACGAGTTCCGAAAAGATCCCAGTGCTACTATAACTTGTCGAATGATCTCTACCATCTTGGAGCTCGGCTCTGTCAAAGAACGGATCTGCTTAATATGGGTTGCCAAATTCCGTAATAGAAATTTTAACTTCGGCGATGAATTAGATCCCGTCGGCCCTCGTTACTGGAGGAGGACGTTCTGCGCATAAAGTTAAAACAAAATCTAACTACTCAAGGCTAATACTCGAGAACTTGCGGAAAAGGGTTGAAGTTATTAGCTACAGATGCTCGTGAGCCCCTTAAAACAGAAGGATTCGAGTCGCATTTGCTTCTCATCTCGGGACAAAATGTTTACCGGTGACGCTAAAGTGAACCTCCGAATTCATCGTTGGCTTGCTTTCGATCTAGAGGATATTACTGTTGTAGACAAGAGGAAGCCACCACTCATGCTTTTCTCATCTAAAGCATCTAAAGTTTTAATCGGAGATTTCTACTCAGTTGCACAAGGCATATGTGGTCTGCACTACATCAACATTTATTGCTAACTGCCTTCGACTTCGGTGTGTAGGTGGCGCGTCTAACAATGGTTCACACCATTTTGAGATGCACTATATATATATATATATATATATATATATATATATTGAAGCAACGTCATTTATTTCAGATAGGAGATACCCACACGTATAACGTCACGATGGATGTAAAGGTGAGTATTTGCCTTCTTTTTTCTCGCATGTTCCTTTAGTCTTAAATATAACGTATAAAAATGTAATATTAACTGGAAATTTCAGACCCAACTAGTGATTAACAGAGGCTTTACTTTTAGATGATTAATACTTTTAGCAAATACAACCTGTACAAGCAAATAAGTCATCGTATTTCCTGAATCCCTCAGTTTTGTAAATGATGCGCTTTTTAGATAACCGCAAATCAAGAAAGAAATGTCTACGCCTTGCCCTTAGCCTTGACGAGCATCACTGTAATAATCGTTGCTAGTTTGGCCATCAGTCTCTCCAGAGATGACCTGAATTTCTAGGCTCTTGCCTCACAGCGCAGTTTGAGGTTCAGCAAAGAAGACAGGACATTTAGCCTAGGTTTGTTAGATGGTTGCAGCAGTTCCAGTAAATGACGATTTTCCTATACCTCAGCTCACAAAAGTATAAAATGGATGGACGTATGTGTTGGATGTTTCAGTGCTGTGTTCACGGGCTTTCAGCCTTACAAACTATGCGAGCATAATGTTCTACTACATAAGAAAAATGTAAATAAAACGTACTTAACAAAAATGACGTGCAACCTAAATGTAAATTATATATAACATTTAAACGATGTGATTTTTTTTCAGACATCGGGCGCGACAAAGGTGAGTATATTTTACTTAAGCTACCATATATTGTGAATTGTATATATGTTTATAATGTAAATACGAGTAAATAAGATTATAACTCGTATTTTCCATTACCAACTAATAATTGACAAAAACGTTATTTTTAGTTGATTAATGTGATAACAAATATAACCTGTACGAGCACACGGGTTCCTTTATTTTCTGTATTCGTTGGCCTTGACTGTGGCCTATCAAAATTTCAGAGAAAAAAACCGTCATGGACTGTGCCATAGAGAGTATTTTTATTAAATTTTTTAGTTTGAATAGACATAACACTCAGCAGTGTATTCAGATTGTATCGTGAACACTTCTCATTTGATCTGCCTTGGCAAATTTCATGCAAACATTAATAGGTCTCCAGGAAAGGTCCTGTCCATCTTAGTAGAATGCCTAATACTGCGGCCGCGTTCCCGCATCGTACTTCGACAAACGTTTGCTGGTAGAAGAACGCTACTTTTCACCAGTAGCAATTTTTAGGCCATTTGCGTATTCTGTTAACTAAACCCAAAGCCATGTCACGCGGCCCTCTGAATGTTTCGGTTAAAATGGCCGGAATTTCATGGGTTCCCTGACGAACACATGCTTTTAGAATGTATTTGCCTCTCCCATGGCGACGTGGCCAGCTTGGGCTGTGCCACAACCTGCCATAAAATGTGCTACACGGTCACATACTAGACTAGCGTTCGTCCGCCCTCAAGAGCTTTTTTTAATGAACATTTCCGGGAGTGCATGATGCACATGTGTCACTAGCAGCTTGCGCGCCTAGTGTGAGACCCAGGAACTCACTAAACCAGGATTCCTCCCCATCCCCACGCTCGGCATTTCTATTACATCACTTCGATGAGGTCAGTTATCATACTCTTGGTCCAGCTCTCTTTAGTCATACCAGGCCTTAGTTGCGCCCATTCCTTCTGCCAGGTTGCTATTGTGGCACTCTTGGTCCTGGTGAGATCCAGATATAGTGTACTTCTCTCAGCTGCTAGGAGGTCCCATAGCAGCATTTTGGCTAGGACTAGAGGAGCTTCAATCGAAACGGTCTAATACGATCAACTCACTCTGATTGTCAGCTTTTGTTGGGTCGACCTTAGTGCTCCCCTATTTTTTGCCGTCCGCAGTGTCATATCTCCCAAAACTTGCGCTGCGTATAGCGCTGTCCATTTGGCCACCGAAGCCAGGAGTTGTCTTTTCACCTCAGCCAATTTAGGAAAACTTGGTAGGTCTTTTCGGCCACGTACTTTACGTATGCCGATTCGGTCTGTCTTGTATCAATCATGACTCCAAGCTACTTTGCCTTCTTTCTTTAGTAGTCCTTTCTCTGCCTGTTAAGTACGTAGCCTCCGTATTGTCGGGCGTTAGTGTCAGCTTTTAGGAACTTTTCCGCTCAGACACTACTGAAAAGGCCTTATTGGTGGTGCTCTCCAGGGCTCCAGTCCCGGCCATAACTATAAGTGCAAGGCCATTACCATACGTTAACGTCTCCACCTCATGCGGGAGACCTTGGTTCTCGAGCATCCCGTCATAAACTTTATTCCAGAGCACGGGTCCTGAAATCGAGCTATGTGGGACTCTGGCGGTAAGCTTGTACTTCTGCCCCCCTGCAACTAGATAAAATAAAATCATTCGACGGAGGTAGAGGAAAAAGCTCTTTCTCTTCATTGTCCTTTCAACTATTTTTTAATTAATTGTATAAAAGGCGTTCTTGGCATCCGGGAGATCTGGAGCACGAATTCCCTCGTTTTGAAGGTATTCATGGTCTCCTCGCCCGCCCTTCCGTTACAGGACCTTCTTTAGAACCCCCCAGTGTGGATCTGCTTTTTGGGAAGGGCATCTCCCCCAGGGCATTCGTATCCAAGATTCAGTTCGTCTATTACCAATAACGTTCTCCCAGATCTTACCTATGGCGCCTATGAGGCGTGTAAGCTAGTAGGCTGAGGGTCCCTTACCCACGGGTTTGGGGATCAGAACAAGGCTTCGCCACAGCCCTTAGGCACTTCCGGGCTCTCAAAGGCGGTCAGTTTTGTCCCATCGAGGCTCTAGATCGAATAGAGGCCCGCGTTTCTAGGAGACAGGGATAAACTGATGATCTATATTATTCAGGGCCGTACATCTGCGCGTCTTTAGCGCTACAGGATAGGCCATGATAGCCGAGTAGAAGGGCTGGCTCTCCGCACTCAAAAGTATGCTCATGGGCCACAAGTGCGCCTAGAAGGATATTTACTGCGACTCCCTAAAAGGCTCTGAAATCTAACCTAAAGAAACAACTGTTGGAAAACAAATTAAGAATATGCCTATGTGCGCGCCTACTGAGGAGAGTGAGATTAGCCACAACCCGTCTGTGCACTTCCTTTCCGTGAATTTCCGTGAGTTTGTGCGGTAAGCAGGGAACCTTGAGGAGTGATAGTTTATTTAGGGAGAAGATTCCTTATCACAGCTAGAGGATTATTCACCCCAGAATAAAAGTTCGGAAGAAATTGGTGAGTTGGGAGCATTGAACGAGAATAAATAATATGAGGTACTGTGATAATGCGTAATGTGCTAGTTCGTCACGGTAGAAGATATTGCGAACATTACCGCATACTGCTCTGAGAACGGTTCCGACGAACTATGTTACGCAAGTGTAGTTTAAGGGCAGCCGCTGGTCGTGAGCAGAAGCTAAGAAGCGATCGCATCGCGTGTAGTGCGGGGTCAGCACCGCTGGACTTACCAAACCTCCACAATAGCCTGTAAGGAGCACCTGTGGTGAGTAGGTTTGTCCGTATTTTTATTGTGTGTTGCATTGCAACAGCTTGTACAACAGCTGGTAGTTGTAAAACTACCAGACCGTGGCCCCTGGGATGTTTCCGCTTTGTATTATCTTTCTATTATGTACAACTGCATACCACATACCGACGTTGGCCGCCGTTCTGGGGCTTCCAATAAAATCCGATGTATAGTGGGCGAGTCTAAAACCCAAACTGGCGTTGGATTCACCGTCAGGAGCGGAACCTCTAAAAATATTAAGCGTAAATTTGAACAGAAGATATTCAGGTTTCCAACCTTTCGTCGGACCTGCTCAACTTTATTTTTCCATTCTGAGACAACGTTTTTCGAATAGTACTGTGCGCGGCGTCTTCAACCTCAGTCGAATTATCTTAACAACCGGTGTCAACAGTCTGACATTAGGCACACAAGGCGGCTTCTCACCTGCATTGACAACCGAAGTACTAGCTCCATATACAGAGCTATACACTATATAGCTTAATCAATCTTGAGATTGCGGAACATCTTTTAGGCAAACTAAAGTTAAAACATGATCTAGAACCGTTTAATAGAATCAGGAAACTGTTGCTTTGCACCGTCTGGCAAGTTGCCTGTGTTGGCGACAGCCAGACTCCAACATTTCACAATAATTATTCAAATATTTCTTATTAGCGGATCTTCTTAATGGCCATTTAGGAATTGTGAGAATGAGATCTGTAACCCGTCAGCATTGTTGGTGATCATGTATTTATGGCAGTATAAAACAGTTAGATGATTTCTTATCTGTCTCACACAACTAACGAACTACACAGCACTTGAGCACGCATTTGAATGCATTTGATTATAAAGGGCCGTAGCAGCGAATAGATATCGACAACGCAAAATCAATAAAACAGCGTCACGTCCGGAAATAAATTTTAATAAACAAGTCTATTAGAAACGCAACGGTTTTCAGACAAACGCTGGTTTCAGAGAATTCAACTTGAATTTGCAGCTGGAAGTTTGCATCTTTTCTTGCGAAACTAATAGCCTAGCTGACAGGACACTGCATACGCTAGAGAAACCATTCCCGAAAATTCGGAGTTAACGTCATTTTGCTACAGAGGAATCGAATGCTACAGATGTTAGCCCAGCAGCAATATTTTTTCCAGATTCAGAGAACGAAGAAAGTTGAATCTAAACAAAGTAAGACGTCTCCATTCAGCGTGCGGAAGTTTGCGGCTGCTTGTGATTACAGAGGCGAAGAAGAGTTGTTCCTCGGATAAGCCGAAAATATATTGAAAAGAAGATATTTACTTGTCACAGCATCAGATGAGGGCAGGGGGTTAGACGACATACTGACTGTGTACGTAAAGCAGCAGTTGAAATTTGTTAGAGTGAGTGCGATATGTATGTATATATATATATATACAGGGTGTTCCTATTTGTGTGTCCAAAACGCTAGGGTATGGTCAAACTCGGTGAGAAAATCACTTTTGCCAATGGGTGGAAGCCGGGAAAACGTTTTGTTTAGGAGTGAGGATGAAATTTATAAAAGCAGTTATTCTGTCTTTTTTCTCCTACATAGTTGTGCAAAATCTACGTTTGCGGGAGAACCAGTCAGTGCACACAGGAACCGATCATACCGGCGTGTTTGGCAGAAAATTCTGCACAATAAAGTATACATTACTAGCTTGCGTAGCAAAAAGCGAATAGCCAGATTAAGGAAAGTCATAAAAAGTCTAAATGTTACGTTAACGCTTATTTGTGCAACATCGTAATTTTTTCCATTACGACCAAAAATGCACGTCCAAAAGACTACTCTCAGGCAATAGCAGATTTAATGCCCACTACATTCGTACCAAAGTGATGGTGCTGCGTTACGTAGTTGCCAAGTGACTAAGCTTTTTCGACAGTCATAGTTGTTATGTTTTACGTTGAAGTTTTCACGTCCAGAACCGTAGCATTTTGCCAAGACGTTTCCGCCCCCTCTTTCCATTAGAAAAAAATATTCTCTTGCTGAGTTCTACCAAACCTCAAAATATGTACCTAACATTCTCATACACCCTATGCAAGTATGCATGCCTTCGCTTTCGATATGACTGTCGAAAAAGCTTAGTTACTTGGCAACTACGGAACGCAGCACCATCACTTTGGTACGAATGTAGTGGGCATTGAATCTGCTATTGCCTGAGAGTAGTCTTTTGGACGTGCATTTTTGGTCGTAATGGAAAAAATTACGATGTTGCACAAAAAAGCGGTAACGTAACATTTTGACTTTTTATGACTTTCCTTAATCTGGCTATTCGCTTTTTGCTACGCAAGCTAGTAATGTATACTTTATTGTGCAGAATTTTCCGCCAAGTACATGGCTAAGTTAATTGTGCAGATCACAGACTACTCTAAATATCTAACACACTAACATGCATATATATATATATTCATGACTTGTTTTCAGGCTGAGCAAAGCTGTTCCGTAGTCGTTCATGAACAGGGCGGCCAATGGACAGCGATGCCAGTGGCGAACGGAACGGTCTCCTGCGTGCCCGCCTCCAAGGAGGAGATCGAGAAACACAACTACGGTTCGAGATAATCCCGAAAAAAAAACGACATTGATGAGGAAGATCAAAGATATGCGCTTGAGAAAAAACGCGTTTAAAGTTATAATTAGGGTGGTACTATGGCACAACAACGGCATATCAAAACGGCTTTTTAAAATCGTCATTTGGTGTGCATCTGTGTGTGTGAACGAATGTAAGTGTTTACGAAGTTTATAGCTATTTGCTAGATATACATTGTGCAGTATGTGTCTGTTTGTTAGGATACTTTTTATATATTCGAATAAATATAATAAAATAGCGTTTACCATAGATTTTCGTATTGAGCAATTTTCTAGTCTATCTAAGGACCTAAACAACGTCTCTGTGTATGACATGGTGCCGTTCAAGCGTGTATGTTCAAGTAACAATGAAGCAATTTGTGCAACACTACCTAATATATATATATATATATATATATATATATATATATATTTATATATGTATAAGCAAATCTTAAATCTGTTCGACAAAGCTGCCCACAAAATAACAGTATACGAAAGCTGCGGTATAACCTCTTTTACGAGAGCTTATCAAGTTTATTAAGTGGAGAATGCGCATACCTCTTTAGAAATAAATACCGCTAAGAAATAATTCCTTTGTCTCAGATGCTGACCGGCCTTTCTCAGATTCGCTGCTTGTTGTGCTGCGTAAGGTGTGACCAAAGCGGCAAAAACCATCAATGCAACATATATTTTTTAGACACGTTGCTTTAGCCGACTTGGTACCGCTTGACACCGGCCGCAGGGCTACATGACCCAGCTGACTAGTGTTAGCATTTTCAAAGCACTTCTGAGGAGTGCGGTCTCTTAGAAACCTTTGAAGCAATTTACGCACCAAATCGTCAATCAAGAATAGTGTGACTTCAGTCGAGATGGCATATGACACGAGGCCGTAAGCATGTCATTCATTCATTGGTTACCGAGTAATATACTTCATAGCGCGAGTAACTTCACTCAACAGGAAGGAGAAAAACGAGGTAGTGCTAATGAACAACACTCATCAGGTGCATCGCTCTGGTCGAATGCTACGCAAGTTCGTCATATCTGCAGTGTGCCTTGATACTTTTCCTTTGTTTCTTACAGATAAAATACCAAAGAACACGGTCAACTTCCGGAACGGATTGGAGTCTTGAAAATGCGTTATCTGTGTACCAGCCCTTCGGCCGATTGCTGCGACACTGGCTTTTCTTTTGTCAGATTATTGTTGACAATTTTGTGTGGAAGATCCTGCGCATGTTGAGGCTCGTCAAACACACTGAACACTGTGAATTCACCAACGAATTAGAACTTAAACTAGACTTATCCACTATAATGTACCTTTCTTCTCCCAACAGGTAGGTTGCTAAGTTTGCTTCCTCACGCGAGAAAACTACTTTAGAAGGGAAGCTTCTTGTTCGAATGTTTCGCTTCCTCCTCTCTACCTCGTAACAAAAACAATAATGACGCCTCAGGCCGTTCTGCCTACGACATAGTTTTTTCAGGCATGCGCAGTGCTCGAGCGTATGGGTTACGTCATTGGTATTACCCGGTATTGTGACAGAGGATACAGGTAGCATTTGACACGTTGTCAATTTAATGCCCTAATTCCCCGGAAGCATTTGTGACTCGTTGCATTCGTTTGTACGTGACTCCGCTTGTTCTCTCTCAAAAATAGGGCTTGAAGCGTAGAACCCTTTTTTTCTCTCTCAGATTCAAACATATGACATGCCGAATAAAAACCATAAACCGCCTTTTTATATTAACATTTTTCTTAACGGCCAATTTATGTTACAGCCGTTACGCTACCTTGTTGCTAATAAAGTGTTTTAAAGCGCGGGCTTACCATTCGGTAATACACTACGTTTCACCACATGCCCTAATGAGTATCGAAAGTAACGACTGCGTAAGATTTAATTTAGTTCTTTTAAGGGTATTTATCACTTAAATAAATTGCATATATCTTGACGCACCATGCGTAGCCATGCGTATCTGCTAGACTCTTAATAACGATCGTATGTATGTGATATTCTAGCATTATCCACAATATAGTCTCAGTTCTACTGATATGTAGTACGTTAAATAGATTTTCTCACATGATTGCGCCTATAAATTGCTGTGGTCCTAATACAGATTGTAGATTGAGTTACAGGCTTCTTAGGTAACTCTACAATGTCATTGCGTCTCTTAGGTTCGACGTGAAGATTGTTGTGTTGCGGATCTTGACTAGCAAACTTTCTATGAATTTTAAATCAAGTCATTAAAATACAACTTCTACACAGGCAATGCGTATTCTAAGTATCGCCTGTACCGCACATAAGATAATATACGTATTGCTTGTAAAGCTGTACAGAAAGTGTCGTGCTTTTGATGACGATTGAGCGCGGGTACACCTTAAGTGTGCAATCATATCCCGGAATAACGAGGCCGAAGTACAGTATCGGCAGTTTATCAACCAAAACTTCAGACCAAGGTGCCGAGTCCAACCCACGAATTTAGTTCGTTTTTTAGGGCCTTTTAGTTCTTTATATATCGACATACACATGTTCACATAATTTGCATAGACTTTTACGTTTAGATTGGGCAGAATAATAAATTTTATGAAGTCAATGCATGTGAGCTGCCCTAATATCTTCCCTTGGGAACAGCAAAACCAGTTCTTAGTACATGTTGAGAAGCAACCATTCATTTTAGCTCAAAAGTCCACCTCGTAAAAATGATGCGATCCAGTTGATAAAATATCCATCTACGTCGTACTATACTTGCGCAATATCTGTAGGCGCCTAGTAAGCATATTTGATTCTAAGGTAGGCTTGTAGTCGAAACCGAAGCAATATGGCTTGTAAGATAATATCTTGAGCCGGAATTCCCGGGAAAGGCCTAGCGCCGCACTTATTAAGTTTGGCATAGGTGCATCCGAATGCTCTCTGAAAAGTTTCCGCTTTTCTTGCACGCTCAGTCGCAGCAGATACATTTGTCTTCTAATTAAATGCGGGTCGTCGTTAACCCTGTTCGCCGCTGAACATAATTATGTATAGGGGTGGAATGAAAGCGCTGAGCAGTGCAGCTCTTCAGTGATAGCGAATAATATGCTGAATATTTTCAGCGGGCGAATATACCAAAATAGCCTAGCGGGCAATTTGCTAAATATAATCAGCGGGCTAATATGCCAAAAATAGCCTAGCGGGCAATTTGCTTAACATAGTAAAATTGGCTGGTTATACCAGCAGCTTTAATAGGGTCAAAAACGCGGATAACTGACGAAACCAATGCACCTATCATCGCACTTTCTCGTGATGTAGAGCTTGGAAATATAACGTACGTGATAATGGCGTAGCCAATGATTCGCAGTTACGTAAACTCTGAACAACAGAACAGGACGCTTGAGAGATTAACATCGTTTTGTTTGCACACTTTCTCCGCCGTGTCTTGTTTTACTAGCTATGTGCATAACGGCAATTTTTATTTTCTTGTGCGCAGCTACAACCCGGTTTCTTTCTGGGTGACTCCTCCGAAACGGTCGACCCTTGCCTCTGTCTCACACGGGCGGGAGACTGTCGTGTTGGTTTGCCTTCTTCTCATGACGTTAAGTCGTCTAACTTTCTCACTTAACCGGCGCCCACTTACTTGGCATCTAAACCAGAGTTTTTTTCTGCACAGCAGCTATTTGGGGTTTGTCTTTCTCTCGAAACCGCGCGTTAATTTTTGCGTCTTAGATAATGATTGCCACGCGACTCGTTGCTGTTCTTGCGTATGTATAATTGCAAAAAAAACTGGTCACCAAAATTCAGTCAAAACAAGAAGTGCACATCTGCAGTTCCGTAGCAAGCAGCTGTGAATACTAGAACTTCGCAAAAGATAACCAGACGGGGCCTCGATGGTACCCGGGTACCTGACAAGTTTTTGTCGCGTGCTTGTTAGGAACACAGAAGTTGTTAGAAGCTTTCGCAGTTCTTCGTCGTAGTGCTGTAACGCCAATAGCTGTCATGAATAGCTTACTGCTAACTTTGGTGTTGGTTACCTCTTTCTGATCATGCTCTGTTACTTCCTTTACTTTTGTATTAGTGTTGTGTCTTGACATAGTTCATTCACTCTTTTAGGTTTTATAAGTCAATGCATTTGCATAATTGTGTACAGCGTGTTAAGCAATTTAATATTTTCATTTTTTCTGAATTTTTTCTGCCATACTATCTTAAACTACAGTTTCTCTCACGTTGCGACAACAGGGGACAGGAACCACAACTGTCGTAAGAAATGAATAAATATATTATTATTAGTTGTATTGTTATTATTATTACTATTTTTGGAGTGAACAATTGTCTCCACGCAAATGTGTGGTCACGAATTCTCTAACCCAGGGTTAGCCCAGTTCAACAATGTACTTTGAACAGACGCTGCATTTCCTCGTTGAATGTTAAGCGATAGACGCAAGAATTCAGATGCTCTCGAGTCTCCCGTCCAAAGATTAAGACTTCTACTTACGCGCTGAATTAACTTGAGCCTAGAGGGGGCTACAAGTCCCATAGTCTCAAGCGCCAACGAGTTTAGAAAATTCGTGCGGGTAATCAACGCAAGAGTACTTTCTGCATTTGTTAGACTCAGCTAACCTGGAAGCACGGCCTGCTCGTTCCGCACCGGCACCGACCATCGAAGGGGCTAATGAGTCAGATGATATGATCTAAATTAAACTTTGGAAGCAATAAATATTTTATATATGATTTAAACTAAAAGTGGAACGACCCAGTATGTTATTATGTGCTATTATGGCACTAAGTCAGATTCAAATAAACAAAATTCAAAAACGGTGGTCTCTTTTTATTGGCGCAAGGTTATGTTTATCTATGATTTTCTGACGCTAGTAGGAATAATTTGCCAAAATCCAGTTTTCTTTACCGTCAGTTACTTTCATTCTACATTATATTTTTGTCTGGCTGGTTGTAATGGTTCGGAAATGAGATTTATTACCTGAAACTATATAAACAAAGTAAAACATTTCCTGTCTGGAGATTATTTCTTTATAATAATTAAGCCACATTCAACAATTTTTAACGCAATGCCGGCTACCAGACAACGAGCAAATATTGTAGGTCTGACTTTAACAGTTGAAAAATGTCCCCTTAAACATTCTTCAACATGTTTTATATGTTTTAATTGGCCAATATTCAAACTAATCTAAACGACCTTATTGTCACTAAATACACTACGGCGTTTGGTAATTTACATATTAAATTCGACTGTGCTAGCAAACACATTGTGTGAGAAAATGGTCACGAGCCCGCGGGTTGTAGGCTATCGCATCGATTTCAAACGATTATTAGTTTCGTTAATCTTATCTATGATGACAAGATACGTCTTATAAGTACCCATTTCCACTCACTGAATAAATCTATACAAGTTTCTTAGTCAAACTGTAACGTAGGATAGAATCGGTTCAAATAGGATCTGCACACCGTAAAGAGTTACTCACTAAACCGCGACCTGCATGTAATTTACTATACAAAATAAGACAATATTACTTCTGTATGGGTAATGCCATCGTTGTGATAGGAAGAATGCCGGGGCTTTAGGAGAGAAACTACTCTTCCTTGATACATGTTGAACACAGAATTACGAACACAGAAATAAAAATATTTACTTGCAGTTACTTCTATACTATTTCGTAAAAACAAAGTGTATTGCTTTTATATACGCACAGGTGTCATACAACATGCTTCAGCACGAGTTTGAATACAAAATGGCTCTGAAAGTGTATACAACATGCTCTACAGAGAGTATGTAAGAGATATTTGAAGTAGTTAGTAGTGTAAGTGCATATTAACAAAATGGCGATGTACCATATCTTTCATTGAGCCTTCCAGGCCGTTAAGCTAGACAGGCCCATATCGCCTCTGATTAATTCGCAAGTAGCCATAATACTGAAATTCTAGATCGATGAAAAACCTAAAGGCTTTTGGTAAATGAAGCTCGCGTGTGGTCGCGCTGTTTGCTTTCAGACAGCCTACTTGTATACTAGATCCTTTGCCTTTCCAAACTGAGAGGTCTATCGTATGCTGTAGTTTGTTGTAGTTTCACGCCAAGTGCAAAATGTAATCTCTGTCAAGGATCGGAAACATCCATCTCCCCATTCTTCCAGATGTTCCCTTCGAGGCGCACGCTCTATTGCACGTGAACTATGCTCCACTATGCAACAACCTGGTTTTGAGAACGTTTATGTACATAATAAACAGGATATAACTTGGAGAACATTTCTGACGGAGGCTCACCCTCGTCTGTGCATTGATATGAGACGTCCTCACTGTGTGTGAGAATTACTCAGTTAAATCTATTTATTGTTTAGCCCTTGATTCTCAAGGATCTCCCAATGGTTTGCTCTACAAACTCGGTGATAGGCAGCTGAACAGGCGAATAATGCATATACCATTTCACAGTCATGTGCTCTCAATAGCTCGATGGTGAGAATACTAGCGAGAATACAGATGCATTTAACACATTAATTTATCCTTCTACATTTATCACAAATTCTATAACACAGGGGTTTTGAAAAATGGCGGTAAAGTAAGTGAGTTATCTTCGTGGGCAGTATGCCGCTCTGTTGTCGTTTACCGAATTTGTTTTTTTTCAATTAAAGGACGACCTTTCGTCTCTCCAAGCAGCCGGCATCTCTTCTTCTCTACCTAATGTATTAAATGCCTGCGTTCTTCTTGGTCTTATAAAAGACTTCCTGGTTAACGATTCAGGCCCGTCACCGTGCTTTCTTGAGTAGTTGTTGGAGCGCTTTGCATCTTTATGCTTGAGATGCTAACACAATGGTCCCATCAGGCTACTGTATATATTCGATGGTACGATGTGCTCTCATGGGGTCAGGGAAACCACGTCTACATCGAGACCATCAAATTTCGTCCATTTTCGGCGACCTTCCTTGACACTGCTGTTCGTGCTCGTCAATCGTCGCCTTCAAAGACAATTGTCATGGTACTGAACACAGCTATTGTTCTAGGCTCTGTACTAAAATTCCCGCCGGAATAAGGGCATGGGACGAGCAATTGCTCCGAGTCTCTGGCCGACCCCCGCGAATTATCCAGGCCCCTATCGTTCCGTCAGAAGCTAGCATACAAACGTTTAGTCCTGCTATATAGCCGCACTGGTCAACCCCCTCCCTTAACCAGGACGACCCGTTTCATTTCGGTTTATCCTGTTTTATGCGCTTGCGTAGCTGTACGTTCCGGCACCCCTTTTCGTCTAGCATACCGAATGCATTATTTTGTGGCTTATATATGTTAGGTTTAGCACAAATGTTTCCGGTTACTTGCGTGACCTGTGACCCACACATAATTGTAATAACCACTATTTTGCCGCATTCTTTAATATGAATGATCTTTGCTCTAAAATATTCTAATAAGCTACACAAGGTGCTTTATCTGAATGTATGCATTAGATAACTACATGCGTGCCGTGTCGCACTAGCCATACATATTAGCAATAGTTTAGTTGAACTTACCTTGCTTTCAAATCAGTTTTCTATTATCAGTCTTTAGTGCATCTAGCTCAGTAGCATCGAGGTGTTTGCAGAAATTCCGTCAGTCAGAGGCACGCTTTAATTCAGTTCTACGACCCTAGCGCATGATGTTCGCCAATGTGATCACAAATAGGCTCTTACCAGGTATTATGTTTTCAAAGTGCAAAGAGTGACTATGGATGCTGTTGTTATATCGAAGTTTCTCTGTCTAACGTAGAACATCACGTAAGAATGAACTTATATGTTGTATATATATATATAAATTAACTTTGTGCAGAATTGCATACGTTTTGTACTATATATCGTGTTTCGGTTTTATAGAGAGCAGATTAATATATGGAAGTTGCAGGAGTTGGACCTGGATGTATTTCGAGGTCGGATCTATCAGTGTAACTATTTAAGGTTCAGCTGACGCAAGAGCTCAAGTCCACTCTAAATTGGAGCTTTCAAGATGGCCCTACTTTCATCACTACAAGAATAGATATCCTTATTTACAATCTACAAGGTAAAAATCTCCTATTTCCGCTGCTGACAGCAGTTACAGCCTCAGCCCGATCCGCAGAACAGACCGAAATAGGGGCCTAACAAAAAGGCAAAAAGAGTAGAGATTTATCGCCTCGCACACTCCCTGCAGTTTTGTTACAGGTTCGGGACGTTTTTTTTTATACTTTGGAAAGCAATCGTGATACCCAGTTTGGTGAACAGTAACGCGAAGGCAAATATGTCTAAATGGATTAGGTTTTAAAAAATTAATAATTAAGGAGGATGATAAATTGTTTTTAATTCTGGACTAGATATGGTCTAGCAAGCTAATACAGGAATGCAGCCCAATGAGCCCTCGGGATCTCAAATAATTTAGTAGCCTGGGAATTCCTAGACAACGAACTACTATACTAAAGCAAACCGCAAAGAGTACAGAACGACAGTAGACCGCGCAGAACAAAATGTGTACGTCTACCCGCATTGATTGCAAGGAACTACCATGATAAGGGTGGACGACAGGGGGACAAAGTAGCAAGAGCATTGATCGGTCGGAGTTAAGCAACCAGCCCACACTTCTTTCACGGTGGCTTAGGGCCAAGCTCAATAGAAACTGCTGCTGCTGCTGATGCTGTCTTCGTGAGCCGCGAGGTAAATGCGCGAAACGTTAATCTTCACTTCACCAGTGTGTCCATTGCGGTTCCCCGTAGTAGTAGTTGTAGTAGTAGTAGAAATAGTTCTGACTAGTAGTAGTAAAAGCGAGGGGCAACAACGAGCCGTTTCAAATCAGATTAGTAACTATTCTTCGCTTAGCGCACTCGTTCGATTGCTTTTTTCTTTTCTTTCTTCCTTCCTTCACGTTTTTCTTTTTTCGTTTAGTCCGCGTTATTTCATCGTCGTTGTTGTCCTGTTTAGTGGGTTTCTTTGTCCGGCCAGAGAGAGCGAAAAAGAGTAGAAGAACTCGCACTTTGCGCACCGCCGTCTTTGTATTGGCATCGCGCGCGCGGCTTCATTGAGCGGCGGCAAGGCCAGCCGCGACGGTCCCGCATCACTTCTT
Organism: Dermanyssus gallinae; assembly: GCA_003439945.1. Taxonomy (NCBI): domain Eukaryota; kingdom Metazoa; phylum Arthropoda; class Arachnida; order Mesostigmata; family Dermanyssidae; genus Dermanyssus; species Dermanyssus gallinae. The sequence goes on along the minus strand of QVRM01003836.1, from coordinate 153,859 downwards.
CATCGAACCATGAAGAGCGACGACACCTTGATCAGTAGTACTGCGTCAACGAGTAGTAGTCATCTGATAGCGACCGTCGTTCGCTTCACGCCATTTAACGCGTTCGCTACGGCCTAACGACTAAGGCCAAACGCGTATTAAAAATCAATTCGTCCTCGAAGAGCTGCTGCTGCTGCCGTATCCATCACCAGCAACAGACGTTTGTCGCAGCAGCTCAGCGAAGATGAGTAAGAAGCTTACCTCAGTCGTTCATTCAGGCTTTGATTTCCATGTAACTGCAACGCGTTGATACGCTCAAGTTAAAAATAATATATATATATATATATATATATATATATATATATATATCGCCTTGGAAGGGCGAGAGAGACCATGGCATCTAACACGGTCACACTGAACATCCGCATGCATCGAAGCAGCAAGGGCAGCCAAGCTTTTGGCGTTCGAGCTTTCAGAGAGTGAAACAATATTCCGGTTAGGTTGCGTCGTTTGAAGTCCGTAAACAACTTCAAGGATCATTTAATGTCACACCTATTACCCCGTCAATGATGGGCACACTAGTCTTCCTAAATTGACTCTCGAATAGAGGTTAACAAAAGTAATTTCATTCAGGCTGCAACTTTTTACCAACACAATGGTAACTGTAGTAGGTTTAAATTACTATAGACTCCTTGCAATTATTTGTAAATATATGAAACAACATACCGTTGTAAATGTGTATATGATAAATAAATGGCCTTGTTCAAAAAAACATTTATATAAACCGAGCAAGGTTTATTTATTTAAGGGTATATATACCACTTTAGCAAGGTGCCTTGCACTGTTGCAGCAGGAATTTTCGCTGTAAGAACTCCTCAGCACGCTTACCATTCGAAGTGTAAACAATAAGTTTGTCCAACTGGCGAATCCACTTGCCAGTGATATGGCCCGACACACCCAAGCCTTCGAATACGAAGGACAAGAATTTGTGCGGGTATCCCAGCGATGCGTATTTTCAGCATGTACTGAGTTTATCAGGGTTGGCTACAAAACAACCTGGGCCACACTGTGACTGACCATTGAAGGAGTCAGAGGGTCAGACAAACCAGCATCTTTCTTTTCTAAAGGGGGTAAGCGTCATCCCGCCTGTATGTTGACTGCTCTCATAGTATTGCACTTAGGTCTTTTATATTTGTCCCTGTACTTGTGCTGGTCTGGCCCATTGTCTACAATGAATTTGTCACAAAACTATATCCAACTCTGTGTATTTACGCCACTTTTCTTTTTCTGCGTATTCGACAACCCATCCCACCTCGGTGGCTCTGTGGCGCAAATAGGACGGTGCGGCTGTGCAGAAGATTGTCGTATCCCAAACCAGGCATTGCCTTTTTTCCCCGGCGAGATGGTGACACTGTCGTGCATTTTAATCGTCATATTATTATTTATATAATTATTATTTTGCTAGTGTTGCTGTTATTGTTGTACATTCAGCATCGCAACAACGACGTCAAAACGGATGAATCTCGTCTAGACCTAAGCTTGTATTCGTGCTATCATATCCGGCGGATGACTCAACGAGCCCCTGTCATGTGAATATATATATTTATTTTTTTCGTAAGGCTAATGCTCGTGTACGTTTTTTTTCCATGTCATGGCTAATTTTTAATCCACTCCGGCATTTAGCTTGTCTAAATTGGAAACCATGCAAACCAATTTAAGAGTGGCCGGTCTGGGTCTCGAACCCAGTCCTCCCGAATGCAAGACAAAGACTTTGCCACTAAGCCATCTTGCTCGGTATATATATATATATATATATATATATATATATATGTTTTCACTCATAGTCATATGCATTTTTTTTTACGGTGACTCTGCGCCATATTTTGCCATGATAGAGATTTATTAATGATGCCAATGGAGCGACAATTGTCTCCCGAGAACGTGTGTGCCGTAAATGTTACTCAATCTCGTCATATGCATTATTGGTATCGAGATAAAGAAAGAAAGAGCGAGTTCTTTTCCCAGACATTTTGTTTGCCCAATTACAGCCAATACTTACAGCCGCTGGGCAGGTGTGGCAGGAACGAAAACGACATCAACAACAACGACAACAACAATATTCAAAGTGAAGACAACGAAAAGTGTCTATTTGTCTGCGCCCGCTCTTGTTTGCTGCCGTCGTTTCTGGTTAATTTAACAGGCAAATAGCTCTCGAGAACTATCCAGTGACTTATTGCCCCAGTTGAGACACCTTGCCGTCGTTGTCGAGGTCCGCCAAAAGTAAACACCCACAAACAACAAGCAACCCCCAAAACTTCAACATCAATAACAACAACAACAACGGCAGCAACAGCAACAATATCCCAACATCAAACGATGCAACGCGCCAATCAAGCAACTAGCCAAGTAAGCAAGCAAATGGTACGTGTAGAGATTTCATTCGTCAAATGGCGTCGTTGTTGTTAATTTTGTTGTTGTTGTTTATTGTAGTAGTTGCTGTTGTTGTTTGTTATAGTAGTTGTTGTTTGTTGTAGTAGTTGTTGTTGTTGTGACGGTCCTCATCGTTATGTTGGTCAACGTCTCGCACACTTCCTTCTCCTCGGTATAGCGAGCCATGGATGCCATGGCTTTTGCCGAACACCCCCGAAACCAGCAGAGAAAAGTTTGAGTGCAGTGAGCCCAGGCTGAGCCTCAACCTGACAGGTCGCCGGACCCGGCGGCCGTCTGGTGTCTGTACCCGCGTCAATGTGCCTGTAGATAGATGTAGTTGTGCGGGTCGCAGTGGCTGACGACTACCCAGGCCGGGCAGTAGATGTGCCCGGCATGCGCTAGGCTGGCTGTGTGTGGTCTCGGGTCGTCGTCGCCGTTGCTTCAGGAAACTATTGTTTGTTCTTGTTGTTATTGTTGTTGTTGTTGCTGTTGCTGCTGTTATTGTTGTTGCTGTTTTTGCTGTTATTGTTGTTGCTGTTGCTGTTGTTGCTGTTGATGTTACTGTTGGCACTAATATTGCGCCCGCCCCCAATCACTGCTAGCTATTCTCCTAGTCTCTTCTTCTGCTGCTGCTGCTTCTGCCGCTATTGCTGCCTGCTCGGTCCATCGGCCGCCACCAGTCGCACTAGAACTAGTAGTAAGAATCGCACCAGTCAGTAGTACTTAGTTAGGCGTCGTAGCAGCGACCTTCGTCCCGTCTTCGTTCGTCTTCATAGACGACTTCACAACTTCACAGCTTCGCTTGATGACGCGCTAACGAGTGCAAAAAGCTAACATATCGCTAACACACTCTACAGTCATACAAACACAAGCGCACTAATGTCACATATACAGTCACAGATTCATTTATATATATATATATATATATATATATATATATATATATATATATATATATATATATATATATATATATATATATAATATATATATATATATATATATATATATATATATCTATGTATTTGAATAGATATATTTAAATACACACTATATACTCTTCAACTCCACATGAATACCACAAAAAACCAACAACGCATCGCAGTAACAACAACGACAACAACAACAAAAGCAATGACACCACCACCAGGAATAAAGATACGAAAAAACGACAGTACCATGAGCAGAGAAAAATAGAAAGGCAGAAGGAGGACTTGCTGGTGTTGAGCAACGTAGCATCACCCCACCTCGCTTTCTCCAGCCCAACAGCACTCACAGACACACTTATACACCCCCCAAAATGACACACATACAGACAGTCAGACAATCTGACAGACAGAAGCGACGAGAGATGACGCGAGACGATAAACAGAAGTTGTCGTCGTCGTCGTCGTCGTCTTCACTCGCTGTGCCCGTGGTCATGGTCGCTCGCCCTCATTTCGATTCGAAGAAAGAACGACGCCTCAGACGACTTCGAACTCGCTGAGACGCGAAATGCGAGGCTGGCTAACGTAAAAGGTGAACGCGCGAACGACAGCAGGACAGAGGCTTTCCTTCACCACCGGTTTCGTCGGCTCGTTGGCCGTTGTTGCAGCCTGAGCGACTTCGACCACCCCGAGTGGGTGAAGGACGCGGGCCGAAGACAGGTCGTTGTCGTCGCTCCCGCAACAACAGGAACAACAACAACAACGACAACAACTGCCGCAACAACAGACACAACAATAACAGTTCTGGAGCAACTATAGCAGACGCAGCAGCAACAACAACAACAACAATGACAGCAATAACAGGAACACCAATAGCAACCCAGAAACAACAATAACTGAAGCAACAACAGCAACAACAATAGCAGCAGCAACAACCACAACAACAACAACAACAAAGCAAACAGCAACAACAATTACAGCCCAAGAACAACAACAAAGCAAACAGCAACAACAAGTACAGCCCAAGAACAACAACAGCCGCAGCAACAACAACAGGGACAACATAAACAGCCGCAGCAGCAGTAGCAACCGAAACAACAGCAACAACAACAGCAGTTACAGCATCAACAACGCCGGCAGCTGCAAAGCCAACAATCGACATAACAACAATAAGCTTATCATCAATAATATCCACCACAGCAACAATTGCAGCAGCTACCGCAGTAGCAATAGCAAAGTTCTAAAATACGAACAGCTGCAGCAACAACAACGACAGCGACAACAATAGCGGCGATGACCATCGCTTCATGGGTGTTCGTCATGGTGACTTCATGAGGATTCACAGAAGCAGCAGCAGCGGCAGTAATTGAAATGCGACTCGCGACCTCTCGCTAACCAGCGAAAACCGAGGTTTGCTTAACGATGACGCCCACCGTTTTACGTACAACAAACAGCCTCCTTCTATTACGGCCCATGCTACTACGAATACGGCCGATCCATAAATCATCGAGTTCTCAATCGTCGTTAAACGGTTGTCAGCAATTCAGGCCGAAACAAACAACAATTAGCAACAAATTGTGTACGTGCTTATTTCCTTCTTACATGCTGGCTGACTCCTACCTCGATATATATATATATATATATTTATACATCACAATAAAGCAGTTATATATTTAAGACAGACTGCTTCAATAAAACTAAAATTTACTCACTATATACATGTACAGACGTATGTACATACTTATCCGGAACACCGTCCAAAGAAAAACTCATTGTAATCGTCAGCTGCTATTTTTCAGAAGTTCCCGCCCTTTCTGCGATCTGCTCTCTTTGTAAACAAAAGTAAATTGGGCAGCCTGGTCCAAAATGGAGCGTTACTTCACGGAAGAATGCATAGAGAAGGTTTGTAGAGACGCGTAGATAACAGCCTAAAGACTTCACAAGCTGTCCAATTCCACCCGAAAAACTCCTTGAGCACTTTCAAGAAACCTTCACCCACGCGGATACAGTACCTGTGGAGTCTACCACTGCATGTAAGGTCAAAGCCCTTGAGAGATTCCTGGTCGAAGCTCTTGATGAAACATTTCGTCTAGACAAAGTCAATAAAGCCCTCACTCAACTACGAAATAGCAAGGCATTTACGTCAGATTCTTGTAAGGAATGCCCCTCGGAATGCACTCTGCCAATGATGGTACGCATGTATTCTCAAGACTATCTTAAAGACAAAGGAGACTCATCGGATTCTTCCGCGTTGCGATGGATATGAAAAAGGAGCTGTGTGTACAAACTAATCGCATACACTTAAGGCACCTCACGGATCTCCCGGCAGCGCAGACTATCCTTTCAGATGAGCAGCATTGCTTCAGGATTTGGTTCTCCATTTTCTTTGCCCGTGAGACCTTCTTGAGCAGATAACTCTCTCATAAAATCGGAAAAACTTCGTTTGTTCGCGGTCTCCACTGATTGGAAATCTTGTTTCGACATCTACGAACGTTTTCTCTACTCAGCACACTTCTGAAGTCTAGCCAGATTATTCACGACGATGGCGTTTGCAAAGATAACACGTTCGATCAGACGACAGAGATTCGCAAGGCAACAATGTCAATATAGTTAATGCTCAGTGATCCGTCACGATTCGCGAGAAAGAGCGGCACCCAGCAGTCATGATCCTGTTCTACCTACGATGACCCTGATATAAAACAAGAACCTTGGTATTTAGTAGAACTCAGTAGAATCCATATTGACCTGCAGGCTGCGCTTCGCACACTTGGTGAATATATCTCACAGAATACCCTTATAGTTAATGTTTGAAAAAACTGTAAAGTTCTGGCGCGGGGAGAACAAGTCCGCGCAGACAAACTGCGAGTTCACGTTGAACACGTTCAGTTAATAAACATTAGCTTATGCTACCTGGGAGTCATTTTCTCATTTCGAAGTACAACATTTTTCACAACACGTAACTGATCGTTGAAGGAAAGCGCTTATACATATGCCGGCAACCGGTATCAGAGACCCATGATACCGGTTTGATAAACTGTCCATTCAAACGGCCATGCTATTATTCACGCTCAAAGTGGCATTCGTAGCTACCTTCGGTATTCGAATGGCCTGGAAGCATGCTAACACTTCGCAGTTACGAGTGCGACAGTTGGATCAGGTAAAGCCAACTTTCCTAAAACGACTACTTGGCCAATAGACTAGTATAAATGCTCGCGAGCTCAGCATCATTAACATATGCATTCGTAAGCCGCTACAGTTTACAGCAAACAGGCTGTAAACTGTAAACCCTAAAAAAGTTCCGACACGAGTATTATCCTCTCTTACAAAATGTGTACACAATTGAACGTCTTACTATATATTGAGCTAATAGGCAGCAAAAAGAGCTTTTGTTTAAACGCTTAGTGTTTAAATAGAGTAAGCGAAAAGTGAAGCATGGAATAGTGTCTAATGTGTAGTGTGCGCGCTTTATTTACGGCATAAAGCAAAAAACGTCAACATTCACTAGTAATACACACACATCTATAAAAATAATGATTGCACTAAATTACATTGAATACAGCAACCGGTACAGAAAAGTCACAACTGTTGATATCCGCGAAGCTATTGTTGGAATAATCGTATTAATTTTATAAGTTACCACATACGTGTTTGCGAGTTTCATGGCAATGTATTCCAAGCTATAAGCAATTGAGGAGAGCAAATTACACAGCTGACCTAGTATTGAGGAGGCAATACACACCCGTATTTGCCGGGATTCACTGCCGAGATTTTAATACAGACTGAAAAACATACTCTTGGTCGTAACTCGCTGAGAAGCTTGTTGTCAGCAAAACACCTTAAAGTCTAATGGAGTGAACAACTGTTCTTTTTCTGTCAGGGCAACATTCTTTGCTGATATTGTTAGGTTATTGGGGTACGTGAGCTTTTAGCGGCCGCCTTAACTGGGGGCGCAATCATCTGTTGTGATCGTTGTAAAGAAAGAAAAGGACCCTGAAAAGAGCATTCGTGCTGAGTTAGTGGCCTTGTTAGCCACTATATATATATATATATATATCGTTCAACCGGGTGTGCATAATTCAGACAATAATTCATATATATAGCAGGCGCTTATCTTATGATTGCAGTCCCTGTAAATTTCCATCCACCTAGAAGCGGCGTACGGTATGCAAGTACACACACGCACTCATGCGGGAGTAACTATGACTCTCTTACCGGCCTTGGTCCGCTGGGGCGTGACCACCACGCGATGCGGGGACCTTCACGGGCCCACTTGTAAGTTAGTCAGACGGTACAAACTCCCGAAACCGACACTCCCGTGTTTTAACAACTAACCGGGGGGCAAGGCATACGATAGATTTGGGTGTCAACGAATTTATATTGTCATCCTGTCGTGGCCCATTCGAGGGCTGTTAAGGCTACTGCCAATACGGGGGGCTTGTGCTGCATAGAAGACCCCCGGGCTGGACGGTTAACGCCCCGAGTGACACTCGGTGGTACCGTCCGGGACGCCTGCTGCCTTGGCTTAATAGGCAAAATGAGTGAGAAGTGGCCACACGAACGCAGACCACCGGTCGAGAGGACCTTCTGGCCCCGTATTTTGCGGGGAACCCCTGCCCTGGAGTGGTCGGACGTCCTTCGGGAGGAATGTATATTCCGGGGTGTAACGCGGAATCGCGAGGTGAACGCGTCTAATCGGTACGGTGGAGTAGTGTGGTACCCCCATTCCGAACCTCGATAGGGGGGAGGGTGGGGGATCTGCCGGCCTGTCAATTCGGGCTGGTGGGCACTCCCGTTCGGGTCCGCGCGTATTAAATCGCGGTTAAAGGGCGGGAGTGTAAGTATTTCTCTCTTTTGTTAGAGAGAGAGACTCTGAAGACAGGGACCTAGGTATATTGGTATTTGAAGAGCACGCAACGCGCCGCGCATGTGTTCAATGAGTTTTGTTCATTCCTGTCAAAGCTGCGACGAAAGTGAATGAATGCCTATTTGGCTGGCGCAGGCAGAGAAGCTGTATTGGCCGCGGGTGACTCTGACCAAGTGACTACTCGCAGGTAGGTGGTAGGCGACGAGTGGAAGTCGAGCGGAGCTTAAGAGCTTGCGGCGAACCGGGGGAACGTCCGTTCGCACTATAGGCGCGACCAGCAAAAGGGGCAGACTGCCAGAACTGATCTAATCGTATGCAAAGTGGGTGGCGTCGTTGAGCGACCAAATGTAGGCAAATGCATTATATATATATATATATATATATACATACATGTATATATATATATATATATATATATATATATAAATATATATATATATACATACATGTATATATTGTAATGGAAGTAACTCCCGTGCTCGCAGTAGGTAGTCGGTGCCATAATAGAGCAGCGGAATTTTGCGGTGCAACTTCTTCGTAACTCATTCTATTTGCCGTGCATGCTCATTCGGGCTTTTTCTTTTCTTTTTTTTTTCACTAGGACGCTTTTCGCTTGCTTTCTCCCGCTCGTCTCCCGCTTAACCTCTCCTGCCCCGTCTTTCTGTTATTTTCTTCTTCTTTATCTGGCTCTCCACATCTTTTTTTTCTCGCTCTCGATGTCTCTCATAGTAATTCCTTCGCTGCGCACATTTTGCATTGTGTGCACTACCGTTGATCTTTCACGGCATCTCACGCTCTCTAAAGGCAAATCTGCTCTTTGTGCGTTTCGCACCTCCAGCGATAGACTACTGTTCTGGTCTCATCTCGACAGCTCAGCCTGTCAAAATATCGCAACGACGCTGAAATCGCCTTCCCTCGAAGTGAGTGGGGCTAAAAGAGAACAACCCCACGTCTGCTCCTAGGGGATGCGGGGGGGGGGGGGGGGTAGTGTTACAAACGGAACACCGGGCTAGCAACTAGCCTGAATAGTCTGCTGTGTCCACGTGTTGTTGCACCTATCTTCAAGAACAGACAATACAGAAGCCGAAGCAACAACGGCTACAATAGCTATAACGACAACAGCTTTGGCAGCAAACCAAACAATCGGCCTACCTGTCCGACGTACTTTGTGTGCCGCAGCGTCGTTTATATATGTATATATATATATATATATATATATATATACGAATGCTCTCTATTTCTTTGTTTATTTTTCGACGCCAAGGTTTCAGCTCTAAGCGCAGCAACGCGCCAATACTCGGAGTACTCGTCAGAGTAGACGATTGCTCCTGGAGCAGACGAATCGGCAGTAGTATTTCGGATTCGGACCCCGCCAGCCACCGAAATTCGACCTCGCGACGGCCGAACTAAGCAAACAGAGCAGAGTGAACTCGAAAATTTGCGCGCGAGGCGCAAGGTCGATGGCTCGTTCGTTGCTCATAGGTATGAGATTCGGTCTCTGTGTTTGCTAATGCGGCCAGGCGTTGAGAGCAGCAAATGGATGCGCAAGCAGTGAGCAGCCGGGGTGAAGACGAGCCTTCAGTCCAGTAGGACCCGTTGCAGCGGGGTGGTCGGATAATTTAGGCTCACTGTTTATCCCAGGAAAAAAAGAGATGACGCCACCTCACCCGTCAGTGGATCACACCGCTTGCACCCGCGTCACTGTATACGTCGCCTTTGGTCGCCCCGACAAGTTGATGGCTGTCGTTGTCGTCGTCATCGTTGTCGTCAAGCGTCGAGGTTTGCTGTGAGATTTGAGAATGACGAAGATTAAGATGACGGTAGATAGTGGATTGGTCATTGCTGACGATGCAGTTCGATCGATTCACCCTCGAGTCACAATGAATTGCATCGTCGTCATAGGACGTGACGGCCTTCACTCATCGACTCTATCCGAATATCGCCTCCCCCGTCCCGCTCCGTGTCGTCTTATGTCAGTGGTATTTCAATCGCTTGTTGTTCTCTTTACAGTTAGCTCCAAACACTCGAGGACGACCTCTCTCAACTGCCGCCTCGCCTCGCAACCCCTTCTTCTTCTTCTTCGTATCTCGTGATCTCTTTTATGAAACGTATCGCGAAGAAATTGCGAGACATTATGACGACAGAGCATCATTGATCGATCAACAAAATCTATCTTGCAGGTTGCGTGATTGCCTCATAGACTGCAGATTAACAGTGGTGAGCACACACACATATATATATATATATTTCAGAAAAAATGTTTTGTTCTGAAGCCCGTAACGTGATACCTGTGCGCCAAACGCGATTCGCTTATTTGAGATCATGTAAAATTAAACCATATGTATATATAACTGCTCAGTTTTTATTCAAAACTCATCTAGGTTGAGGTTCGTACCTTGATCTTCGTTTTCAAAGCGTATCGCAAAGAAATCCGGAGACAATATGACGAAAGAGCATCATGTGTCGATCAACAAAATCTATCTTGAGCACATATATATATATATATATATATATATATAAGGAATGATTCGTTTCTTAGTGCCAAACGCGATTCGCTTATTTGAGATCATGTTACCCTAGTACTATTTTACTTTATAAAACTGCTCAGTTTTTATTTAAAACTCATCTAGGTAGAGGTTTTGTTTAAACCAGTTTTTAGAATTTCATTTACCCATGCAACAGTGAAAACAGTAAAAAAATCCTCAAGAAGATATTATCTTACAATGCCTGAAAACATCGGTTCGGTGACGTGCTTAACGAATGGATCTTTCACGCACCTCAAACTGGAGGATTTTGAGGTTGGGTTTATCGATGTATGCATATGAGATCAAACTTAGACGGAGTCCACGCGAGTAAACTCTGACCCCAACATGATGGTGTCACAAACCACACAGCCGGCGAGGCAATTAAATTTTTGAGAGTGAAGTATCCCGGAGGGGTAATCTTGTGTAACGCTAAACATTCACAAGGTCTCAAGGATTCAAGGTCTTGCGATTCAACGATGTTAGAGTTTTCATGTGTATTTTTTCAAGGGAAATGTGCACGCTTATCCCACGACCATCGGCAAACAAAATATTAACATTGATTGCGTGCTTAATTGTAATTGAGCCTGATTTATGTGAAAAAATGCTCAACAATAGGGCGTCCCGTGTGAAACTAGCAACGAAAAAAAATGTCAACACTTTACTGATCTCATACAGATAATGTATACATATATAATGCCTATAGTAAAATATATTAGATTTTAAAATAGCGTGTGAAATGTTATCCTTATGTTACTCTAAAAATGCCTCAGACTTTGCAAACACCTTACATATTTTCATATAGTCTTTGCGTGCTTAATTATTACGCAATGATACAGTTTATTCACCAAAAAAAGTATTTCTGTGCTATTTGCAAGTGTAAGTTAACTAATTCATCTATTTTTTTAAAGTTATTGCTAATATATTTAACTAATGCTATTTTAAGCGACTGTATACAACTACAATTTCAAAGTGGCCTATACTGATGGTTCTGATAAAACTTCGATCGACTATTAGTGCGAATAGTTTCATGTTAATCATGAACGGTAATAGTTGGTGCTGTTACTAAGTCTGTTACTTGAAGTTTGGTGTTGATTGAGCTGTCATTGATTGAGGAGTACGTGTCCCAGACCTTTATTTTAATCAACACCAGCACCTAATTCAAATATATTATTTTTTGTATAATATATTTGACTAAGATGTATGCTAAGATATGCCTCACGGCAATTCTAAGCATAGTGAGACGGATGATAGTCCAAATACACGTATATATATATATATATATATATATATATAGGGAGATACTTAGCGTATCCTATGAAGAGTCAGAGAGCATCCTTTCAGAGGAAGTAAATTGGTGTGACAATAAATCGCGATTTCTCTCATTGTGCGCTTCCACTACATTGAAGTAAATGAATTACTAGTAACAGACACGGAATTGAAGCCGTCAAGCTACGAATCGTAACCTGGCATAGCGGAGCAGCGTATCGTCTCAAATAGCACAAAAGACCACTGCACAAAAATCTTACGAAAGCTCTGCTAGAGTCTCAAATGTCTCTTATTCCACGATATCGACGTCTGTCACCTTAGAAGTTTTCATATTGTGGCCTCATTGTGACGATTCTGTGAAGATTTCTATGAATTGTAGTAGTTATGACGCCAGAAGACTGTCATCCGACCTATCAGATGAAGAAAGACACAAACGCGCGAAGGTCTGTAATGTCCAAGAATAATGTCCGAAAAGCCCGCTAAGCCATCGTTTCGAAGGGATATGCGTCGCACTTGGATCTAACTCATGACTGCTAGTATAGTATTAGATAGAATACATTTCAAATAAAAAAAAAGTTTATATTCACTTATTTATATGTAAAAAATGACACTACAATGACCATACATAGTATTGTGCTATATGCACCTTACAGTTATGCTAGTAATATCCACAGTGCTTAATTGTAAAGAGCCTCTTTTTGCACTGTAGGAATGCCGTATACGGCTCTAAGTTCGAACGGAGCTGCTACAGCAGATAGTAAACGCTGCTACTGTGTTGTGTCGAGAAACATGTCGAGAAAAACAAAACTAAAAGAACTAACAAGAGCCAAAACAGAGCAACACCACAACATGTTAACAACAAGAACCGAAATAATAGCAGCGCCAACAGCAACAACAACCACAACAGCAACAACAACAATAACCACAACAGCAACAACAACCACAACAGCAACAACAACAAACATAAGGAATGTGCCGGCAGCCCGCGTTTCATTTTGGCGTTTCACTTCTGCCCTGGCTTCGAGATCGTTTCTGTGCCAGCGGCAAGAACAACAACAGCAGCAGCAGCAGCAGCTGTAGCGGCCAATGCTTCGGCAACCAAGCAGAAGTGATGATGAAACTGATCAAATATTCATATATATATATATACATATATATTATATATATATATGCCGAACGTGATGGGAAGACACGTTGCTATGAGATCGTGTGATGATTTGTCAACGAGGTGTGTTAGCGCAGCGGTGTCAGCGGCTCGTTAGAGCTTCTAGCTGCCTTCTCCGTTGTTGCTGTTGTGGATCAACAAGATTCGTTCAGCAGGCCAAGCCCTTCGACGGTTGGCGGACGGACGGCACTGCAACCGGCGGTCATTGGCTCGAGACTTCAGGCTGTTGTATATGTATTTATGTATATATATATATATATATATATATATATTGAGAGCAGGAAGAGCACTTTTCTCGTTATCGCAGCTGGATATTTTTGTTGAACGATTGGATAATTGATGGTGCATGTATTTAGCAGCAGATGTATGCTTGTACGCTCATATATATATATATATATATATATATATATATATATATATATATATATATATATATGTGTGCGAAAGAGTGTATAAAGTTAGAATGAAAATTGGACTTGCAAATAAACAATAAATGGGCAAACATAGTAGGATTTTCAACATTTATCATATTTTCTGAAGAAAGACAAATTAGACAAAACGTCAAAAGATGTACATCTATTTACACATAACGCATTGCTGGCATATAAACGTAAACAATCTTTGTTGAGAATTGTTTATTTTGCTTTAAAGAAATAGTTTAACATTATGGTTAAAAATATATACGTGTCCCGAAAATAAGAACGTATAGTGTCATACAAAACTTGCTACTCTACAGGTAGATTACTCTACAGCCAGAGAAAGCCAGTTCCCACGCATGACCCTGAAAATCCGATTTAAAAGTCGGAAGACAGAAGAGACACATGAAAAAAAGAAGGGTAAGGCGAATCCTGAATCTGCCTTCAGAGTTGTCGTGAAATCGAATAATGCGCCCTATGTCTAGGAAGAGTCTTGACCTAGCGAAGGTTGAATTAGACGTCAAAAGAGAGCTTCAAAAACAGCTATAGGCGAAATTCGCCTGTTTGCGTGAGGTCCACCTCTGCCACTAGAAAATTCTTCTAAAAACTGAAGAAGAAGTCATGTTTAGGCGCGACAGCCCAAGTGGTGGCGTGGAGGGTCATTCGTCTGCGCCTCCCGGCCGAAGGAGGAACATAGGTGAGCGGGTTCGAGCCCCACCGTTGCACATGTGTATTTATGGGGGTCCGTCAACGAAACAATGCGAAAGGCGGTCCCATGGACGTTAAATCTTGGCTGAGAGTCAGTCCAAAATGTATATAGGCCAAGTGGTTTCACACACCAAGGCTGTCATAATTAGACCATTAAGCCAAAGGAGATTTTCAAGGTCTCACTAAGGAAGGAGCATTGTGTTCACTTTGAGCCTGCGGCTACTCATGCATCCCCCTTCTGCGCACCAAGGAAACGACGAACAGTGAATATTTCGGCCAGCAGCCTCGATAGTTTGAAATAGGCCATTATTGAAAAACGTCTCGACCTGTGCAATCGCAGATGTAGATGATGGCAACGTTCGCCCGTATATATGGCGACTTGCTGCAAGTTGCTGGATCTTTTGTACTTCCCAAAGTTGCACACTAAAAGTATGTACGCTCTTGGGAGTCGGTAACACGCCAGGAGCTTCCCACCGCTCTCGTCAGCAGCGGCAGCTGGACTCGGAGCTTTGTGTGTGGCTAACCAACACGGGTTGTTTAGCCAAAATAATCGGATGTTTTGCGTAAAAACAACAAACTTTTAAAGAGCCATATCTAAATGAAACATGATGTATAATGTAGATATGGCTCTTTTAAAGTTTGTTGTTTTTACGCAAACATATATATATATATATATATATATATAAGGCTGTCAGGACAAAGAAAATGAATGAAAATGAAGCAAAGCCACAGCAGCGGCAGCAGTATTGGAAAAAGGTGCACACACATATCTATTCGAATAGAAGGGGATAAAGCGGGAGCGCGGGCGATCAGGCGGCTGAGCGGGACGGGTAGGTGCGCAGAAGCTGGAGGGTAGAAGAAAAAGGAGGAGGTGTCATGGCACATGGCCGTGATCGCCGACCGTTTGATCGGCCAACAGTCGTCATTTACTTCTGCCGGTGTCCTCTTCTTATCCTCTGTGTGGTGCGAGTGCCGCTACTGCTGGGAAGGAAGGGCTCTGCGGCTGTTGGTGGCCCGCGCCGTACGTGAGCCGCTGGCACTACGTTGGGTCGTACTAAGGCAGGGGCACCGCCACCACCTTTATGGAAGCAGCCAGGCAAAAGGCCAGTGCGCGGCAATTCATTTGCGCGCTGCTTCTCAACTCAACTGCGCCGTCGAATGGCAACAAATGGCGACAACTGACAACCAGAGACTGACAACCATTCACTCGGCTGGCAGCGGCCGGCAGGACAACGGCAGGAAAAGCAAAAGGAACAACAATGCTGCCGACGGCTGCCGCCCTCAGATCCCTCCCCCCACCAACGTCAGAGCAAGGCGTGTGTCGGTGCGACAGGTTCTGCGACAAAGCCCGCTTGAATGAGGGCGACTGACTGCGTTGACGCCGAAGACTCGGCGACGATTCATTCGCCGACGACGAAAACGACAACGACGACGACGACAACGGTATAACAATGCGCAAATACGTCGGACAAATACGACGTTGTACGCTTCACTAACGCCCAGGATAGGAAGGAAACAGGAGAAGGGGAGATGGGCCGGCGGAAGGGGGAACAGAGACTTGGGATGTCTTCGTGGCGGTTTGTCGTTTGATCCTTGTCGTCTTCGGCTCCTAGACGTGTCGCTGTCTCTGTCTACCTGTCCTGACCTATACGTTTGTCAGTGTATCGTTCTTTTGTTTTCTCTTCTTTTTTTCTTTACCAAACGGAGACACAGCAAAACGACGACAAGCTTGGAAACGCAGAGTGGGCCAGCAATGGTGGGGGGGGGGGGCGTCGGACTAACAGGAAAAAGAGCTCTCCAGGGGAAAAACAAGGGTAGATAGCAACAGACCGCGTCGCGGCGACAACACAGCGAACGCCGAGCGCTCTGAGGAATCCGGCCAACGCTGACGATGCACGACATGTTCTTGCGTTTAGACGTTTAAGCATATGTCTGTGTATGTGTATATATATATATATATGTGTGTGTTCATGCATGTACATACGTTTACACATGTTTCTACAGACACAGAGGTCCATACATATGCGCATATAGATACACGTATGTACAGGTGTGTGTATATATATATATATATATATATATATATATACGTGTACAAAGCATGGTTAGTCACCCCGGCGCAGGCTGTCGGCGGTAGAGATGCTACTGAAGACTCAGCCAGGGCGTTGTCGCACTGAGTACTGTCGTATGTTTAACAGTATATAGCGTGCCTATTACGTTACAACAACAACAACAACAACAACAACAACAACAACAAACAACAACAACAACAACAACAAACAACAGCAACAACAACAACAACAACAGCAACAACAAAGACAACAACAACAACAACAACAACAACAACAACAACAACAACAACAACAACAACAACAACAACAACAACGACGACGACGACGCCGACGATGACAACAACAACGACGACGACGCCGACGATTACAAGAACAACAACGATGACAAGAACAGCAACAACAACAACAGCTCTGTACTGGGCGAATAGTCAGCGCTCAGTGATCGAGCTCAGTACTACGAGCAGCAGACGAAGACCTTTTGCGGCTGGCTGGCTCGCTGGCCGGCCGGCAAAAAGTAGAAGAAAAGGCCGTTGAGAAAGGTTGCGGCCATACGACCATCAGGCCATGTTCGAACATCGGACGGCGAAGGCAAAAACGACAACATAGTCGACGAATGGCTGAAGCTACAACAGCAACAGACGCAACGGCGGCAGCGGCAGCAGCAGCAGCAGCAGCAACAACAGCAACGTCAGTTACGGGCCGAGCGAGACGTATAAGGAGGTGGGGAAATTCGAAGGCGGGGGAACGGGGGGTGGAGCGCTCTATCTAGGGAAAAACGTACGATATATATACATGTGTTTATATATATATATATATATATATATATATATATATATATATATATATATATATATATACATACATACATACATATATATATATATGTATCTATATACACATGTGTATCGACCGCTTTTACGTTCGCATCCGCTCGACTTCAACCGGACCAAGGAAGGGCCTCCACCTCCTCCTCCTCCCAGAGAGCGACGAGGCCGCGCTGTCAGCGCGTTAACGAGAAATAACGAGAACATCGGCAACAAATCTGAGCTAACAGCTTCAGGGCCGCCGAGACAACAGCCGCAGCAGCAGCGACAAGATCTGAACCATCGCTTCTATTACCGACATCAGCATAACCAACGCCACAACAACAGCAACAACAACAACAACGATGACAGCAACAACCAGCATCATCGTTAGTAACTCCGACAACAATAAAACGCAGCAACAACAACAACAGCAACAGCAGCAACAACAACAGACAACGATGTACATGTGGTCCGGCAGCGTGCGCGAATCATGTCGAGAATCTGGTAAGTCAAGTTGGTTCATTCTGGTACGTGAGGGGCCAGTGTATCGTTGACAGAATCGAGAAAAAGGAAGCGACGCCAAGCAGCTCACAGCAACAGGCCGAATAATCGTCATATATGGTGCTTTTTGATATATGCCCTCTATAAGAATATATATATATATATAAAAATCTTTTTTTTAACATATTACGGTACAGTAACAACATTGTGATAGGTTATATGTTTAGCTCAGCCCTGCGCTTTGCCTTCGCCCTCTAGGCAAACAGACGTATTGGTAACAACATGTTCCCCGCAATGAAACCCGGACGAACCGAGACGTGGGGTCAATCCTCTACCACGACATCACTTAGAAAGAAGTTAGAAACTAGTTTCTACATCTACCTAGGCAGTAGCTTCTGGAACGTTTAAAAGTTACTATGTTAGAAGTTGTTACGCCTATACCGTAATGTTGTTATTATTTTAGAGTTGTTATATCTATACCGTAATGTTGTTATTATGTTAGAGGTTGTTATGTCGATACCACAATTCACAGAATTGTAAACTTACAAAGCTTCGTAGTTGCAGCACAATTAAAATAACTACGACATAGCTGTAGAATCGAGAAACACATTGTTTTATTGCGATTTACACAAGTAATGCGGACTGAGTCACGAGCCAAACATTGTACTATACGTGAGAACCTGGTGAAGTTTGTGAAATAGTTATGATGGAATAAAGGTCGACTGTTTCTCTGAAAGTAGATTTAGTCATAAAATTTTGAAATGATTTCTGCCAATTGCTAGATATGCCTTAAGGCGGAGAATTTATGCATCGAAGCACACATCCACATCACGTTTTTCGAAGTTTTTTTAACTCTACCTTGTTAGACGAAAGCACAGATGTGAATCGCGTGAACCAAAACATCGTCTTTCAATTTTTAAAAGTTCAGACAGAAACAAAGACGTATCATGCGAGCCCCGTCTTTTAAATTCAAATGTTCAGTTCTTCTAACTTTTTGTACGATTCATACGGACTTTACTGGGATGGGACTTCATCCGCACTGGCCATTCGAGTCGTTGACCAAGGTTTTTTCGAAATGCTCTCCTGCACTTAATACTTGCTGTACAAAAAAACAGTACGCAACCCAATTTTTTTGGAGTACGACTGTGGTGGCACCGACATGCTTGTACTTCTTGTATGACCTGTTGTTGTGTGTTGTGTCACTCCAGTCAACCAGGAGGAGTATATATCACTTTTTATGCAATCTTCGTAATCCTAATAAGGAAATTCTTGTTTTGGGGTATGAGAAGTGAACACTCATCAATAATTTTTAGATCAATCAAGTGACTTTTGATACCTCTAAAACTTTCGAGTGTTCTTCACAGGGAATTCGGAAGTGACCGGAACAGATGATTTTCTGAAGGTACAAGTTCAGAATTATACTATATATGGTGGAATGCGACGCTACTGCGATGCGACACTGTTCGGGTTTTCAAGGACGTTCTTTGCGTCCAACGATCGAGTAACTGGCCGTATTTTTCTCTCTTAATCGCTTTGTGTGCTCTGCCAGAAATTTATAGTAAGCTATTAACCTTTTCAGTTCTCCAGAATGATGGCCTGCTTGCGCAATGGTTTCGGGCATGCAATCTTGTATCAACTCTGACTTTGTGCGATATAGGTTTATATTGATCGCTAGTAAATCAAACTCTTAAGAAAAGGGTTTTATTACTATTTTTTAGATCCGTTTATTGTTTTAAAAAATAATTCTTCTGATCTCTTTTAACTTTTTTTGAAAATAGCGCAGCAGTTTAGTCGACTCATTGTGTCGCCTTCTTATAGCCGGAAATCATTGTCTTTCTTAAAAATTATTTTCCTAATCTCTGCTCTTGCTAAAAAAATTAATTTCCTAATGTATGTATGTAAGTATGTTTTAAAACGAGCGCAGGTGTTTACGCAGCTCATGGTGTTGCTTTCTCATCGCCCAAAATCAAAATAATTATCTCAATATTTTTTTTTAATCGATTTTAATCGTTTCAAGCAAAGCGCAAGTGTTTAGGTGGCTGATTCAATGATTTTAATGAGTCTACGACGCACCGATGCATCGGCACGTTTCACATAATTACGGCTAGTTAGGTGCCAGCAAGCGGGTGAATGCTTTGACGCATTCAGCCTGTGTGTGCCAAAATCTCGAGTTGAGTTTCAAAGGATCTACGAGAGCGAGAGATTATTTTATTCACCATATCCACCAAGAAAGGTCGGCCCGTCAGTTCGTGGTGAACCCGTCTGTCACCACCAAAAAAATCCCCACTACGAAAACGATCAAACCGCTATCACACTGTGGTGCTTGATCGCAACCACTATAGGACAAATGTTTGCTGCCGGGGCACTCGTAGTCGTTATAGTGAGCGAAAGCACACTTTCGCACAGCATAGGCTTTCGCAGGTACCACTGATTCTTCACTCCCAAAACAACACAACGCGTTCGCATCAAGACGATCAGTAGGAACTGATTCGACCTATTTTAGACCATAACAACAGCAGACAACTCTTGTTCTTAAGAAGACGCGCCTGCCTTTACGAGGATCCACTGAGTAAAGTGGAATTCACTACCCATAGCTTTGGCTGACCCCCTCTTATATATATATATATATATATATATATATATATTGCTGAAAACTAACAAACGGAACAATACATCAATCAATACAGCGCACCGATTATGAAGTTTAATTCAATGTTGAATTTTATTATGCTTTACCATATCTATTTATCTATTTCTGTGTGTTTGAACAGCATGGCCTATACTGGAAGCTCTAACCGTAATGACAAGTGACAAATAAAGATGGTTTTGACAGAAAAGTAGACACGAACTTCTGGAGCGATGAAAACAACAACTTTAGGTATTAAAATAGTCTCAACGATAACAGCAACGACAATCACAATATGAACAACAACAACGCCAACAACCAGGCCTTCGCCCTCAGCTGCTCAAAAGTATGAGAAACACTAATTGCAGTAAAAATAGAAATTGAAAATACATATCTCTCTAACACACTAGAGTTACAATCAGATACAATTGTGATACTGTTCATGCAATGATCAAATTGATAAAAAAAATGGCCATTCGTCACTAATTAACATCGACAAGCTACGGCATATACTGTCGAACGTGTATAATTGATTGCAGTCAATAGTCCACATTCACTACTATATATATATATATATATATATATATATATATACATACATACGTGCGCAAAACATATATTTATATATGTACATATATGTATAGGTATGTATGTATATATATGGTAGGTTAATTTTCGTTCGATTTGTAGTACATCAGTAAATCACTTTATCGTCTAAAAAACGGTCATAATACAAATGTGTCACACGGGCGCTCCCGAAATGGAGCGAGGGACGCGCGTCGGTCTTGTGTCGTGTGTCTTCGGTCTTCACGACTTCAGCTAATTCTCGTCGCTAGTCGGCACCAAGAGCCACCAACAACTTACTGTGTGTGTGTATAGTGTGTTCGAAGGTATGCGGGTGTATGTATACATGCACAATGTGCCTATATACATGCAGATTGTGGATGTATGTATGCACATTGAAATTTACTCCTAACGCCAATGACTTGCTCCGTCCTCTGCCCAGAACGGACTCGGTGCCGGTCGCCGCCCAGTTATTGACCTAACATAACTAGTCAATAACTGGGCAGCAGCAACAGCAGCGGTTTACCACTGATTTGATCGCCCCTAGTGCTGTGTTTGCCGCTGTGGACCACTTCAGACGCGACGTCTGAAGTAGACGACCAGAAGCGGACAAGCTGAGAGATCAGTGGCGTGCAGCCGGCATTAGCAGTGGCAGTGGGCGGCCACGTCACCTGCCTGGTGCCGCTGCACAATGCTGCGCAGGTTGGTGGGCCCGCTGTGCACGTTAGTTCTTAAGGCTGTGCACGTTATCGGGTCGGCTGTGCACGTTAGTGGGTCAACTGTGCACGTTAGTGGGTCGGCGGTGCACGTTAGTGGGTCGGCTGTGCACGTTAGTGGCTCAACTATGCACGTTAGTTCTCAAGGTTGTGCACGTTAGTGGGTCGGCTGTGCACGTTAGTTCTTAATGTTGTGCACGATTAGTTTTTAAGGTTGTGCACGTTAGTTCTTAAGGTTGTGCACGTTAGTTTTTAAGGTTGTGCACGTTAGTTTTTAAGGTTGTGCACGTTAGTTTTTAAGGTTGTGCACGTTCGTTCTTAAGGTTGTGCATGTTAGTTCTTAAGGCTGTGCACGTTAGTGGGTCAGCCGTACACTTTAGTGGGTTCGGCTGTGCACATTAGTGGGTCCGCTGTGCACATCAGGCCGTTGTGCACGTTGCTAGGTGTGAGCAGTGCACGTTAGTGGGTGTCGGCTGTGCACGCTCTGTGTGTGCTATCGCTGATGACGAAGGTGCTGCTGGCAATTACTGGGCTACTGCAGCTGACGCCGTTGGTTATCAAATAACAATGACCAACGACAGGATAAAACGATCTCTTCCGGTTCTCGCCAATTGCAATTGATGTATTTACGTGAGAGAGAGAGAGAGAGAAAGAAAGAGATGGAGTCCGAGATCCGAACATATGGGAGAGGCATCTTTCGTAATAGTACTATTCCTATTAAGTGCGAAATATTTTAAACAGCCCTCACTTGTTGCAATTTCAGTACCGTATTCTCGTCGGCGACAAAACAAGTTTTTTTTTTATAAAAGCATGCAAAAAATGTCTTCTATTCAGCAGAGAAGATTGCCTGCCCGGCATGAGTAAAACTAGCGTTGAATGTACGTGTGTGTAGCTAGCCATTGAACAACAACAAGAACGCATCCCGCCTGGTTCCGTAACAACAATAAAACGGCACCGCTATTAATTAGTTGTGAATGAGTGATGAAACACCGATTTGTTATTGCTGCCGCCAGTGTTGTCGATATAGCTTAAACGCTTTGCCTTCATTGCCGCCGGCGCCGCCGCCGCAAAGATTCTCCCCACGACCCCCGAAATTTGTTGGTGGCCGCAGGTCACGACAACAAAGAACAAAGACAGCAGGAGCAGAACCAACAACAACAGCAACAACAACAACAACAACAACAGGAATAACAACAACGTCAGCGACGACAATCACTGGTACGTCTACAAAGACCATGATGATATGATCACTAGATAGATGGCTTTGATAGGTGTTGCGCGACATCGTCACGCAAGCCAAAGCCCGATTCACGTCACGTCTGCAAGGAAATCGCACGATTTGCCACAGTCCGTCCCCGCCGTTTCTTCTGGGCACAGCCGTAGTTGCCGAAGCTGAAGTGCTGAAAGACGGCGACAAACAACAACAACAGCAGCAACAACAGCAAGAACATCAAATAAAGGGGTTAATGAAACATTGTCGACATTAGGAGCCAATCAACCAAGTCAATCAACCAAGTAGCAACGTGACTCACAGCGTGTCATCATTACTGTTTATCAAACGCGCGCATCAAACGATACGCTAATGGACAACTGTTGGTCATCAATGGTGAGCTCACCCGGACAGCTTCGTTGGCAGGAATTGGTGGAATGATCGATCCCCGTTTGCCTAATTTTCTTGTTTTTGTCGTCTTCTTTGTTGTCTTTCTCTTCTTATTCTTCTTCGTCTTCTGTTTTTTTTGCCGGTGCCGCCAGCTCCGCTAGTAGCACGGATGTTTGTCGAGAATAGCCCGAGGCACCTGTGACTTGGACCTGGAACACCACTCGCCGAATAACGAAGGCTCGGCGATTTTTTGCTCCTGTATCTCGACCAGACGACGCATAAGATCGTAGTTAATCCGCTCGCTTACCTGTAAATTGAGTCAACAACGCGTTTCTGCCTCAAACGTGTGCTGTCCTCTTCAAATTCCATCGTTCTCATCCTGCAGTAAAATACTCTTTGCCTTTTACCTTACAGCTAGTCGCAGTCACAGCCCAGGCTGTGTCAACTTGGTCAACGATTTAGCATTCGGAATAGAACATATCTCAGTTGACATGATCGAGAAAAGAGCCGGATGGCGGCAAGTATGGTGTTGTTTTGTCGATAAGGTTTCTCCCTTTGATGAACGGCCGCCTTAATTCGCTAATTAGCTGTGATGACCAAACGCCTTGTGGTGGAGCCTCTGAAGATCGATCTCTCTCGAACAATATATGTCATTCAATTCGACTGAAGATTTATTTTCAATTTTGTAATGATTACTAACGTAAACTTGATTAATAAAACCGAATTGAAGACAGTTAGTCGTAATTATAGTGTAGTTACCCACGGATTTGATTGCTTACCCCGTGTAGATATTTGGTTCGGTTAAAGCTCTGCTGCTGCTGCTGCTAGAATCCATTTATGGAGACAGCCTACATACACCTACATGAGATATGAGAACGCGCTGGCGATACGAGCGCGTTGCTACCACTACTGTGCTAGGAGCTCATTGCAATACATTACGAACGCGAACAAAACTTTTCATCCTGTAATAAAGTTGTGGGGTGATACCAATAATTCACCCCGCAGTCCTTACCCTCGAGTCTTTCTGGTAGTCCGGGTGGTTGACAATAAACTGGCGAATCCACGTGGCTGTTGTGAGAAATTCGCCATTGGCTCTCTTCGACAGTAGATTGAGGTAGTGGTTGATAGTGCACTGGGTGTCGATATCAACCTCCATTGATTTGAGGTACTTTTTGATTAACGGAATGAGGCCGGGAAACGATGACGTTCCATTCATAATCTCATTTACCGACATCTTCACGATGTGGGGTTGGGGATGTCCATTGGTCTTCGATGACTCCGGCGTCAATGTATCTCTGAATAGCCAAGAATAGCAAAGACAATTACGTGTTGGTATTGTTAGATACTACGTAATAAAAAGCGTAACTTTTTCGGAAGATTTCGATAATGCATAATGCGTACGCCACACTAGCAGCCTGCGTGACTAGTGTGGAATTTACAAACTCCCTAAACCCGGAGTCCTCCCCACCCTTCCAGAGTCGGTTATACTTATAATTTCTTTGAGAGGCGTCCCAGCAGTTTCTCTATGATTAAACTATGTCTTCGTCTATTTTTCTGCATATATACATGCATTCAGACGAAGGGGGCTTATGCCAAGATATACACCGTTCTAAATTGATTTAACACCGTTCTAAATTGACCTGTTTCGAAGTCGGCAAAGGCATTCACTAAGTGTGTTTCTACTGAGTTTTTCCTTTCCGCTGAGAACGCGTCCGCCAACCGAAGGCCGGTACTATACCAGATTTAATTAGAAGCAGGTACCCACTAACCTCGTTGTTCCGTCTTCGTGATGGACTCCATTAATTCCGAAGCCTTCAAGGACAATGTCTTGCCTGAACCAAAACGTACTTCGTCGAGCAGCATCGCGTATCTGAGCCTCTTCCATATTTTCGTCTGAGGAACACAAGCGATCAACAACCAACAACATCGAAAGTTACCATCAACGACAAAAATGCCTCACTGATGTTGACCTCGCAGGCTACGGCACTTCTTTGTCTAACCTGCCATCGCATTCGCAGCAAACATCGTGCGCTCGTGCGAAATGCACCAACAACCACATAGGCCAACCACTAACTATCGCAGTTGTACGTCTGGTAATTATCTTGAGTAACAAGCGTGACGCTTGGGTTAATTTTTAAGCATCTTCAACATAATTTATCACAGACTCTTCAAAACAAGAGGGATACAATCTAGTCTGTGCTTTACATGGGCGGTTCCCGCTTTTCGATAAAAATGTTATAATAGAAAAAAAATCGATACTTATCCAGTATGACAAGAGCAGCAGAGGAAATACCGCGAATAAGTATATATATATATATATATATATAAATATGAAATGCGAGGAAGTAACTATTCTTTCAACGACAGGCAATGACGACTTTTGAATGTTTTTATTCTGCGTAAGGACTATAGCAAGAATAAATGTTGATGACAAATTCAGGAAGTACCCACCGAGCTTCGATATGGGTATAAGAAAATCGAGGCCGTATGACAGGATAACGCGTGACAGTAAGACGACGAACACAGTGAAGGCGGCATTTTCGAATTCGGTCGTCTGAATTTCCATAGGGCGGAACTCGACTCGCCAGCCAATCGAAGACTCCGGCGGGGGTGGCTTGAAGCGCATATTGTACCAGTTCGTCGATTGAAGATTTTCAAAGTGGTCCGTGTCTTTGGAATCGTCCTGATGTATTTTCTCACTAAAGATGACCAGCGGATCACGAATCAGAAGGTGGGCGACATGCTGAAACAAAGCCAAGAAACACGCACAAATGCACTAATTACGCATACGGACTGATTGCTCAACAGACGAGTATCACCACCACGGGCAGAAAAGGCGGTAATATCTTCCAAAGAAGTGACAAATCTGCGCTATGCAATAAGCAAAAAATGTATTTTAAGCTGTGGCTAACGTCACCGTTTAGGATGTATATATATATATATACCTCGATACTCCAGTACTGTCTCCCAGTAATTGCGCCGCACCTAACATTACGCGATCTCAAAAATTTAGACCGTGTAAAGGCGTGCTTTGTGAAACGTGTACTGGGATTACCCAAGAACGCGTCAGCTACCTTGGCACTAGAACTTTGCGAAGAACGCACTCTGGTAGACATTCAGGGAAGACCGAAACGTACATTTTGTTATGTGCAACTATACAGATGGGCCTGCTTTTCGCTCAGCGAAGTGGAAACGTGCCTTTCAAAGTAACCGACCATTAGTGTGCAGGGTAACATGGCGCGGTTATCACCATTATATGTGCCTCAAAGGTAAATGTTATTATATTAACGACTGTGTATGTAAGTTTTGTGGTGAGTACAACATCTGTCGATATCATGTTCTAATATGTTCGGCATTAGACTCTTACTCATTACAGGCGCGTGTGAACGAGATATTGTTATAATTTCGTAGCAAACAATGTGTGTCAAGCCAATTATACTACCAACAACTATGGTGAATAAATATGATGTGTGTGTATTTATAAAGATATACATGCTAATGTGTATATATATATATATATATATATATATATATATATATATATATATGTATATACACATCCTAATGTGTGTATATATATACATCCTAATGTGTGTATATATATATTGTAAGATTTTTGAGGGTGTATTCTTATGTGTATTTCTACACACACAGGCAAAGATGAACGTCGAGATCGAGAACTCGATAGAGAAAAGGAGAGGCAACAACGCAAGCAAAGTGCCTGTCTATATGCTACGTCTTCAAAGGGAGACACTTTGCTGCTGCTGCTAGCCCCTGGACAGCCGATGGATTAACAAAAGATGATACACCTAAGTGGGTGGTGTATCTATCATTTCTGGTCTGACTGGCTGACTGGCGTAAACGGCATATACCTGCGGGTACCTGCCTGCCAGAGCCCGATACCCCGCTTTACCTTGAGAAAGAAGATCCACTTCACTCGCTGTCAGGTGTTCAGTTTCAAGAAGCGTCATGCTCCTAAGAAGGAAAGCCTTAGTTACGACGGACACTACACTTCTACTACAAACACCCTCACCCCCACCCACCAGCACTGGTGCTGCTGTTTCTGTTGTGACACGCAGAACTATGGCGTTCAGCGCTACCTCTCCCTACACTATGCAGACGTTTATGCGCGCGACCCGCACAGTCCTCACTTCGACGACGACGAAGACGGCGATTTGAACCTCCCTTCTGTTCCCCCACCAATCCCCACCTCATCATCCTCCCTGTTGTCTTGTTGACGGACTTCAGCAGGGATTCTTCGTCTCGCCAGTTCGCCGAGGGAGGATATTCGTCAAATTGACGGCAACAAGGCTGCTTCGTCTGACAGCCCCAGCCCACGCTGGATGACGTCGAAGAGCAGCTCAAAGGCCCTCCTTGTTGAACGACTCAAGTATCTACAGAGCAGTGAAATTTATGGAACAAGAGATATGTATATATATATATATATATATATATATATATATATATATCGTGTGGGCTCAAAGAAGGGGCAAATATCTCAGAGCGGATATTCGTTAGGATGCAGCCTCCGCCAACTTCTTCAGCACAGCTGCCAGTAAAGCCTGCTGCGCGAAGCGAGCGTAATCACAAGCTGGCTTGAGACGCGACCGCAATGCCATCGGATAAGAGATGAGCAAGAGCCGAAAGCCGAACCAATGAATCGGGGGAACTTACTGAACACTCAGCCATCTGGTGCACTAAAACGTTGCTAGCTTACCTCATGCACAGGGATTCGCTTCATAACTTACGACTGGCAATTTATTCAAAATATTTTGAGCCTCTCTTTCTCCGCGCCCCACGTCTCTATTCTTTCTCTCTCGTTTTCTACTTTCCCTATTTCCCTCCTGATTTCTATAATCTTCCGCTCTGGTTTAGAAAATTTGAATTTCAAAATAACGCTTCTATTCTCGTACGGGCAGACAACCTGCTATGCGTGTGTGCGAAGGGCCAATGAATTCCCATCTTAAATATGCTGCCTGTGTTTTCGTACATTGCCTAGGTTTAACGCGAGCTCTGGGGGCCACCAAGAGGTGGTTCATCTTCGGATGAGGTAGGAATAATAATTTATGATTTTGTTCTACCTATTTGCACTCTGATGTGTAATTTATGTCGCATCTTTTGTTATTATTTTACTGCTACAATAATTCTCATCAATTGCTACCTGACTAGTTTTGCCAAGCATCCCATCAAGGCAACCCATAGTGAATTATTCTTCAAATATACGAGTACTTGAGGTACTCTACGTTAGAGTTAACAAAATAAATGTATTTTTTCACTTCAGCGTAATGGGAAAAATAACAGTCAATATTATTATTTTATTAGTCTTTACGTCTTCTAATAGGGTGGAGTGAACGTTTCCATTGTTATGAGTTAATGTGTTATGACCATGGTGTCAAGCTGACGGGAGGGAAAATGCTGAGCCGCAAAAAAAACGGCATGTCCTCTTATCGATGTCCATGATACGCCTTGTCGACTTCTCACTGTTACAAGCGTCGAAAAATGTCGATTCATGTGCTCTTTTAGACGGTCCAAAACAGCTGGCTCCTAATAAGTGTATTATTATTATTACTATTGTAAAACCCAAACGTGTACCTACTCACCCTCACTCATAAATATATATAGCCGATGATAATGGCGCCGTTTCCTCTACACACTGCGAGCGAAAATTGCTGACGCATCGCTTCCATGACGGCGAAACTTATTATTATTATTATTAAGGAAAAAAGCCAAAAGGATTGTGCTGAGCAAAGTAACTATAAAAAAGACTGGTAATGCAGTAGACAGAAAAATAAGTCAATGTAAGAAAGTAAAGTACGGTAAGACTTGACTTGTCGACAAATCATATTACACCCGCTAAACATTGTCATGTTAAAAAAATATCTGAGCTAAACGCAGTTTTTACCGCCGTTGAAAAATAGTACTTCCCTACTAATGAGAAAGGCACTATACTACGCATAGCTATATGTATGCCAATATAATAGTACAGTGTGCACGCTGCTATTTCCCATTGCTAACTTATCAAGGCTGTACAAAGTTTATAAAAAAAATTCTAAATTGAATTAACTAGAAATATTATTATTTTTCTAACTTAATACGATGTTATCATAACACAAGTTCTGTTATATCATTCCGTATAGCAATGCGCGTTTCTTACAACGTATGTTTTAGCAGTTGCCTGGCTTTAAAATGTCCTTTAATTGCGTTATCTCGAATTGGCTAAACACCTGAGTATATCGTATCCTCATATGACACGACAAAGTGTCTGACTATTTCATTGTCAACCGTCATGCTCCTAGGAGCAAAGGCTCCATTCATGTTTGTGGTGTTTGCCCTGCCGAATCATTGAGCTTAGATACTCAAGCTTCAGCTTGGTGGACTGCACGCCGCATCCGACCGCAATGTGTTTACTACGGTCGTATTGTACAACTCCTTTTTTAACAAAAGAGTATTGTATTGTCTCTTTTGTATTCAATCGAATAGTCAGGATAGAGATCGACGTGTGAGCGTTACCAACCTGGGCAAGAAGATGATCAACCCCGTTTGCACGTAGCTTGTCATAATAGTCCGTGTTGTAGACGACCTCAATGTCGTTAAAATGTTCTCCTTTCTCCGAAATGTAACAGTCGATGGTACTGTACCGAGACTTTTTGATGCGCGCCTTTTCATCGTCTCGCCGACAGTCGACCGAATCGCCTATAAAATGTTCACTGGTGTTACTATTAGTCTTGTTAGCCAGTCTATCGGACGTAAATTATTCGAGCAATATGACCCCATCTAACAAATGCAAATATAAAAGATCTCTCTCGCTATATATATATATATATATATATATATATAGAGAGAGAGAGAGAGAGATAACTTAGGCGTTGTGAAATCCAGTTTCGTAAATATACTACGTTTGAAGCTGGAATATTGAGAAATTATGTATACTGTTGCGCTAGCTAAATCAAAACAAATTGTGACCTCTAGTGAGATTATTATATTTGTGCTATTAGGGCACCTATAATGATGAGATGATTAGACTCTCAGTATCGGAAGAAGAAACGTGAAGTGTTTGGCAACTCTTCGCGCGTCTGTTTGCTCAATGTATAAAAACCATTTAATTCAATAACTGCTTAAAGTCGAGGCCAAAACTGCGCGCATCCCCATTGCACCGCGTCACGAGATCGGGGTGAGTGATGTTTTATGTTGTCACCGAGACATCGACAAATTTGTGTGTTCTAAATATATTTTTATAAGCGGTAGGGACACTTTACGCGGCGGCTGTTTAAATGAGGTTCGAATCGACGCTGATTCGAAGCGGGAAGTGCATCGAAAAAGGTTACCTAGCTGCTTGTCGTGCGGGCTTAGCAGACACCTACCAATAACGTTCCAGCGACAATCCCGTTCGCTGAGGTAACCTCGAAACGCGGGTGAGGCGGCGCTGAGCGCCATCACGATAGGGCAGATCGGCGCCAGCTGATCGTATAACCTTCGTGCTTCCGACATGTTACAAGCCTGGAAGGTCACCTGCAGACAGCAGTTTCCCATACCTGCATCACGACCACACGATACAGAGCAACGCACGTAGCAACGTATATATATTATATTATATATATATATATATTATATATATATATATATATATATATATATATATATATTATATATATATATATATATATATATAAATATATATATATATATTATATATATATATATATATACGTGTATACGTTTTTATACGTCGCAAGGTTTTATACGTTATCTTACTTTTACTTTTAGCAGGTCTATCTAATGTTCTTGTTTTCTTCTCCTTTTCTTAGACGTCGCTTTGCCACGTTCAACGATAGATATGTAGTTTGATTTTCTTTTATTAAGACTACACTCTCTTTGTGTCTATAATAATCCGTAAATACCTATCTCCATTAAATAAATATATATATATATATAAATGTGTATATAACCGAAAATGTAGAGGTGACAAAAATTGCTTACCGTAGCCCATACAGTCCATATATATGTGATCTGGCTTAATGGCTTTTTGTGCATCTGGATCTCCTTTTGCGTCTTCGACGAACGGGTTGGGCGTGCGTACGTCTCTGAAGATCGGTACATGGATAGCCACCTTCGCGATATAATAATGATATAAACGTATACGCATATTTTTAGATAAAGATATATATATATATATATATATATATTTTTTTTTTTTTTTAGATAAAGATATATATATATATATATTAATGCTTATGCATATACACATGTATAGGTGGTGTATATTGCTTGCTGTCGTGCCTCGGTCATCAGGTAATCAATACGGTCAGGTATTTCATGTCATTCGCAGCCTTGCTCCGGCTGGAGTTATACACTAAATGTTTACTGTTTCCAATTCTTAAATAAACCAAGACCTAATTGTATGCGATATTTTTACAAACAAATTTATTTTCCGTTTAATTCATTATGTATATGTTACACATACATATATACACACTTACACGTGACTACTTCAAATGCATAATTAAAAAACAGTTAGAAGAAAATAAACTTAAATATTTAAGCATTATGTATATATATACATGTGTGTGTGTGTTATGAACACTTTATTGAGTACGCATATATATATATATATATATATATTTATATATATTTCTTCCGTAAATCGACTAAGATTTCGTTCATTCATAAGCATTTGACAAGATAGCCACTAGTCAGTTAATTTTTACCTTTTTGCCGCGTCGTTCGTAGATGCTTCGCGCCAGTGTTTTGAACCGCGGATGTCCGTGGAAGACAGCTTCGTCGGGAAATGAGAGCGACTTCAGGTACGAGGTTTCCCAGTTAGCCACGTAAGGCGGATCTGTGAAGATGCTACAGCCGAGTTGAGGGAATGTAGTCAGGCATACCAGATGCTCATTGTCCTAAACGGAAAAGATCGGAGACCAGTCAACGCAACAACAGCAGCGGCAACAAAAATAACGGGCGCAAAGGTGCCGTAAGCATAGCTACCAAATCTTGGTTCCCTAAAATAGATGAATTACAATCAAACTACAACAGGGTTGTAGACACGTTATTGCGTCATGCTTGGCGCAGATGAAGCAACAGGTTGCATTTAAGCTGTCACGACAGAGAGAGCCAAAAACTTCCGGGTGCTTTGTATTATTCTTATTATTATTATTATTATTATTACATTGCTCTGCTAAGCCAACAAAAGCAACTGACCGCAAGAAGACGCTGCACGTATTTCCGTCGCGCTCTCATATTCGCTTCGACGATATTGAGGTGAGACAAAAGACTTCCGTACGGCTGACCCGGGGTGCCCTCAAGCATGTAGGCCGCAAACTCTGGCCGCCACAGGCTCTTGGCGCGTTTTGAATCGATATTCTCTTCCTCCTGCAATATCGGAAGCAGCTCCTGCGCCCGCAGACTCAGCCTGAAATGACAGCGTGGAAAAACGCACCCAAGACTTATGCGTTCAGTACTTATGTAACACATTTATGTGTGGAAACGAAAATGGCGTACATAGATTTCGGGGTTAAGGTTGTGGCTGTGGCATCTAATGTACCCACCTGTAGCTCATGTCCATCGAAGCGTATAGGATGTTAGTTAGGCAGCCACACATCCCAATTACAATAGTTGGCATTTGCTATCGTGTATATCGCAACGCTTATTAACATATAAATAAAAAATTTGAAAAATTTCTTCGATGGGTTGTAGGTTTGTCTAGGTATAGCATTCCTTCAAGGATCAAATTCTGAAGTTATCCCTTAGTTGCTCCCAAAGCTGTTACGGAACATACAATAAAAAAACAGTATGGCGTACAGCAAAACGTTTTTATGACAACTTTTGCACTCCTCTTATAAATGTCTGTTTATTTGGATTTTAGCGTCGATGATAGTCGTTGAAATGCTTTAATCGAAATATCGTTTATTCCCTCTTGGTACGTGCATGTATATACTTCTAACTATTTATTTCAATGATATTTAGAGCGGCAGCATTCATATTACCTAATCACACATATCGCCAGTGTAACCTTCTCCAACACCTACTAAAGAAGTGCCTCCCATTGGTACAGCCTCCTCTTTAAAAAAAAAAACCTGGTGCTTTCTAACAGTTGGTCTTGACATATAGATTATATATATATATATATATATACTACACAACACGTTCGATGAGGCACATTTAAAAAAAGCACACGAGACGCCCTTTGTGCATTACTGGATTAAGGGTATGCCCTACCCATCTGGTAAGGAGTATTTAAATCTACTAAAGCTCAGGATCAACGCACTACCAACGCGTGCCAGATTGGCCAGGGGACGCCCGGGCTACAACAAACGTTTTAGACACGGGTGTCATGCGCGTGAGACGTTGGCTCATGTCGCTTAAATGTGCGATACAACGCACAAGCAAACTATAAAGAGACATGACGACGCCTGTGATCGCGTGGCGCGTCTTCTCCGCGAGAGGGGTCATGAGGTGGTTGGTGAGCGAGTATTCCGTCAACCGAGCGCAACGAGTCTAAAGCCCGACCTCGTAATAACAACACCTACTGAGGTCTGGGTCTTAGATGCCGAGGTTTGCGGCATCCCGAACGCTCTTTGACATTGGACACGGCCACATTAGCAACAGTGGTCGAATGAAACCCAGACCCGTCGCTGCACGAGATCTTGGCCATTGTCGACGTACCCCATAAATCCGTTCAAAGGCATCTCCATGCCTAGGGATTCGTCCGCAGGTTGGATGTATGGGTGTCGCACGTGCTCAGCAATCGCCAACTGGAGAAGCGTGTGCTAGAATGCGATCAGCTCCTAAAAAAGGGGGATGATAATTCGATACTCTATAAGAATGTTGTGCGCAAAAAGACGCAGCTTAAATAACGAAGCGAGCCTCAAGCAACTGCCAAGCCCGGACCCCATACAAGGAAAGTAATGCTAAGTTTTTGGTCGGATGTGAAAAAGGTGATCTAACGTGAGCTGTTACAACTAAACGAAGCGACCAATACGATCAAATACTGTCAACAACTGGACAATTTGAAGAAGGCAATTGAGCAGAAGCGGCCGGAATTGACGAACAAACGAGAAGTGACTTTCCACCACGACAGCGCTAGACCGCACACATCTTTGCTCAGCACCAAACAGCTTATTGACATAAATAATATATTTATTACAGTCCCTCGTATAGTCCTGACCTTGCTCCATCGGATTATCATCTGTTTCGGTCCCTTCAAAATGTCCTTAATAGCAACGGATTTGACTCTTTCGAAAGTGTTAAAACGTATTAGTTCGGAAGCTAGAACGCCACCTTCTAGAGAAATGAAATCGTGAGCTTGATTGAACGTTGGGCTAAGGTAGTTGAACAAAGTGGACAATACAGCATGTGTCTTCAAAAATGGGTGAAAAATCCGAACGGACTTATAGATCAACCTAATATATATACAGCTTCTAATATACATATATATATATATATATTAATATATATATATATATATATATATATATATATACAGCATATATATATATATATATTAGAAGACCGGGTGCAGCAGCTGACTTGTTAGCGTCTGTACAACGTCTGTAATGCCAATCTTGTTGATCGTGTTTCTGATTAAAAAGGTCATTTTACTCGCGAGAACGCTTGACACGCACAGCTGCAGTGGTAGCTTTTTATTTGTCTTCTCTCGTAACGATAGTCTCCTTAGACCAAGCGACGATGCTGTAGACTTTACCCCTTTGGGCTTATCGTATCCATAAACAGACGGACGCCGTCCTCACTGCGGTTCAGCGATTGACTTAGCAAGCTGCGTTAAATCGTCTCAAGGTTATTTTGACTTAAACCGTATGACGCAACCTGTATATTACGACTTTAATAGATTATAATATTCTACAGCTATACATCAAGGCCGCTGCTCACACAAGGCCGCTGCGCTTTTGCTGGTAGACAAATATATTCTCTGCATGACGAGTTGCAAAGCGGTTGTACGATGGACATACGTTCGTGTGGCTCACTTCATAGGTACGCGTTCAAGTGACTACGCCTAAAGCTGTCTGAACCTACCGCGTGAACAGGCCAAGTTGGAGGAGGAGGGGCGGGGGGAGACCATAAATGATCATAGTGCGAAAACTGAAAACAAAGCTCGCGCACCGTTCGAAGGAATCTCTTGACCCCTTGAGCATGGCCGCAGGGTCCCCATACATCTGCATGAGTGAAGCACACCGCGTCACCGTTTTAGACCGAAACAACGTGCAGCTGTTATCAGAGTCTTGTTTAATTGCACACTTTTTTTTCGGTAAAGCCAAATTCTTCGTTTTGAAACTGAAGTTGAACAAACACGAATCATATACAGACAGATCGAATATAGTGGAATAGAATAGTGTCTAAGACAGAGAGAGAGACAACTTACCTCGCTGTTTTCTTAGCGTGATTAAACTTGACAAGGATGTACTCGAGCTCATCTCCAAACTTGAGGCAGTCGTTCTGGCGGTCTTTGAGCTTCTTAAAGATGTTGATAAACTGTAGTACGGCGTGTTGACGCACATGTTCGCAGTGTTTCTGCACCTCGCTCCACGACAGTGGCGTTCCTTCGGAAAGCAGCCCCATGCTTCAGAGTTCTTCTGCCCGCTACAGCAGTAGCACGATTCGCTCACGAGTAACGTCCACGTTCGATCTACCGACCACCTGACCGAGGCTCCGAATACAGCAGCGGCCACAGACTGATCCAGTGCCGACGACGTGGTCAACTATCTTCTAGTGTCGCCTGGTTTAACGTAGTCAGCGAACAGCAACCGTTGTAACAATAGCAGAATAACAGCAATGGAGTTGTTTGCCAGAACAAACCGGTCAAATCCGGTTAACATGGAAAGTGAATTGCTACGGCCTATTTTTACTAGCCCAGTAGCGCTCGGACATGGGTGTTGTGAAGTTGACGTATGTCTAAAAACGTCTGCGTCGTCACTTCGTAACGCAGAAAAAGAAACACAAAATAAGTTCCTAGATCCCTGAACAAATCAACAAATGTCCACGTTTCTGTGAAAAAAGCGTCAGTCGTCGCCCTATCAACGTCAACTACGACAGTAAGCTCGTCGAAGACCAGCGTTAAGATGTTTTCCCACCACCATTGCTTACTGGTTAAAAATATTCGAATACTAGTTAGCTCTCAGATAAGTGTACCCACGGCAAGCGCATAGTTAAGTGCATACGCTCGCGTCTTTATGATACTCATTGGGAAGCAGTTAAATCCCAACGTTTACATGCGTATGGTACAAAAGGAAACATAGATTTTTTGTTGTAAATTAGTGTATAAATACAAGGTTATACAAAAGGCATTCCCTTCGGCCTCTCCCTATACAAATACCTACATGATTAATCTAAGAATATATATATACACGAAACACCTGCTTATAAGTGAGAAACGACCATGCACCTGTAACGTAAAGTCGAAGAATCAATGCGAGGCGTTTATGCGTTGTGATACGCTACGTTAGAGATCTGTTGTTTGGTAAACAATGGATAAAAGCTGATTCATTAGCAGGGCGGTATCAAGATTATTGATATCGCCGTCTGAAGGTCAGGCGGTTAAAGTAAAGAGCTTGAGAAGAACCTGGTCGTAATGAATAATACAATGGCAACAGCAAGATGATAAAAATAACTAGCATACGTATAGATGGGTTGAATAGAGTAACCAGAGTAACAGAATAGTTAAAGCTAGCACAGACGTGCCATATCCGCTCTGCTATTTTTCTCGCTCTCTCTATATATCTATATATTCATCTCTGTCTCGCTTTATCTCTGTTTGCTTTCACTTGATTCGTTGCATCCCATGTCTCCTATTGTATGCGGTGTAGAGTAGGCTTGACGTGCTCCTTCGTGAAATCAGTAACGCTTGCACTGCTGCTGCCGCTGCTACTGCCAGCGGCGCGGTCATATGAGAATGCGCACACTGCATGGTCATATGAGAAAGCACGTATCGCACGAGGTCTTATCTGAGTCCAAGAACGACGTCAAATGAGCGCACGCGTGGGGCAACTGAACAGGAGAAGGGTGGCGACGGGCGGTGCAGCGACGCCCATAATGCCAACAAGCAGATAACGTGCGCTTCGACGTATTCGCTTACGATCGGGAATATGAACGAAAATGGAACTTGTGTGTATGAATATGTCTGCATGTATATATATATATATATATATATATATATATATATATACAAGCTAATTTGGGTAGACACCGCGATAACGTAATTTGCCGTGTTCCTCATTGCAGGCCGTAAATGAATACAAACTAAAGATTCTCCAAGCGCCATACCAAGTGTTAGAAGCTATTTAACAGACGAAAGACGAATCGACGGCGGTTCTAAGTCCAGGGCTTATTTCAGAACGAGAGAGGGTCGCTTTTCCTGTCAGGGTATCGACTAGTTGCGTAGTGAAAGTTGAGTTTCTTAAAGTCAACATCATTGTTGGGTATATCCTTAAGGTATAGTTCATTCGTGGGAATCCGGGTCTATGCCACCAGATACTAAAAGCTGTTTGTAGGTGTGTGGCCGTCACGCAAGAAGCATTTTTCAAAGAACTTTTTGTTTGGCTGTTCGGAAAGCATCTTGGAATTATCTGTGAACTCATACAAGCATCTATACTTTCTTTGTATTATATACGTCACTTGAAGTTATTCCAGGAATTGCGATATTCCTTCCTTCGTTATATGTACTGCTTGATCTCGATCTTGACTTAAATTGCTCTACATTTTCACTCATTGAGTGCTAGTCCGCTACATTCTTCAAACTGTCACACTGACCGGAGATCTGCTGGCTCACCCAGTGTGGCAACTCTAAAATCACAACTGTTAAATAAAAATTGATAATCTTGTCATCAAGTCGGATGGATATCCCGGATCGAACAAGGGCCGGGCCAAACGGGTCCCCTCGGTGGGCTCCCACTGGGCTTTCAGCCTATCGAATTGTTGCCCCAAGACAAAATAGAAGTTTGTACAAATATTTCACACTATGAGCAATTCCCAGGATTTCTCTATTTGTTTTTGTTATTTTGCACTCTCGCATATGTATACGACCTTAAATACACTGCGAACAACCAATTTAACAAAAACTCTTGCAGGTCATTTTAAGTTTAAGAACGACTGGGCTTCGTGCACGACTGTTTCTGCATTGCCTTTTTACACCAATCGCTAATCTTATTGTTTTATCTGTGATCATAGCGCTCTGTCCAGTAGCTTTGCGCAATTATACAAAATCAATCTGACCCGAAGCAACCGACTATCGACGCCGTTTCATATCATAAGTAGTCGTATTCCCCTATGGGAGCGTATGACTACTAGGGCTACAACACCAAAATCAAAAAAAACAATGGCTCAGCATCACACAGCCGATTCGGACCACGTCCACAGAAGACATACCAGCTTAATAGACAGCTTCCCGGGGATCTAAGGGTTGAAGAACTAGCTTCAAAATGCCCCTCAATCACCCCCGGAAAGCTGTAAAAAGCTACTAATTAGCAGAATAGATACCCTGAACAAGTAGAACCAGCAATCCAGCCGGCCCGGATGCTGAACAAATTCAAACTGTACAGCTTTGAAAAAATAGTACAGCTTCAAACATGGCTCGCTTACCTACCCTCTTGCGCAACTGCTAATAGGCCACGATGGCTCCTTTCAGAGGACCTACACAACGTTGGAAAAACTGACTTCTCAGTATGCTGTATGTGCACTGCTATGAACGCTGTGTCTATTTTAATAATGAGCGAGACTACTGTCTAAGACCCGCGACTCTACCGACAAAGACGTAGACTATGCACTCACAGCCGGGTTCCCACGGGTCCGTACTGGGAGTGTGGAAAAGAACCTATGATGGAATACAACTTAGACTCCTACAATCCCCCCTTCCCCAAAACGGTTTATTCCGTCGCCTACGCAGACGATCTGGCACTGATCGGTACTGCCTGTGGCGAAGATCTGCTCAAAGAAAAAGCCAACGGAGCTGGCAGATACAATATCTCTACGCGCTTGGTATCAAATTGGCTTTATAAAAAATGACAAGCAATTATTTTAGACGGCATAGAACATCATTCTATATTCTGCACCCTAATGGGAGCGCACGACTACCAGGACTACAGCTCGCGGCTCTCTCAACAAGGCTCAAATACTTATGGCGCCCAACATCGCACGGCTTTCACAGTAGGCACACAAGTTCTCTCTAGACAGATTCCCTAGGACTTGCGAATAGAACAACTAGCTTAAGGATGCCCGTTATTCAACCCCGGGACGAAGGGACTACTAATGAGCAGAATAGATATGTTAAGCAGATGGAACCAGCAATATGAAGCAATCTAGCCGGGCCACCCTTAATACCTTAAAAATTATTCAGCCTTTTAAACACGGCTCGCTTACCTACCCACTCGTGAAACTGATTACAGGCCAGGGTGGCTACCTTCAACGTTACCTACACCGCATTGGTAAAGCTAACTCCCCCTTATGCCTTATGTGCAATTCAGAAGGGGTTGACGTTGTATAACACTGCTACGAATGCTGAGCGAGAGCTACTGTCTCGTAACCTAAGACTGAGATGTCCCCTGACCTGCCAAGCCCTTGTAAGGGCGCGCCTCAAGAATCATAAATCCTGGTCTATGGTAAGAAGAATTGCAGAATTTGTCTCCGAAGTAAGAATAACCGCCGCAGGAACTCGAATAGTTTTAATGGTAAGATACAGTGGCCAGGTAAAGTAATCTCGAGAATAAAGTAGTGCGGCAACCCCCGATAAGGGGGAAAGAGAACGACTGGACTTTGGTGGGTTTAAGGGTCCCACACTAACGTGGTTTTAACAATAGCGCCTGTCTAGAAAAAAGAAAAAAATCCTATAATATATATATATATATATATATATATATCAGGAGAACCAGAGTTCCGCCTATTGCACTAGCAGGTCACGTGGCTTTGAATAAATTGGGTTTGCCGGTGTTGGGACAAAGCACGTCGGACGGCGGGGGAATTCGTATAGGATCTGGCCAAGTGATTCTAATGGCCATTTGTCACTTCAGATGACTTCTACAACTGTTCAATAAAGATCCGAGCAATCAGATAATTAAGCTTATGAGGGACGTGCTTTAGTAGGTATGGGTCTCAGAGGGCTAACATCCTTCCACCAGAATCGGGCTTCACACTGCTCGAGATGGGAAGTGGGACCCTTCCTATGTTCCTACCCGCCACGATACAATTTAACAGCATTTCCCCCCCAAAAAAAAAAAAAAATATATATATATATATATATGTAGATGTACATTATGCACAAGGTGAGTTTAAATGGAAACGTACGAAACGTCTCAACAATCAAACCGGTTGAACTTTGAATATGCCGTATTGCGATAACGTGGTGGACCACTAGGTACATAAATTGAGTTTTCGGCATCGTCGTGCGCATGTGCAGGCGCCTGGGCATGACGGAAGAGCGAAGCAGGCCATTGTGTGTCTGGTCCAAGGGACACGGCAGTACGTGTGAGAACATATTAGCGTTCCCACTGTGTTCCCAAGTGAGACGACAGAGGAACAGCGAGGTATTGTCAAATTTCTAACCGCAGAACCGGTGTTCATCGCCGGAGGGTTATCGAAAGATGTGCGCGCAGTGGGTTCCGAAGAAGGTCAACGACCGCAAAAGGATCTGCGTATGGGGCTAGTGCTGCAACATCCGTTCCGGCCGTTCATGGAAGATGCCGCGGATTTTTAAAGCGGATTGTGACTGGTGACGAGAGTTGATGCCATTACTTTAACCCGAAGACAAAGCGGGACAGCATGCAATGGCAGCACGCGTCGTCACCTCCCCTTAAAAATGTAAACCTGTGCCCTCAGCGGGCAAGGCGATGCCCATCGGCTTTTTCGGTGTCCAAATGGCGATCGAATTCTTCCAGCTCAAAACTAGCGTTAATAGTGACATGTTTTGTGAAACACTCTGTCACCTACGCAACTCTGTCAAAAGCAAACGGCCTGAGTTCCTTACGGAGAAGAGAACGACTCTACTCCACAAAAACGTGCATACGCACGTCTCTAAAATCACATAAAGTGTAATGGCCAAGCTTAATTGAAAGCAACTTGAGCATCTGCCCTATAGCCCGGACATGTCACTCTGCAATTTTCATCAATTTGGTCCACTACAAATATCTCAAATCGAGGCGCTTCAACTCGGGCGACGAACTGAAGGACACAATGGAAACTAGCTCTTATTACAGCTGCAGGCATTCTAGGTACAGGGAATCTTTCGGCCCATAAAACCGTGGAACAATTGAGTTGTGCTCAGGCCTCTGGTGATTATTTTTAAATAAATACTTCAAGTAAATTCACAGTGTCGTTTTGTACCATTTCATTTGGACCATATATATATATATATATATATATATGACTGTGTCATGCTGATACCAAGAATTCTAGATTGGCCAGTCAACTCGCAGCTGTTTCTTATAAAGATGATATATAAAACGACTAGTAATATTATAAATATTCTTATACGTAGCCCACGGCGAGGTCGATAAACTCAATCAAAAAAATATTATATCGAGTTTATTGCAATAAAGGCCCTCCTGTCGTAATCGACAGGGTAATTTCGTATACGTGTGTTCTAGCTTTATTAAATGATAAACGAAACAATGACGTGAGATCACATGTGCACGGCTATGCATTTCAGAGATTATTTGCGACTCATACCGGCGACTTCGTATGGACATTATATACAATAAAGGCACTACGGTTTAGTTAGGCGCGTGCGTTTTGGCCTATCGAAACGATCTAATAGATCGCCTAAAATGCAAAGGTCTTAACAAGAGCTGGTTGATTCTAATTTTAACCTGATCGACTTTTGTAAACGTAACGAGCGGCCGTACGTTGTTGTTGTTGTTGTTGTGCCGTTTTGTTGCTGCGTTTGTTGCTGTTGTTGTATTGACGTCAGAGCACATCAGAACGAGCTGGATATGGAACTAGGCCCTTGCTCGTATCGATCGTGGACAGCCCACCTAAGGCAAGGTTATCTCGAACGACATTCAAGTAGTCCATTGAAACGTTCAGACTACCTTCGATTCACCCGTTCGCCATGCTAAAAAAAATCCAATCCGTACTCTGGCTACACTCAAAAAGATCCGTAACTTTGTGTACGTCATCTCTATAGGTTCTCGCAGTACCTGCTTCGTCGTCTGCGACGGGAGGAGAAAACACCATATACACCGACTGACTGGTAAAGCCTGCTCTTTATTATGACATCTGTACATTTAATAATAAGAATTTAAACAACTACAACACGGGCCGTAGTAGCTTTAGCGTCAACGTCAACGAATCAACCAAGGAACTTATTAACTGTGCTGCTGCCTTTTCTGCGATTATTATTATTATTATTATTGAAAAAGAATACGTGTTTAGTGGGTTTGTGAGTTAAACTAGCAGTCGAATAAGAACTATCGCAATGTCATCAAACAATATTGAATATCAAATATTCTGTGTGAATGACAACCAACGCAAATCAAATCAAATTTGTGCAAAACTATTGTCAACTGAAGGTTGGATCTACCAGCGGGCCACAAGGATGAGACTCTAAATAAAAACCCAAACACTGACAGCGAATTCGCCCATGACTGCACTATTGTTGTTATAGCTGGTGGTGATATTACTGCAGCTACTCTTCCTGTTGTTAGGACAGCAGCAACAACAACAGCTCATTGTAGTTATTAGTTTTACTGTGCAAACGTTTGCATTTGTACTCTAATAGGAATACTTAGGTCCACTGCAGAGCATAAATCACGGAAGGCTAACAATCACGCCAAAATTAGTACCGACATGCGAAATAAGTCGTGTCGTCTCAAATAACGAACGAGCAAACAACCACACAACAACAACAACAACAAAAACAATGCCACAAACAATAAGAATAACAAAACAATGACAGGGACAACAACATTAACAAAAATACTGACAAAATAACAACAATAAAAAAAATAATAACAGAAACAACAACAACAACAACAACAGCACTAACATCAGCAATAACAACAACAAGAACAACAACAACAACAACGACTCACTTACAGTCCGTCGACGCGTGACGCGGACAGATGGAAGACGACAACAACAACATCAGCAACAACGACGCTGACGACGACCACGACAAGACAAGCAACAAAAACAACAATGTTCTCAGCATGAACAACAACAACAACAACAACGGCAACAACACCACCACCACCACCACCCACACTGCACACAAGCACAACCTAGCACTAGCATCAACAACAGTGTTGTCCACGACCGAGGTAGCGCACGAGTTTCAATAGAGCATGGCCGTCGTCCTCGCGGTTGCGGCGAAATAGTCTGTCTGTTTGACCATAGCGGCTGGGTAGTCGAGTCGGCTAATCGTCGAGACAGCGTCGAGAAAACCAACAACTACAACAACAGCAGCAGCAGCAGCAGCAACAACAACAACAAAAATAGCAAACCCAGCATCCATCGTTGGAAGGAGTTGTAGGGAGGGAAGGGCCACTGGATCGCCGAACGCAACAGCAGCAGCATCAACAACAACAATCACAATAATAACAACAACAGCAACAACAACAAGCGGTGGCGCTGACGAGTCAGTCACCAGCACAGTGAGGAGACGAAACAAGCAATTCACGCTCACGCATCCAACCGACACAACAGCACAGCCTACACACAGAGGAGCCTACCTGGCAGCTGCTAGGTCGGCTAGTATTCGACCGGCGTCGGGCCCCCAGCCGCTGGCCGGCCGCTGCGTGCGTGGCTTTCGAACAACGTCGGTGGCAGCAGCAGTAGCAGCAACAGAAACAACAACAACAAGAGCAACAACAATAACAACAACAGCAACAACAGCAATAACAGCAACAACAATA
Source organism: Dermanyssus gallinae (assembly GCA_003439945.1). Lineage (NCBI taxonomy): Eukaryota > Metazoa > Arthropoda > Arachnida > Mesostigmata > Dermanyssidae > Dermanyssus > Dermanyssus gallinae. The sequence continues at coordinate 109,843 of QVRM01003836.1, read as the reverse complement.
ACAGCAGCAGATAGCAACATAAGCAAAGTAACAGCAGAAGCAATGCAATAGCAGAAGCTGCAGCAACAACAGCAACAACAACAACAACAACAACAACAACAACGGCGACGACGACGGCGTCTGCGAAACCGGCAACAGACCTTCTAAACGAATTGCAAGAACAACATGTAGTATCTTTAATAAAAACTGTAATAGCAACAGCACTAATAGGAACAATAATAAGCAGGAATAGCAATAATTATACAAACGGGTCCAACAACAAAAGCAGCATAAAACGAAAGAGCAGCAGCAGCAAGATCAACGCTAACAACAACAACAACAACAACAACAGCATCAATACCACTACGACCTATTGCGTAGATGCAAATGGAATTGACGGAATGAAATCGGCTCAAGGCTGTTGTATCCTGATGCCCCCCAAACAATATCACTATCCAACAACAGCAGCAACATCAACTACAACAACAACACTGGTAACACCCGTCTAGTACGGGTCAATGACAACACGGGTGCACACGAACCACGAGCTTCCAAAAGAGTGGCGAGTACGCATTGGTTGACAACGCAACCGGAAGAGGGCGTTGCTGCAGCTACTAGAGACCGCTACTAGAGAGCCCTATTCCTTGTTCCTCTACACGATTTCCCTCACTCAGAATCGGCAGGAGGGAAAAACCAACCGCCAGTCCGCCGGCCAGCCAGCAAACAAGCGCGCCCGCGGCACGCGAGAGAGACAGAGAACAGGGCGAATAAGGTGGTCAACCGTTGGTATTTTAATGGTAATAATTAAAATGGTATTTTACCACATATATATATATATCTATATATATATATATATATATAGATATATATATATATATATATGCACAAAGCAGCAACAGCAACAGCAACAACAAAAACAACAACAACACATACTTTACCCCGAGTATTGCGCGACAACGCTATGGGCTACTTTAGTATTTTTAATACCACACATCTACGAATACTACGAAGCTAGAAGCTACTGCTACGTCGATATAGAGTTACCCACGGAGATCAGATAACGAACGCATGTAAGCAGCAGCAGACAACCACCAGTCTTTCTCTCTCTCTTTTCACACATCGAGAAAAACGAAGTGCTTGCTGGACATCGAGTCGATGCCGATCCGAGTGCTATGTGTGGTGGCCGCGGCGGCGGCAGCAAGCTCCCCGGAGAACGACGCGATCAGTACGCAGGGCTTATAGAGGAAGGGTAACGTATGCACGTGAGCACTTGAATAAAGCTTTATATATATATATATATATATATATATATATATACAAGTACCTAAATGGGACTTGAACTGTGAATGTTTACACGCGTCTGCATATATTTATATTTTTCAACACTAAATTCATCAATAACTTTGAATTATTTCTGCAGGGAAAAATTGTCGTAGGAATAATTGCTTTGAAAGGGATCGCGTTGTGCCACAATTCAGCCCACGACCTCTAATCATCGCACAGCACTGCCCAAGAAAAACTCGCAACGGAGATAAAGCCCGCGGCAACCCGCAATACAACAACCCTGACTAGCGCACTAGTTCTCTAGACCATGCCGTCATCTATATATATATATATATGACAGTTTTTACCACATGCGAAAACGTGGAGGATATAACGTTTTTGGGAGAGAATACATCATTTTGGGAAGGGGTGAGACTTAGAAAGCACATACCCATAGAGATGCTATTCAAGGTTAGCAGCTGTAGGAAGGGTCGTAGGCCGGGAACCGGGACATGCGTCAAAAACGAAATAAAAAGGGTCTGGTTTAAGGACCGATGTGGATCAGCAAATGCCAACGGGCTATCTAGAGAATACGTGAAGATTTTTGCGGTACTGTGGCCGTTTGCGATGATAGTAAAGAAAATTACGCAAATGGCATACAATGAAGAAAAAATACAGGGGAAAACAAGAGTGGGAGGTGTTGCAGAAAGCAAGGAAACAACAGCACAAGTAACTAAAGCAAAAAAAAAGACGGCAGCGCCCAGTAGAGACTGAGCGGCTGGTTGTGTTGCAGGGATACTACCCCCAAAAGAAATAATATTATACAATGGGCCTTGGGACAACGATACAGAATTGGGAATGGGTAGTTCATGAAGTCACAACCGAAGACGTTGTCAGGGCAGTTGAAAGGGCGCCTAGAGGCAAAACTGGCGGGAAAGATCAAATAAGATATAACGAACATTTGAAGCAAACAGGTTGACGAATGCCTAATATCCGGGATATAATTGGGAATATTATTAGATAGACTAGAGTACTTTTTGAAAATCAGAAATGCGGTACCAGAAAAAGAACATGGATTTAGAAGATCAAAGTCAACCTAAACGGCCCTGCGCCAATTACTAGAAGAGATATGGGAAACCCTATTTGACCCGAGAAGACCATCGTACGCGGTAGTTATAGATCTTAACGCCGCCTTTGACCTACCGCCGAGAAGTAGAATTATAGAGAAGTTAGCTTTGTAAGGACTTCCGTATCGGTGATTAAAACACTTTAAGGTCCATTCTTGGGGAGAGTGCAGGATGCATTGACAAGGGTATAGGAATGTGGAAAGAGTAACGCCGACTACAGAAATGGCTCAAAGCGACAAGCTCAGTCCGTTTTTTTGGCTCTATTGGAAGAGCTACCTTGCCGAGTAAGGCAGGCGGTAAACCCCAGGATGAGCAAGTACTTTAATGTATGCAGATGACATTGTAGGTGCCCGAGGTGCTTAGGCCAGTGCGACAGATACCACGCCGCCACCATATATATGGGGGGGGGGGTTTGGATGGTAATGCACCATCTCTCTTAATTGAGACATCTGTACCCCCCTTTATTTGTTCGATCATGGTCGATTTCTAAACCACTCCGGCATTCACCTCGCTTTTAAATTGGGAACCATGGAAATCAATTTAGAAGTGGCCGGTCTGGGTCTAGAATCCAGGCCTTCCGAATGCCACTAAGCCATCTTGCTCGGTATATAAATATATATAATTTTTTTTAATTTAAAGTGACTTGTGCTGATATAGTACGCAACAATTACTGACTCCTTTGCTCCTTTTTTAGGGTCACTGCGCTAGAGCGGCCCGTCTGGCTACGCAGCGCCATAAGCGCAGCAAGTGTGCCAGCCTAAGTTAAGTTAGTCAGCTTAAGAGTAAGCCCCCACGACTTGAGTCCGTCGGAAACCTTCGGAACACTGAGTGGACCGATATAAAGGCATACACGTTTATTCAGCGAGTCGGACATGTGTTCCTAATCTCGCGTGAGTGGAGCCATAATCTATTGAATCTGTATGACAGATACTGTCGCTCGATGTTCAAAGACGGAGAGCAGTTTCCGTACGGAGCACGCTGCTGAATTGGTCGGTCAGCCCCGCGTCAAGACGACGACAAAAGAAAAGCCTTGGAAAATACATAGGATATCTAAAAACAGTTTAAAAATTGTTAAGGGAACATGGTCTCTGAGAATTCTTGTTTCGGAGTGAGATTTAAATTGCTAGAATTTGTGGCATTGGTATTGCCCACAGTTGCCTAACATAGAAGCATACAATGTGCCGTTGCGAGACAACCAGTTCTCCTATACAGAATGTAAACACACCGTCATGTTCGTGAGAGAAGTTCTGCTTTATTGCAAGAAGACATATAACGGCGGTCAGAAGTCGTGGCATGGTCGTTTAGAAGCGAATTCGCAAAATTTGAAGTTGTGTATTAGCTTTCTTACAGAATCCGTGCCCTACGATCATTTCCAGCGCCCAAAACTAACACACTTAGGAAAAGGCATTTCATTAGTGATTATTTTGGTGCTAAATCTACGGCAATGCGAGCCGTGGTTGCGGAGTAACGAATATTTTTCAGAGGCCATATCGAGATTGAGTGCACGTATAAATGACTGCGTAGCGACGTTCATTACCGCCGACCTGTCGCGCTACAGCAACAACGTCGTCACACAGACAGTTATGCATGCACTCGGTCTCGACATGACCGCCGAAAAAAAATAATTACTCCACAACCACGGCTTGCATTACCATACACTAGGTACTAAAATGATCGCCATAAAATCGTAATAAAATCGCCATAAAATCGTAATAAAATCGCCATAAAATGCGCAATTGCCTGAATGTGTTAGTTTTGGGCCCTGTGAATGGTCGCAGGGTTATGATTTAGAAGTGTTTAGAGTGAAGACTGACATGGAACGTCATTTTTTTGCGAATTAACGGGCTTTAACAAGTTGTGCAATTCATTCTACCAATCTTCAAGCTGTCGGTTAGGACCCTCTATATATATACGGGTGTGTCCGAAAACTTTCTTGAGATCGATATAGGGAATTGTATAGCTCGTTAAAGCAAATATTTGTTTCAAATGGAACACCTTTTTGGAGAAGTCTTGTATCGAAGTGAGAGCTAAATTACTGAAATCTGTGACACTTGTGTTATCGCCCAACATAGGAAACAACATAGGTGATTGCGAGGCAAACAGTCCTTCTAGAGAGACACAAAAAAACACCGCTGCGTTTGTGAAAAAAAATACTCTTAAAAGAACTACAGCGCTGGCCAAAAGATGTGACGTAGTCGTTTAAAACAGCATTTGCACAAATTGAAGTTCTATTTTTATGTTTTACGTTTACCCTAAAAACTTAAGCTTAGAAGCTTTTATAGCGCCTAGAACTAACACGTTCAAATGCGCAATTCATGGCAACTATTTTAGTTCTAGCTATGCATCATTCATGACGGTGATCCGATGAGTGGTTGCGGAACAATTAAGGTTTTTCGGAGAGTATGTCGAAATTGAGTGCATGCATATGACCCTCTCCATCAGAGAAATCACTCCATCACGCAATGTGTATGTAAATTGTCATAGGTTATAATTTTGATGTATTGGACGTGAAAGCTAATAATGAAACTTAAATCTTTGCTAATTCTCTTCTAAAGGATATTGTCGCATCTCTCTCGCGGGCTCTCTCCCTCTCGTTATATATATATATATATATATATACATATATATATATATATATATATATATATATATATATATATATAGAGAGAGAGAGAGAGAGAGAGACTTTAGAAAACATGAGGAAGAGAAATATAACAATCTGGTGTTGCCGTTTGGAGTAAACTAATCTAAATGCTGTATCAGTATGAAGTTATCAAGGCTGCGCTCGACGCTAAAATTGTCTGAAGCGCAAGTGGCAGTTTCTCTAATTTATTTTTCTCTTTTGCATCTTTTCTCTTTTGCCCTATCTCTCTCCTCTCTTTTTCTACCCAAGAGACGGCGGACAGTTTCTCATCTGCTGCGAGAGGGTAAACTTTGTTTTTCTTTATTTCATGCATTAGATGCATTCACCTACACACATATATACCCTATAATGCAAACTTGCCTATATACAAAATAGACAGGAGCACTGAGTAATACGCACAGATTGTCGAGCTCGCGGGGACTATGTAGACTATGGCTGTCGGTTCATCGCCACCAGCACCACAGAAAGCACACGTGCGTCTGACGACAGCGCATCGGAAATATCTGTTTTTTCTACTAGTTTGCAACGAGCCGCTCGATTCACTCGAACATTTTTTTCGAAGATGTGTTCGTTACTTAAGTAACAGGAACAACAGCGTAACTTGTTCAATGTTCACTTCTGGAAAGCTCTGTTTAGCAAATAAGTCCGCCTCGGGAGAAGAGGTCAACGAGAGACACGTCGTTCCAGCGACGGACCAGACGTCAACCTGTCTCTTAGATCTTCCGGTCAATCTAGATCTGATTGTCTAACAGCTTGCAGTTTGCCTTCCTACGGAAGCTGAGCGATCTTCGTCGCCATTCCGTCGTGAGTCACTTCTGCTTTGCTCAGTCCGTCGTTATTTGACCTACGCGGCGCAACAATTACGACAATGCTCGTGTCGTAAATCAATGGTAACACTGATGGAAATAATCATAACCAGCAGAGCGACAACGACAAGAACGACATCAGCAACAACGATGGCGACAGATGATCGCACCAACAATAACCACAAAAGCAATAACAACCAGCTACAACAAGAGCAACAACAACAACAATAATAACAGCCTTAGCAACAACAACAACAACAACGATAACGACAACAACGATTATAAGTCAGCCTTAACAACAATAACAGCTACACCAACGTATCTACGTACAACGGATATAACATGGATATGGCGATGATGACGAAACCACTCATGAGCACTCGCTTCAATGGCTCCAGAAGCAGCTGCTGCAGCAGCAGCAAGAACAGTAGTAACAAGCGCCACAACAGTGGTGCCACCACGTTCACCTTCACACACCAGACACGCACGCCAAGTGTTATCCAGAGTACCGACTAGACGACTAAGAGAACGTCTCTCGGCGATCTTGGCTCAAAAATGGGTTCGACTCGATTCGATTCGGTTCGATGACGCTTGCTAACTAAATACATATAGGATATAATAACCCGTCTCAGCCTAAGTCTATCGATCTCACGCCGTGAGTCAGTGAATCAGCGGCGAGCGACGCAAGTTGTCGTTGATGGCCGTCGGAGACTTCTCTATATTGGGTTGAGTCATTGTCATCCCTGTTGTTGTCACCACCGACCAGTTAGTGCGCGTTCCTGCTCATACCCGCTCCCCTTTCCTTCACGTACACGAGGTGTTTCGTGGTCCCCCTTGTTGTTGTTGTTGTTGTGGTGGTGGTGGCGGTGCTGTTGCTACCGCTGTTGCTTTTGTTGTTGCTGATGCTGCTGTTGCACCCGCTGTTATTGACGTTGTTGTTGTTGTTGTTGTCGTTCTTCGCCTTCCTCGTCAAGGTGGGCTGTTACCAATACCTCCGCCGCCGCCGCCGCCGCAGCATCCAGCAATACAGCAATCCAATATCATACTACCGTGCAGCAAGCAATATGCTGTCGTGCAGACGAAGCAATGTGTCGAGTTGACTCGATGACACGATTGATTCTCTCAACAGACGGCAACACAGACGGACATGCAGACAAGCGACGCAACGAAACGAAACCAATCAGCCAGCCAGCCAGCCAGCCATACAGATCCTTCTCTCCTTACGTCCTGTTGTCGAGACGCCCCTCCAACGGCGGCGTGCTCGTCGCCAACCTTAAGATAAGATAGTCACCCCTAATCCTCTTCCCTACGACCCTCGTGCTTTCGTACCCCCCACTCCCCCCCGCCCTTCCCCTACCTGCCCATGCGCCCCACGCGGAGCATAATCATCATTCGAACCATGCGACGTGGCATAGCATTGTAAACGACGTCCACGAGGCAGCCACCCATCGTATAATGCTCGCAGACATCATGAGTATGATGATGATGATAATAACGATGATGGCGGACGACGGTGGTGAGGATGATGACAACAACTGCAGCAACAAAGACAACAGCAACAACAACGATAACAGCGGCGATATCATAGGCGCCGCTACCTTCTCGTCATCCGGTGTGGGCGATGGCGTCTAATCGCTTTCATCAGCACGCCTATCTCTCTCTCCTCTTTTTATCCCTCTCTTAACGTACCTATATTACGTGTACGAGTCGTATGCTAATCAACCCACCCTATTACAACAACAAGGGCAAGAACAACAACAACAAGGGCAAGAACAACAACAACAAGGACAACAACAACAACAACAACAACAACAACAACAACAACAACAACACAACAACAACAACAACAACAACAACAACAACAACAACAACAACAACAACAACAACAACAACAACAACAACACAACAACAACAACAACAACAACAACAACAACAACAACAACAACAACACAACAACAACAACAACAACAACAACACAACAACAACAACAACAACAACAACAACAACAACAACAACAACAACAACAACAACAACAACAGCAACAACAGCAACAACAACAACAAGGGCAGCAACAACAGCAACAACAACAACAGCAACAACAACAACAACAACAACAAGAGAAAGAGCAACAACAACACGAGAAAGAGCAGCAACAACAAGGGCAATAGCAACAACAACAAGGGCAAGAGCAGCAACAACAACAAGGGCAAGAGCAACAACAACAACACGGGCAAGAGCAACAAGGGCAAGAGCAGCAATAATAGGCACAGCAGCAATAGTAACAATAGTTGCCGCGAATGCTACGAGAATCTCTTAAGAATGCCGCCTCATAGGAAAATAGCCTCGTGGTGTTGCAGTCCAGCGCCGCACGGGTTCACAGTACCCCAAGCTAAAGGACACGCTGCAACAACAGCAACAACAGCAACAACAACAACAAGGGCAGCAACAACAGCAACAACAACAACAGCAACAACAACAACAACAACAACAAGAGAAAGAGCAACAACAACACGAGAAAGAGCAGCAACAACAAGGGCAATAGCAACAACAACAAGGGCAAGAGCAGCAACAACAACAAGGGCAAGAGCAACAACAACAACACGGGCAAGAGCAACAAGGGCAAGAGCAGCAATAATAGGCACAGCAGCAACAGTAACAATAGTTGCCGCGAATGCTACGAGAATCTCTTAAGAATGCCGCCTCATAGGAAAATAGCCTCGTGGTGTTGCAGTCCAGCGCCGCACGGGTTCACAGTACCCCAAGCTAAAGGACACGCTGCCAATCTGCCAACCACACACAAAGAACAAGGCTATATGCATCCAGCGGTTGCCTTCAATACGGCTTTGTTCTTCTTCTTTATACGATGTAAAACTTATGAAAAACTTGTGGATTTTGGTCAGAAACGACATTTGTTCGTTTAAAAATGTTGTTCTTTTTGCAGTCCGAATAAGATGCTTTAGGTATTTAATTGAAAATAGCTGTAACGCCATGCATTGGGACGTAGAGAGATGGCTTGTCAAATATGCCTGTTGCGGATGAGGTTGGGTTCCTAATCCAATTGTTAGAAAAATAATCAAAAATAGATTTTGATTACGCGTACCTAATTACAACGGCCACTTGTGATCGACTTATGAACTTATGAACTTTGGTAGAACTAAACTTGCTCAGGGGACTCTCTCACCTAACGTGTACAAAACAATATGAAATGGCAAGCTGGAACATGTAGCGACCGGCCAATCTGAATTGAAACTATACATTTAGCCCAAGGGTTGAGCATGCTGTGGCGCGTCTCTCCATGTCTATCCACTTGTGTAGTCACTTCATTAAACCCTAAGCAAAGGTCGAGCTCGCTGGCATCAAGGAAATGCGGCCGCGGTGCTAGGCTCGCTGCCCTCAGGCAGTGGTTTACTGGAGTTGTCCTAATTTTGTAATACAAGTGTACTGCGTATACCATTCGATCTTGTGAATAAATTTTTTTATGTTTTAAAACTTGAACCCTTCAGCGACCGTCTTACTGGGCGTGAACGTGCAAAGATCGCCGATGCATCCGAAAGCTCGCTGCTTGGTATTTAGCGCATATCTGCGAGCAGAACCGGTAACGACATTGATCGCCAACTTAGTAAAATATTTGAGTCGAACATACCAAGTAATGATAACCATGCACAATGTACCTTGTGTACACGTGCCGGCTAGTGCATGCCATTCCATCTCAAGGCTCCCTGGCGAGGTACACATCTAACTGCGCTACCTCTGCCGAGGCCTCGGTCACTTTTCCCTGCCGCTCTAACAAGAATTGCTGAAGAGTCCTGTACTAGGTGACTTAAGCCTGACTTTGATTGTTTCCACTGCCGGTCCGCGACCCGCTAGCTGCGCAAAATTTGCCGCTGAAAGATGGTCCCACACTCAACATCGGCACAATTTTCATTCATATTTATTTATTTACCATAATATTAGTAGCAGTATATATCTAATGTTATGCGAAGTCTACACTGATCCTATATAGTGTGTACGAGATTGTAGTGACGTTGTGTCTATTTCGGTGCACACAAGTATATGGTATCTATCAATATCACAAATTCCACAAAATCTACACACACAGCCATCGACCTCAAAACACTGTCCACTCAAACACATGAGGTGATGGATCCGTGCTATGTCACTCGACAAATTAGTGCTCGGTTCTTCTGCAAAACCAAACACGCACAAAGCCTGGTTTGATGCAGAATGTCACGAAATTAAGCGCAGGATATGCAGCCATAACGACAAGAGCCCGTATGGACTTAGCCAACGCGCAGAGATGAAGCGGATGTTTCGGAAATTGAAACAGACCAAGAAGCGCCATTACGAAGAAAATCAACGCCTGCAATTGATACAAAAAAGTGTAAAGAAATCTTGGCTGCTTCTACCCAAGAGACCCAAAGAAGCTAACCCGATAATTAACGGCAAGGAGTGGCAAACACATTTTACAAACCTATTAAAGAGGGAGGTGACACTGCCCGACATGGACTACCCAGGAGAGTTTATACCTTTTACTGAAGCTGAAGTTACGCAAGCAATCAAGGTTAAGAAAAACAACAAATCTGCGGGACCGGACCAGATATTCTATGAAAATTTTAAATCAAATTTTAGTACCATATGTCGGCACAATTTTAAGCTTAAAAAGACGCACTGCGGCACTCAGAGACAGTCGTTGAATGTCTCTCACCTCTGTGTGAATAGAGGTTATAGCCGCCCAACACCTGTCGCCGATGTGCCGAGAAAAGGTCGTTCCCGTATAATGTAGTCTCAGACCAAAATACGGGAAGGACTTGACAAACTCCAGTGATTGGCCACAACAGGGTATTACGTCTGCTGCAGCCAATTGACCTCACGGCAAAACTTGATCGCTTTCGTATTCCGCGAATTTATTTTTAAGCCCATACGGTGAAGGTAACTATTTATGTCGTTGATTATTCGACGAATGGCACCGCGGTCCCGGTGGGCCACTACTATGTCATACACATACATAACGACGACGGCATTTCTAAACTCCTTCCGCACATGGCGGGCTTGGTCTGCGATGAACAAGGAGAAGACCAGGCAACTGAGAGGGTTCCCTTGAGAGATCCCTACATTTTGACTCCGCGGCAAGGTGTTTCGCCCCTTATGTTTACTTCAAGGCGGTCTTCAGCAAAGAAGCTGGAGAGCACTCGTAGAAACGAGCCACCCTCCTCAGCATGTCGAAATGAATCGACAAGTTAGTGACGGGGAGCTTTGTCGAAGGCCTTGACGCAGTCGATGAAGACGGCGTACAAGTGACCTCTGCGCACAGGCAGCGCCCGCTCAGCTTCCGACTGGAGTACATGGATTGCGTCCTGTGTAACTCGACTTGTCCTGAATCCGAACTGCTCCGGACGTAAAGTTTTTTCCACAGTTGGAAACACCCTCGAGATAATCAACTTAGCAAAGATTTTCTTAAACGAGCGTTCTGACACGATACCCCGGTAGAGATTTAAGTAATCCACGTTGTCACCGTGTATTTGCCCTTGAAAAGCAGCTAAGCCAGGCCCCGTGCCAAACCTGGGGTATGTGTCCCCTGCTATCTGATTAAACAGATTACACAGCTCCCCTGCTAAAATATCAGACGACTCAGCCCAATGGTCGTCATATATTCCCTCAGGACCACTATTTTTCTTCTTAGGCAACCCGCGCAAAATCTGCACCACTCTTTCCACTGTAAACGGCGAATTCATGAAGTGCTGCTCCAGAGTGAGCAGTTGCTCAATAACTGGGTTAGGCGCGGGAGCGTTTGCATCGAACAGAATGGCAGTAAAGTGCTACCGCAACTGCTCGTTTGTCATGCTGTGCGTGCCTTTGTTTAGTCGGCAAACAGTGTAGACATGGGGTTCGCGGTTTCTCAAGCATACGACATTCCTTCTCCTTATCATACCGGAGCTTATTCTCCACAAGCTCTTTCTGGTAGGTTGCTTGATGTCGGTCATAAAGCGTCCTACGGTCAGCAATTTCTGGAGGTCGGGGTGTAGAACACGTCCCGACACTGCAGGCCCTTCTTGACTAGAGCTAACTGATCACTAATTGATGGGTTTAACAAAAACTGTGTTTGCTATAAATGAGTTGGGCAATATGATTGAAAGAGCTGCCTTTAAACAGCACTGTGTTCAGAAACGCAACCCTGTCTTTTCAAGTTGGCCTATAGCTCCCCAAATCCTGCGGCAGCACTTCATTAAAGCTTTCCGATGACGGGCGGTGTGCCGTATGACAGTATTCCTCCTCGTGAACTACAGTGGTGGATGGGACTACCTTTTACCCGAATAGATTCTCCCTTGTTTCTCATGGACGTTTGTAGCTGATGCGGAATGTGCACATTAAGATGGCAGTTCTAATTGCAGCGCTCTGGGCGGCACTATTAAACATATGCTTAACAGCGGAAAAAGTTCCTGGAACCGTGTCGATGTGCTAACTAAAGCCTATTCTAAAAGGCAATGTTTTAATGGCACCGCTCTAGGGGGCACTATTAAACATATTCTTAATAACGGAAGCACCCCTCCAGGAAAGAAACCCTGGTCAAAGTGCTTATCGAAGGTTATTCCAAAACGCAAGGGCGATCCGATTTGTGTATCTTTCTGGTGGGACATCGTGAAAAAAACTGTCTATAGAACCTACTAGCGCGGGGCCTATAATTCTACCTCGAGGCCCAAGGAACCATTCCACGCAAACACCACGGATTCCGCGAATGACACTCAACTAGTAGCAGCATTGCAAGGTATTCTAAATAAGATCAAGGCTAATATGCAGTATTTGTTGACTAGGCGGCGTTTGACGCGGCCCTAAGGCGAATAGTGTTAGAGGAGCTTGTGCCAGCAGGAGTAGGCCCCAGCATTATAGGATTCATATCAGCTGCTCTGAAAGCAAACTCTGCCATTCTAGATGATGATGTCTGTGAATACCACTGTTCCTGCAAAAAATAAGCTACTCGTAAGGCGATAACCTCAGTCCCATCCTATTATTGATCCTATTCTTGAGCAGGAACACTATATCTGGTTTAAAATCATCCTCTACGCGAATGGTCTGGCCAGTCTAAAAAAATAATAATATATATAAATAAAAAACTAAAACGATGAACATTCGCTTAGGCAGTACGCTTAAAAGCTCGGGCAGATTGAATATCGGTATTGTTTTCGTAGAGTTTGTATCAGAGTTTACCTATGTTGGCATCAGGATGACCCCAAGCGGCACCTCATTCGCCGCTCACACCCTGCAACGACTCAATTGCAGAATGTGAATTGTGTCCACAGAAACTTTCCGTCAAAACCACTCTTATCCTTTTCAACCTGGAGAATGGCTCCGTTGCATCGTATAGGTTACTCTAATATGGAACAATGTCATTGTAGCAGCTTAGCATCCTTGATACGGTAGAGGCAAAGTCCCTCAAAAGAGTTTTGGGCTTGCTTTGAATAGCCCAGGGAAGATAAACCTATTTTTTGTCGAAAACTACGCTGCTCGTCCAGGGTCTGGTCTCGGCAACTTAAACTTCCGTCAACACCACTACCGTTGATGTTCCGTAGTTGATTTGAGCGGAAAATGCGGGTAGTTCCTGACTCATTCTACGGGAACTGTGCAATGATGGATAGTGTGTGGTTGGAACCGCTTTCTGACAATTAACATTTCTTGGCTTGCTACTCCCCTCACAGATTCCATCATAAGCTATATCGCTGTACTGCAAATAACTAATCCTAATCATGAATGCAAATTTAGAGGTCTGCATTGTACGAGGTATCACTATAAAACATCCCAGTCAGCGCTGAGCTTTTGGCTTTAAGCGCCGTAATATATATATATATATATATATATATATATATATATATATAAGTTATGATCATCCGGTTTGTTCTGCTTATAAGGGGCAAGCATCAGCTATATACAGGCCAAACTTAGCATGCCATCTAATTGTTCGGTCAATACGCTGGCTTCTTGCGACTTTTTCTGTTCCCGCGGATAAAAAGTTTAAAAGAACAACGTTTCGAGACTCAGTGGAGATAAACTCGCAAGAGAAATTCAATTCGATTCAGGAAGAAGAGAAACTGTTTGAAAACTGTGGGAAAGAAGGTGGCACAAGTGCATTGCAGCGACGGGAACTGTTATGAAGGAAAAAGCACATATACATGGTGTTCAAAACGTATCGCGACTTTTGTGTTTTTTCAAAAATTATTCATTTATTCATGAATATCTATTTTGTCCCCTTCAAAGTAATCCCCATGAGATATTATACACTTGTGCCAACGGTTTTTCCAATCTTCGAAGCACTTCAAAAAACCATTTTTTTTTATCTTGTTCAGCTCCTCCTTCGATGCCGTCTTTATCTCGTCAAGCGTAGCGTAACGTCGTCCTTTCATGGGCCTCTTCAGTTTAGGGAACAAGAAAAAGTCACAGGGGGCCAGATCTGGGGAATACGGTGGCTGCGGCATCATTAGTGTGTTGTTTTTGGCCAAAAACTCGCGCACAAGCAACGATGTGTGAGCAGGGGCGTTATCGTGGTGCAAAAGCCAATTTTTGTTCTTCCACAAATCCGGGCGTTTCTGGCGGATTGCTTCGCGCAAATTGCGCATAACTTGCAGGTAATATTCCTTATTGACCGTTCTACCCTGTGGCAAGAACTCATGATGCACCACGCCCCTGCAATCGAAGAAAACTGTCAGCAAAACTTTCACATTCGACCGAACTTGGCGCGCTTTTTTCGGTCTTGGTTCGTGCGGCAGCTTCCATTGATATGATTGAGCTTTGGTTTCCACGTCATAACCATAAACCCACGATTCGTCATCAGTTATGACCCTCTGGAGCAAATTTGGGTCGTCGCGGACAGAGTCCAACATCTCATTAGCAATGTTCATGCGATGCTGTTTTTGGTCGCAATTGAGCAATTTTGGTACGAATTTCGCGGCGACCCATCTCATGCCCAAATCATTGATAAAAATCGAATGGCACGAGCCAATCGATATGTTTAGGTCCTCAGCAACTTCTCTAACGGTGATTCGACGATTGGCCAATACCATTTTCTCCACTTCATTAATTTTTTCGTCTGTTGTTGAAGTGCTCGGGCGTCCGGCACGCTCTTCGTCGTTCACATCTTCTCGGCCTTCTGAGAACATTTTGTACCACCGATAAACGTTGCTTCGGTCCAAGGTAGCTTCTCCGTATGCCACAGTCAACATTCGGAATGCATCCGCGCACTTAATTTCGCTTTTCACACAAAATTTGATACAGGTTCTTTGATCCATTTTTTTGAATAGGTAAAAATCGAAGACGATCCAAAACACGTGCAAGCAAAGCAGCTGTCAACAATTAAGTGAACATTCAAAATGGCCGAGCTTGTCGGCATAAGTGAGAGACGTGAGTACCAACATAACGCCACAAAAAATCGAAATTCGAATATACGTAACCCGCGAAAATTCAAAAGTCGCGATACGTTTTGAACACACCGTGTATATATATATATATATATATATATATATATATATATATATATATATATGGGATTATTATTCACGGAGCCGCAATTTTACAATAACAATCTTATCTTTTTTATGTTTCAATCTGTCTCACTTCATGCGAAACTTTGAAGTTGCTGTAGGCCAGTTTACATAACTGTCCATAGTGAACTATCAAAAAAATGGCATCTACGAACTTGGCGTCTGTTTAATTTATTCATGATAAGAGAATCCCATTTCTACTTCCGTCTAGGATGCGCTGACACGACGCTATTTTCTTACCAAAATGCAAGCGTTAACCCACATACTCAAGAAAGCAACAATTTTTTTGTTTTTTGAAACATTAATTTTTTTAAACAAACAGTCAAGTACAATAAATAAAATCCAATATTTCTTAGGGACTAAAACGTTTAAAAACGCAGGCATAGATGAAAAAACACATGGAAATAAGAGGCATAGGAGACGCAATGACTAGCAGCTGATCAAGATGGCCAATGAGGTTAACAAATATAATAGTATTCGCCATCTATCTTTACGTTTTCTACCGTTGATGTCCAGTAAAATAATTGTGATTTAGAATCATTCCACTCGCTATATATATATATATATATATATATATATATATATATATATATATATATATATATATATATATATATATATATATATAGTAAATTAAAAGTCTATACTTGTGTATTGCTGTTTCCCAACTTTTCAGGATTGTCCAATATTGTACAGTATATTGGTTCATTTGTGGATATCGTTCATACCTGTTTGACAGCTAAACTACCACATATCTGCATTCTTTTTTTCCAAATTTGATGGCACGCAAGCATACTTTGATTTCATGGGGGTGATCCTTCCAGTTAGTGGTTTTTGTTCATGCACGAGGACTTTCAAAGTGGCACTTTTGGTCAATCACTCAACTTGCAGCATTGAAAAATGTTAAATACCATCCGTTAACACGTTTATGCTCCTTTATCTGTTTACACCTTTATGCCAGATGAGGAACCGATTGTCAAACCAAGCAGACGAGGCATGTCCACAAAACAGAAGTTATTTCCTATTTTGGCTTTCAGTCTGTCGTGCGAGTCGTACGCTAGCTTTTTCCGTCGACGCAATTGACACACGCACAGACAACATCCCCTGTCACTTTAAGGCCTCTAGCGAGTGTAGGGGAGTTGGCGGAGAGATCAAGTCGAGAGCGAGACATCCTTCATGGACGTGCACACTGCACGTAGAGCCAAAGCCACTGAACGTGCCAAGTCGATTCAAGCATGGACGGGTAACGTTGTCCGTCAATGCGTTAATTGACGGTGCGACATAAGCGACATCTTGTTGTTGCCTTCAAGCACTGACAGGCTGAGAAACAGAGTATGCGCACATGCACATTGGACGTATAGGCATATAGTTGAATTCAGCTGAAACGGAACAGCAAGAAGAGTAGAAGTAGAAAAAAAGGCAATTATAATATAGATAGATAGGTTTTAGTATTCTCATGAGTGGTTTACATTTGTACAGAGGTTCACAGTTCCTCAAAGCCATCAAAGGCTAGTATGGAGTGTTTATATTGCATATTTTCTTATAATGTTATTCATTGTCATTATAATTATGTGGAATATATATTATTATTATTATTATTATTAATATTATGTTATTATCGTGTTCGGCTTATATTAGAGTAAGGTACTTAAATAGTATTGCTTAACAATATAGAGAAGAACTAGATCGACACGTATTACCTCATGTCATATGCATGTGTAAACATTTTTAGCTAAGTCTGATGACTTTTTCAAAAGTAAATCTGACAATTATTTGAATGTAAGTTTGAATGATTTTACATCTAGTGAAATTTGGCGATTTTTTAAAGTTTGACCGAATTTGTTAAGCGAGTCAAAATTGTTGAGACGCACTTCAGTTCATTAGATCACCGGCATAGTAGGAGCCCGGTAACTATGCTGTGTCTGATACTTACAGTGCTTATCACTGCGGTGGCGCGTCCTCTACATACAGATAGGCAAGTTGTGCTTACGAAACATTCCGGCTTTCGGCTTGCGTATGGCTTGCCCACCATTTAAGCTACTTCTGGCACCACTCTAATAAAGGCGGCTGTCATGGGCCATTTGAAAGACAACGGGCGTGCCTGATGATAAACGATGCGGCACGATGCTTCATCGTTGCTTCATTGATGATAATCCTTGCACTCGCCAGGGGCGTCGACAATCGCAATTGTACGTCTAGTCTTCAGCTAGGCCTGCGCGTAGATGAAATCTCATATTCGTGCAGAGTTGCAGTCTCGCAGCGTGTGCCTGCCGTTATTGGCGAGATCACACGGGGAGAT
Organism: Dermanyssus gallinae; assembly: GCA_003439945.1. Classification (NCBI taxonomy): domain Eukaryota; kingdom Metazoa; phylum Arthropoda; class Arachnida; order Mesostigmata; family Dermanyssidae; genus Dermanyssus; species Dermanyssus gallinae. The sequence continues at coordinate 92,198 of QVRM01003836.1, read as the reverse complement.
CACCCCTTCTTATGGACTCTCATGTTTAGCAGCCCTCTGTTAGCGTCACCTGGTAATTTTGCCTTCAGCTGTTTGGCTGTTTCTCAATCAAAACCTGCTAGGTAAGGACCTTTGGAACGTTTCCGCTCCAAAAGTACTCGCTTGTGTCGCCTCTACGTGTCGCCCACGTAGGCCAAGACTCTGCATTGTTCCGGATGGTTCTGTTCTATTTTTCAGTAGTACATTACAAAAACATAACATATTATGCACCGAAGTTGGAATAGAAAGATTTCCTCTTTGATGAAATTTTCTGCATAAAATAAATCGCATTCAACGTAACAATTATAGGGGCGCGTCGGATTTCTAGTTATGCCTATACTCCAGACTGGTAGACTCGTTTGCAACTAGCCATCGAAGGACAACTAAATATTATGCATATGCAATAGTGTATTTCGGACAGAGTTGTCATCATCAAAGTTTTGCGATCTTCGCAATGTATCGTCAAACGGTTTCAGGTGGTCGACTATCTGCAGCATGCCATTGAATGACTAAGTAATTAAAATCAACCTGTTAAGTAAATCAGACGACTTTTGAAAGCCAGGGCGAAGAAAGTGACTGGCACTGACTTCTGTTATGGAAATTTAAGTAAGAGTAAACCAAGTGGGGTTTATACACCACATACTGTTGCGAACCGTTACTTTCTGGAACGGCCTAAAATCGTGGCTACATGGCTTTAGCCAGCTGTAGCCGTGCGCCGCGATTAAATGACAAAAATACAAAAGCTTACAGATAGACTATGAACAAAAGCACTTTTGTACGCGTGTATACGTACATCTTTCTCTGTTTGTGAGGTATGTATGCACAGTAAGTGCACAAAGACAAATGCCAACTGGAACCTTAAAATTATTTAATGCCATTACAGTTGGCACAGTGAAATGAATGAGTCATATAGAAACAAACGTGTAGAAAAAAAACATAGTGTGACGTGAGTTCAACCCTTTTAATGGGCGTAACCAGACATTTTTCAATAAAGCATTCTTTTATTGAAATGCTTTATTGAATAAGCATTCTCTTTGAATAAGCAAGCTCTTAATTCATGTAAGAATTTAAGAGCATTCTTACAAATCCACATATAAAACAAATTGATCTTTTTTTAAGATATTCTTACACGCAGGCTGCATAAAAAAAATCCTTAGAGTTACTTTAAAGAGTCATCTTTATACTATTTTCCTTCCATCTTGTTTATTCAGTATTCTGTTGAGTAGGCATTTGTCCCCAGATAACGTGCATTCTCATAACCCTCCCCTAGTCACCAGAGCAAGGTCACGCACCGTGGTTAGGTCCACTTTGCTATTGTATCTTCCACTGCAGCGGCACCCACTTGCGGGTAATCGATAAACAACGACTGACAATTGTGGAGTTTGTCCCTAGTGGAAGTCACCAAGTCATTCTGTCGACTGCCCAGCGTGCCAACTGCTATTGGCATGTAATTTTAACCCCAGGTTAGCTTGAAATATTTACGTAGTTTATTCTGGTCGGCCTGCAGAGTCTCGTACATATCAACCGCGACCGAAGATACAGTCTTGAAAGGTTGATCACGGTGACATCTCACGCTGTAGGGGTGAAGGGTTCGTGCCATCTTGAATGGCATCAGGTCTAAGAGTTCAGTCGAAAATCCCATTCGTGGATTTGCGCTCTGTGATCTGCCTTTACTTCAAGCGCACGAAAAACTGCTGTTTTCTTGAACACACAAGACGCCTAAGGCCATGCACGACTGTCCTGCAACAAGTATGAGTTCCGCGTTCGGCCGAAAAAGACAATTGTGTCATGATATGTAGGAATGCGTTATCAAGTAATCTACGACAAACAATATCTGCTGACCCGGCTATCGACGATATCACTGTAGGGCCAACTGAACATTTATTCAATCGTGAGGCTGCGGTCGCTTTGCCGATTGTAAATTGCATCCGCTTACACTGAAGCAGCACAACATGAATTTGCCGTTCGGGATGGAGAATGTGTGACAGGTCGTACGGTCATTTTCGAAAAAAAGAAGGCTCAGGGCCCGATCGAGTCTGTTATAAGGCTCAGAGCGCAGATTGAAGAATATTTTCTGCAAATAGCTTAGTCAGCGGATTAAGCACGTGGCTGTACAGGTTCTTCAATCAGAGCCATTCGGCAGAAGTCGAGGAACCCCTGATGCAATCCATGTTCTTCAATCAGAAATTGAGCGAGCTGTGGCTCAACCCAAAGAATGTCTGTATACAGTCTTTAATGGCTGCATCAAGGCCCCTCATCAAAGCCCCTCGTCTGATCTGCTAGTTGAATCATTCCAACAAGCAGGAGTGATTCTTTCCTGAGCGTAATAGCAAGTGTCTTGGATGAGGACACGTTATCGGTAGACAGTGAGCGTGGTTTATTGGAGATTTAGCAAAATGTGGGAACTCCTTAAGGGGGCCCGCTAAGCTGCATTTACCCTTCTCCTTGCCTTGTTGATTTGTTACAACTTGTTACAAGAACTTGTTACAGAAGCAGTCCGACTCTGGCTAAAGGTGCCGTGTAGTACATTACGAATCTTTTATTTCGGAGTGTTGGGTCGGCGATATGTCTCGGAGATGAACATACAACGTATTTTATATATGTTTAAGGTTATCGAAAACAAATGCCGTTTTCGAGACTTAATAAACACCTGATATGTTCAAACGCCGACTTTCACGAGGAGTATGAGCAACTACCAGTTCTGTCTGCGGAAGTGTGCCAAGTACAATGCAGTGGATTGCACAGCACTGAAGTATACTCGTTGCCATACAAACCATGAAACGATAAAGGATGAACAAAAACTTATGAAGTGTATATAATACGTTATTTTAAAGATTACTTTCGACATTTAACATGAAATCTGACCATGCCAATTATCGTCAACGACTTCAATGCCAAAATCGATTGTGGAGCCAACGCTGAACAAGATGAGGTGCTGTATTTTTTATAATATATATATATATATATATATATATATATATATATATATATATATATATATATATATACGAATATATATATTTATATATATATATATATATATATATATATATTATAAATTCAAATTCGAATTCTAACGGCTGCTTAACTAAATGTGATGCTAGAACATAGCCACCGCAATGCCAATACCAGCTGCACAACAAAGGAAGTTACCGCCATTGAATCAGGCCTGAGTTATCCGTGGTGTTAAGATCACTGGAGCAGGTGTTGCGACCTCCAATGAGGCTGTTCTCCGTAGTGGGCAAGTTAAAAGGTCTCGCCTTATAATGACAGATCATGGAGACAACGGGCCTTACCACGGGCTCGCCAGCCCGCGGTCCGGGCAGTCGGACCCTAATAGAGTCCCCTGTCCAACTTGCGCACTTACGTTTACACGAAGAGGCCTGCGTCGACACATTACGGTGAAGCACGGAGGGGGTGCCCATAACATAGTCGACGAGTCAGAGCGCTCGAACTCTCGGTTTACCGCGGATCAGTTAATCAGTGTCATTCAAGTTGTCACTCGCCGCTGGCGGTTGGTCCGCATCTTGCCGAAATCAGTACGTAGGCAAGTTGCCGAAGTGTTCACTAAGGTGTTGTGCTCTGTCGCAGATAACAACGACAGTACTGCCTGGCTTGCTCTGTTCTCTTTCGCGCCCGTCGTCCTCCGCCTTCCCGATGGTGGGAAAGATGACAGCTCGTTGGCGGTTATCGTTCGGAAGGACCTCCGCGATTTTACTGATGGAAAACGGTTTAACCTTAGCGGTAGCCCCGTCCCAAACCAACCTTACCGGCAGCGGACGGTCGACACCGTCCGGCTAGCCATTACCAAGCTCTCGGAAGGCGACGTTTCTTCGGCGGCTAGGGTCTTGATCTCAGAAGACACGCTAGCGCAGAAGCCCAGCGAGACAGCCGTGCTGCTGGATAAGCACCCTCCCGCGCCCTCATTCCTAACATGGCCTAGCCCTCCTCACGTGCTCCTGCCATCAACTTCATCAGGCGAGAGCGTCCGGTCTGCCATACAAACGTTTTCTCGTAGTTCAGCAGCTGGCCTGGATTTCATCAGACCCCGGCTCTTACAAGACCCATCTTGTAAAGAGCCATCTTGCCTTCTTCTGCCGCATGATACCATAATGTTGCAAACTGGGGTGCAGCAGGGCGACCCATTGGGTCCCCCCCTGTTTTGCCTGGGTATCAAGGAGTTAGTCGACTCTCTCGAGTGCCCTCTAAACACATGGTACTTAGACGACGGTGTACTGGGCGAGGCACCTGATGCAGTTCTGAGGGACATCCACAGAGTCATCGAGTTCGCGGAGCGGAGTGGCCTGGCTCTAAATCCTGCAAAGTGCGAGGCTTATGTCGTAGGAGGTGCTACCGACTCTGAGGTGCTAGAGGTTCTCCCAGAATGCAGGACTGTTGGCACGGATCTGGAGTTACTAGGCGTCCCCCTATTCCCGGAGGAAGTTCCGGCAGCTCTCGAAAGGTGGATAGAAAAACTAGAGCATGCGATGTCACGCATTCCTTTGGTAGGATCTCACCGGGGCCTTTTTCTTCTGAGATCTTCATTTTCGGCCCTACGTCTCAATCACCTGTTTCGAGGTGCAGACTGCTCGCTTGCTCCGGGACTCCTTGAGCGACTAAACGACAGCGTGCTTACTACGGTTGAGGCTCTTTTGAATCTCAGTCTATCGGCAGAAGCACGTCAACAAGCTCTACTCCCCGTTCTTTGGGGTGGTCTTGGGTTGCCTGATGCTATTGTCCTATCGGAGGTAGCTCTGGTAGCTTCCCTCCACAGGTCTTTACAACAGGCTAAATCACTTCTCGATTCAGTCGCTCTTACGGACCTAGAAGATCGCTTAGAAACAAGTCGGTGAGAATCGCGGTCGGACTTCGTTTGGGGACGGACCTTGTACCTTGTGCACGCTCATACCTGCGTCTGCGGTGACGCCGTCCAGCCAGATGGACGCCACGGGCTATCCTGTATCGTCAGTGCAGGCAGGCGAGCCCGACACCAAGCCCTGAACGAAACCTTCAGCAGAGCTCTACGCTCTAGTGGCCTACCGTGCGTCCTGGAACCCGTCGGACTGGATAGGGAAGGCGGAAAGAGATTTGACGGTCTGACCTTAACCCCGTTCGAGAGCGGTTGCATGATGGTTTGGGACGCGACAGTTACTGACTCATTAGCCCCTTCAATGGTTAGTGCTGGCGCGGCCCGGGCCGGATATGCTTCAGCTCTCGCCGAGGCAGGCAAAGTAAGAAAATACCAGAACATCGGGTACCCGTACGGGTTCTACCCACTTGCTTTCGAGACACTTGGCGGGCCGGGTCCGTCCACTCGCGGTTTGCTACAGAAGGTCGGGAAGCGACTAGGTCTAGCCAGCGGTGATAGGCGAGCGGGCGAATTTCTCAGACAGCGTCTGTCGCTGAATGTGCAACGGGGCAACGCGGCTTCGGTCCGGGGAACCCTCCAGAGATGGTTGGTTCCTACATTGGACCCTTCGTAAACGTGCACACGTTCGCAGGGACCCAATTGTCATGTTCCCACCGTCGGTGATTAATTACAATGAATAAATGTCATACACGTTGTAGGGGGGAGTCATTCTTAGACAGGAGTTATTTTTGGGATTATGGCTGGCCGAACAGGGTTACAGGGTACAATAAAACAAATGATTTACACCTTATAGAGCATATTACAAATTAGAATGGACGATCATCACGGTCTTAATACGCGGAATGACATATTGTACATATCCAAATGAACGGAACACCATCTGGCACAAAAGGCCCGATGTGAAATGGCATGTGTAAATTCAAATAAACGGAATACCACCTGGCGCCAAGAACCAGACGCACGTTCGGAACCAAAGGATGCGGTCATGTCTCGCGCACATAGGTCCCTAGTAGTGTAACTGATACGGGCGGCAGTAGAGATGGACTAACTCTAGCAATCCTACCGACGGCTACCAACAGGCTCCCTACCGGCACACCCGTGCCGCAACAAATGGTGCCTAGTGACCAGGATCGACAAAACCTGTTGTTATCTGTCGGTGGTTAACCTTGTAGTGCAGTATTTTCGTTACCTGCTACAAGAATCGTTGTCGTCTCGGTGCCTGCTAGCATTCAGTTGCCGACCGCCAACCTACGGACAGACGTTTCTGCCGTCCTTTTTTCCCATTCCGTGTCGTCTCATCACATATTTTTTTCCATATTCCGTGCACCCCAGTGCCTAACAGAGTAAGAGTATTAAGTGAGTGACTATTTCGTATCGTCGCCTCCTGAAAATCGTCATTGTCGTTGTGCCGCCGCCGCCGCCGCCACCAGCCACTGCCACAGCACAACCATCGCAAGCACAGCAACCAGCCTCAACATCATGTCTAACGCCGGAAACATGACACTGCTTAGGAAGCAGAGGAGTAGTGAGAGGGCTCAGATCACTCAGGCCAGCGCCCGATCTGTGGCGTTAGTAGCTACGCCAGTTGAGGCCCGTGACCATCACGTCATCTTAGTGCTGCTGAAGAACGTAAAAGTGCGATTGGCCAAACTTGAGGCCCTCGACGAACGTATATTAAACCATCCCGACATGGCTGAGGGCGATATGGATGAGGAGATTGCTGCTTGCAGCCGGTATGAAAATACCGCGCTTGAATGCATTGAAACTTTAAGGGGTCTGGTCACCGCCGCATCTGCTGCTTCAAGCTCAGCATCAGGCAACTTAGCTTCTGCACCGTCATCGCCGTCAGCGCCTACGGCGGAACCTGTCGCCCCAGCATGCTCCACGGTGCCGCTTCTAGACATTTCACCAGAGCCATTCTCGGGGAATCGTCTCGAATATCGTTCGTTTATCGCTTTGTTTAAGAATTGGATTGCTCGTCGTACAACGGCCACAGACACAGACAAACTTGTCGCTCTCCTCAAGCATCTTCGGGGTGAACCGAAAACACTTGTGATGTCTCTCGGCGTTCACGGTGCAGCGTATGATGCCGCTTTGCGGCTGCTTGACGACAATTACGGGTTGGTTGACATCGAGCGGCAGCAAGTAGTCCAGAACTTATTTCACTTGCTAAAGGTAACATCGACGGATGACGTAGCCGGTCTGCGGGCGTTAGTAAATCGAGTGCGAGCCAGTGTTAAGACGCTCGAGGCTTTGAACACCCCGCTCGAAACATTTTCGATCTCCTTTGCACCAGTGCTGCGAGCCGCGATTCCACCCACATTGTTGTATCAATACTCCGAAATGATGCGACTGGCAGCAATCAATGAGAAGCAATTAGAACAACTGTCGCAACGGTTCCGACGGAAACTCACTTCAAGAGATAGCATCAGGTGAATTGCGTCTGAGTCACGCAACTAAAACGGCCAATGACGTAAAGCAGTTGCTCGAGTATTTAACTCGTTTTGCCTCTAATCGAGAGGAAACTCAGCTCACAACGAACTTGTTGAGGGACGGCGACCGCCGGGTTTAACAGAGAAGCACGTATTCGCAGTCTCGAACGCGAACACCGTTGGCCACCGCCGCCCCCGCCGTAGCGGTTCAAAGGACACAGAAATGTTTCTTTTGCCATTCTGTGGACCATCGTCCTTCGCGCTGCTCTGCTTGTATCAGTTTCGACGATAAGTTAGCTACTCTCAAGCGCCTCAATCGTTGCGTTGTGTGTTTCCGATATATACACAGTGATGGCCAACAGTGTGGAGGAGCTGCCGTTGAGTGCCATTCGTGCAAATCTCGCGGCCATTATCCAAGCATGCATCCGCGCAACGCGGTCGACGAGAGTAAGCTGGCTGCCGCCAATGGACGCCCGTCGGCTGTCGCGGTTGCAGTCAACGCAAACGTTGGTGTCCGTCGGACCCTTGTATACATGTTGTCGGCAAATCTTGTGCACGGCGGCAAGAAGATACCTGTAAGGGTGATGATGGATCAGGGATCGACGCTAACATTCGTGACGCCCGGTCTCATAGAGAAGCTAGCTGGCATCCGCCCAACGCAGTGCGCCAACTTAGACGTGCAGGCATTTGCAGGCGAACATCAGATTTAATCGCCGCAATACAAGCTCACACTGGAAAGTATCTATGGCAGAGACAGAGTGTATCTCCTCGCCTACCAGCACAGCTTCGGCGTTAATCCGTCGATCGACTGCCCCCCTCACGTTCAAGCAGCCATCGGCAAATTCAAGACACAGCATCCGCTTGCTGATCGTGCTCTCGGCGACGATCTTCCGGCTGACCCGCTGGACATTCTAGTCGGATTTGACCAGTTCTTCGAGATCGCCTTTGTCGGACGCGAGAAGAAAATTATCGATGGCCTAATCGGCAAGGACACGCGATTTGGCTGGATGGTGGGAGGCCCCATGTCGGAGTCGCCCGGACGGGCCCGGGTGGTCTCAGTTCAACCTCATTGTTGTGCGGCTGTGCTGACAAAGCCGTCACCGTCAGAACGGTTTCTCGTTCCGGGGGAAGAGAACGCGGCAGATTTTGCCACAAGGGGAGTCCAAGCTGCCACTCTGCGAGACAACCAGATGTGGTGGAGTGGACCCCAGTGCCTGAGCCTGCCTCGGAAGTATAGGCCTGTTTCGCAGCCGCGATCCGATGTCGTTGACAACTTCGAGGGTGCCGTCGTCGAGAAGCGCGCCGTGGTTGCGCCGATAACTTTGATTAACCCGCCACTGGACCTTCGCAGATTCAGTGCTATTGAATCTGCTATTCGTGTTCTCGCTCATGTATTGAGGTTCGCTCTCCTCACGCGACGCCGAGACATCCCAACACCACCTGAGCTGCGACGACGGGCCGAGAGGCTTATCATCAAGTGGACGCAGCAGCAACACTTCCCAAGTGAGCTCAGAGCAGTGCGAAACGAAGACCAAATGGATCACCCCAGCTCACCTCATTTGAAAAGGCCACCCATCGTCGGCGCAATGCTCGCTCAAACTTCTAGATCGAGGCGGGCCCAACGGGGCGACATCGGCCGAAGCGCTACGGGCAGTCACACGACTCAAAAGCGACTACTTCAAACATCTCTCTGTGCGCTGGCAGCGCGACTGCATCATGCAACTTCGATCGGCAAACATGGATGCCGCCAGGAAGGCGCGCCCAATCAAAGAAGGAGACGTATGCTTCTTGCGCGACGACAACACTACACGACTCCACTGGGAGTTGGGTAGAGTGGAAGAATGCCACACTGGACGTGATGGCCTGCCGAGGACGTGTACAGTCCGTTTTTCAAATGGACGCATCTCACGCTGCGCCATACAATAATTGTACCCTCGTAAACTAGTGTAATCGGCAACCAGAGGGCATGCAAACAGCTTTACTACATACCGATAATAACATACCCGCAGCCAAAGAGAAAAATATACATATTTTTCGGTGGGAGTGTTAATAATTGTAAGACTTATACATATTACAAATTAGAATGGACGATCATCACGGTCTTAATACGCGGAATGACATATTGTACATATCCAAATGAACGGAACACCATCTGGCACAAAAGGCCGGATGTGAAATGGCATGTGTAAATTCAAATAAACGGAATACCGCCTGGCGCCAAGAACCAGACGCACGTTCGGAACCAAAGGATGCGGTCATGTCTCGCGCACATAGGTCCCTAGTAGTGTAACTGATACGGGCGGCAGTAGAGATGGACTAACTCTAGCAATCCTACCGACGGCTACCAACAGGCTCCCTACCGGCACACCCGTGCCGCAACATATATATATATATATATATATATCGATTCCGTTACATTTCGTTACCATTTGTACACGTTTGGCGAGAATGCATACGTATACAGCGCACTGCATCATGTTGCCGTTGCTGTCTATATATTGTATAAAGCGAACATCCACCTAGTCTATAGAACGTATTGTTCTAGTATACTCTCGTATATCAGGAGCACTGTCAATCGCCGGTAATCTTAGCAAGTAAAGTATTTCATTCGAACAGCGAGATACAAAGGAACCTATGATAGTATATATCAATTACAAACTCGAACATGTGCATCCTTCCATCCGTTGTATTCCTCATTATTCTAAAGGGGAACTTTACGTACTAAGATCGCCACATTCACAGTGTTCCTGTTGTCGAATAGGCTTTTTTGGTATCTTCTTGGCCCATAGTGCAGTCTCAGTTTCACTGAACACAACAACGTGCCGCAATAGGTTTTGCTGCAGCTGCTGCGAGGCCGCGTTTCGAGGGCCCTTAAAGCTTCGTAGCCGCCTATATAGCCGCGTTCCGAGCAAGGGTCCATCTCTTGTAATACTGCCTTGACTTACTTACGCGACAGAAAGACCTTCATCATGGAAAGCCAAACGGAGCGGAATGGCTATGTCGCGGCTGAACAACTGTTCCGGCCGTTTACTGCGGAGGCCCTGTGTGTTAACGACTCGGCGGAGCAAGCGCGTCTGCACGAGAACGAGTTCTCTCTCTTTCGCGTTTTGCGCTCCGTTCTTCTCCTTAATCCTTGGCCGCACCAAAAGCGTGGCCTCACAGCGGGCGCCGTTGACCGTCTTTGAGGACACGCGAACCCCGTTTACGGGGCTTGCGTGCCCCGTCTACAGTAGTAGCTGGTTTCACAGCAGTCCCTGCATGCGAGACAAGGAAGAGAATACCATGCCCCTCCGGGTCGTTGACGTGGCCACCACAGCGGCGCTCGCTACCATGCGGCGTTGGAATACTATGTATAATATACACTCAGCGGCGTTGGAAGCTGACGGCGAATTATGTGTATATTTTCAGCTTACGAATTTCAGCTTACCCAGCCTATGTTTTGTGTCTTGTGTTACACGGTGGTCGAAGTGTTTTGGATGTGTCGTGCACTAACCAACGTTACCTCGTTCGACTCCGCGCTTGCTTGGATGAACCCCCGCTTGGAGGATCCCACCAAGGGAAGTTCATCCGAGTGAGGTGGCTGGTTCTTGCTTAGCTCTTCGCAATCTTACGAATCCCGATATTCGAGATCCTGTCGCCCGCCAACCCATAATGATCGCACTCACGCTTGCTGTCGTTGTCGTCGGGTTTTTTTTTTGTCTCGTTTGCCCTTGTGGTCATTATTATTATTATTATTATTTTGGCAGATGTTAGCAAGGGTCAACGCTTTTGCTTTAACCAGATAACAATGCGTATGTTTGATTGCCCACATAGTATATGGATACTATGTGAGTACTTCTTTCCTATATATATATATATATATATATATATATAGACACCGATGCCTTACCCAAAACTTCTATTTTAGCCCTGTTCGTTCATTCAGCGTTGCCTATTGTGTTGTTCCTGACGTCGGCCGCCAGCGAAGCCGGAGTTTGGTGTTGGCGAAACCCGGAGGACCGCCTGCTCCGCCAGCTTGCAGGAAACATTTCGTTGTTTTCTTTATCGTTGGATTGCACACGCAACGAGAAGCAGAACAACAAGACGAGGAACACGCAGACCGCCTATTTGTTCTGACCGGCGCTCACCACGTACGTGTATAGGGTGTGACCAGCGGATTGTACCGTTCGTTCAATGAGCGAGCGATGACAAGCGAGATCAATCGGCTTTGGCTAGGAAAGACGAAGAGATAGCAGGATTGCAATGATCTCGTTAGCAAGTTGGCTGATGATGATGGTGGTGGTGGTGGTAGTAGTGGCGGCGATCATAGGCAGCCACAAACAGCGTTTTTCCGTTACTATTGTAGCCCATGCCATCACCGCCTCCTCATCTGCCGTGTGCGATGTCTGCGAATGCTCGGCTTTCGTATAACCTCGTTTTGTAGAGGTTTCGTCTTCTAGACTAGCTTGTTCTGAAAGAGGCCATCATCATCGTAATCATCATAACCTTGTGACCATGGCTTCTAATATCCTGGTGGCCAAGGCTTCTTGTTTGGCGGCGGATTCGGGTGGGCGTTAGTGGGGCGGATGTGTATGCATCTGCGTGTGAGGACGCGAGTCGTGTCTCTTCTGTCTCTTTGCTTCGCGTCCCCCTTCGATTAATTAATTCCACTCGCGCATGCTTGGCGGCCTGAACGTTCTTGCTGGCGGCCATGACGTAAACCTGCATCCCATTGTTCCACGTTTCCATTTCATTTAATCCTCCTTTTTTTGTTTGAATATACTCTCCCCCCCCCCCACCGACCGTCTCGTCTCGTTGTGTTCGTCGTCGTCATCTTCTTCCTTTTCTGTTTCTGCACGCGATGCGACTGAAAATCCTCACGAAGCAGATGATGAGACAATTACGGGTGCGGCGACCTCGGTGGGCACCGGCCACCGACCACTGACGGTCATTGATCGCAATTATGATGGTGATGACTATGACGGCAGTGAAGCTCACTATAATGGCCAAACGCCAAATCTATCAAGTATGTATGGCAAGTGTAACATGTAGTTACATGAGGTGTTCGAAGATGATGAAAAACAGGGTAGGAGCTTCTTGCGTACGCTTGCCCAGAGTCACTAGAGGGCGGAAAACGGGCAATCGAGTGGGCCTAGGCGTCTTAGCTTATGCCATGTCTGAATAGTTACGCCCAGACGGGCCTAACTTTTGCCATGCCTGGGCGTAACTATTCGAACAGGCCGGGCCTCTGAAAAGTTAACCGACGTATCCGATATAGGATGTTACGGAGCCGGTGGCGCTGAAGCTGTGTTTGTGTTCGAGGTCTCCCTCTATCCATCTATCTATCTCTTCCTGTCTCTTTCTTTCTCTTTCCCTGTATAACTGTCCTTTTCACTGTCGCTAGTTGTTCCAATTGCTAATGTTTTCTGGCGTTTTATTTTTGCACGTTTGCGGGCCCGCGCATATGTTAATGGCTCATCGTGTTCACCGAAAACGAAACAGGCATTTGGGCGGCCAGCCGGGCAACGCTTTGCCCGGACGACTAAGTGACGATTTATTTGTCTCTCTCTTTCTCTGTCTCTCGGTGTCGCTCGTTTATTCGCTGCTAATCCTGCCAACGACAAGATACGCTCGTCCCTCATCAGCTGCATTTCGCGACGGGACGGCGTGGCTGCCGTTGCGAGTACGCTTTATGCAAATGTTCCAATGTAGGAGCCAAACAACGATGTCGAACAAAATTGTTTCTCAAGACAACGTGAACAACAACAACAGGGTTGATATATTTTCAATGACTTACTTGGTATATGCGCCTTGTCGTATGATCGTAACGCCGCCTGCAAACTCGCGTTATAAATATGAAAGAAATGTCAATTCTGCCCTACCCTCGTATGTCGATCGTTGCTGAGATCAACCGAACTTTAATTTGTACTCATCCCAACCTATTCAATTTCTCGTACTCAACACAGTCGATGGCTTTGAAGGGTTGTGAACCTTTGTACAAATGTAAATGGAAAAAATAAAAATAACAGTGAAGCATCGTCGGGCACAATACCAAAGTATTAGGCACAACGACGGCCTCAAGCTAGTCTAGCTTTGGCACAACACCACCGGAAGCCAGGGCAGACGTATTATTCTTCGAATACAAAAGCCGTTTCTGATGTTTCGCGTTTTGATTGCTCTAAAAGTCACACGGTACTTTTTTGAGTCGACGATTGGAAATGTTGTTGGTAGCAAGTCTGATACATCTTTTAGCCACAAGTCTAAAGTCTAGGACGAAACGGATAGTGTTCTGCAAGTGTTGTTGAATCTCGCATGTATATTGAGTTACTAGGTCGTATAGGCTATAAGCGAATTCGGATTTATCGGCATTTCTTTTTAATCTTTTTTTCAGATATACTCTTTATTCATCTATCAGACCTGTTAGAAGAAAGAGTCCCATACAGCCCGTATCGGCGCTGTACACCACCGAGCTAGTAACGAGCAAAAGTTAATCTAACGCTTCAAACTTATTTCAACGTAAGTTTTACATATCAACGGTATCTGTACATACAGTGCTTCGGTCATTGGTCCGACATCAGGTTGGTTCTTTTCAGATTTCAAGCCATGAGGACTGAGAACGTTAAAGGATTTCTGTCGTCGACAAGTTGACGACCTTTTCGGGGTCGACGAGACCATAAGTATCTAACCCGTGACATTATCTCGTAAGCGGTTATTTTATGCGTTCATGCCTGCACGCATACATATGGGAATCTCCTACTTGTTGAACCCACCGCACGTCGATCGGCTGCACCAGCGCAGCCTGGCGCTCAATCCGTCAAAGAGGACCTATCGGAATTGTGTCATCTACCTCGTGCTATGTGCTCGAGTAGCGGTTTCGTCTTCTTGCTAAGAGCCGGCTATGAAACAGTAGAGTATATTTGTGTTCCTTTATACGCAATGCAGGCAACCCCGTGTTGCTTTGATTGAGGTGTGCGCTCCAGGCTCTCCTAGAGCAGGGCTACATGAGAAGTCTGCGTGAGAATCACTCGAAGGGCTCGAGTGAACGGTGTATCATAGCAAAGCCAAGGTCTCCTGTCTTTTCCACTCTGACGGAACAGGCGTTCTGTGCCTTCAGTGTCCTTAATTGTCCTGCGACCTTGACGTTTGCATAGGTGGAAGAGTGCGCTGAATGCCTCTATGCCTAACTTTTTCCTCCTCTTGAAGCCTCGACCGAACTAGGGCTTTGGCGTTGCCCCTTTTATTAAAAAAACAATATAAAGTATCATACGAACTATATTGCGCTTTGTGCCAACTCTTGTGCTATATATATATATATATATATATATATATATATATATATATAGTGGATTACGTAATGCCAGACCACTCTGTTGTGTTGTGATTGTGACTACTAATTCTTTGGTAAATAAATCCTGAGTGAAAACATATATATATATATATATATATATATATATATATATTTATATATATAGTGGATTATGTAGGGCCAGACGCTGACAGACACGTTGTGACTGTAACTAATACATGTATATATAGTAGTTACAGTCACAACGTGTCTGTCAGCGTGGTCTGACAGACATGTAATTCACTCTTTAATAGAGAGGCTCTAACAGTATCCGTACAGACAAGTAGAAGGAGCGTCCAGTTTCGTATTTTTCACAGAAACGCTATATACGCATTCGTCAATATTGAAACAGTTTGGCTTCAGGCACATATATTAGTAAAAGGCCTGCCAGGTCAGTTGGCAGGCAGTTGTGCGACTTCTGTAGCAAATTGTAATCCATTTATCAGACCAAAAACAACGCGCTCTCAGTATGAGGTTTTTCCGTCGCAAACCAGTCAGTTGTAGCATTCGAGTACTTTTTAACAATAGTTGCAACAACAGAAAATCAGAATGATGCGCATGGGGTCAACGAAGTAAACCGCTAAAAAAGAAGTGTACACTTTTACTTACCCCGTCACCGTTTCTCTAAAGCAGCATATTAACACGTTCCACTTATTGTCTATCAACGTAATGACCATGAAAAGTATGCAGAATGACAACGACTAAATAATACCTGAGCTTTAGTCATAGTTTATGGTCTACACAGCCTTAAATTACCTATCTGGATGCTGATATAACGAAACGGATGCTGTTAGTATGTAGATGTTGAGCCTTATATGTATGTGATCACTGTATAATGAACTGGCTACAAACGAATTCATTTTATTTCTTGGCA
Organism: Dermanyssus gallinae; assembly: GCA_003439945.1. Lineage (NCBI taxonomy): Eukaryota > Metazoa > Arthropoda > Arachnida > Mesostigmata > Dermanyssidae > Dermanyssus > Dermanyssus gallinae. Next base: position 76,680 of record QVRM01003836.1, on the reverse strand, counting down.
AACCGCTTGTAAGTCTAAGTGTTTCGACTTGTTTGATGTAAGAATCTTGTAGCTCCTGCTTCGGACATTCTTACCGCCTAGCGAATTCGATTTGTACGTGGTCAGCATTGTAATAACAATAATCATCATCATCATAATAAACAAATCGGCAACAAAGTCAGCTCGATTTCGGCATGCGGCATTTCTGCATATGAAAATCTAGTTGTGGGTCGTACTTTAATTCGGTCGTAATTGCCGAGAAAAATCTAACGTTTCAACGTGGGTTTGCCCAACGCTACCTGCAACTTCAACGTCATTCTTAATAACTGATCATTTGTTTTCTAAATTTTAAGCCTTTTTCTCCAAATGTTAAAAGATTTCTCTCGCTGGCGAGTTGACGACGAGCGCCGGGGCAGAACGAAAGCGGAACGATGAGGCCATGTACCATCTAACCGTGAGTGACGTTATCTCCCGCGAGGTCATTTCATGGATGCGTGCATACATGTGGGAATCTCGTACTTGTTGGACCAAGCGCGCGTTCACGCCGGCTGCACTCACGGCCTCAGCGGCTGGAACTGTGCCGTCTACCCTTAAAACTTTTTCGGGCTGACCCTCAGCCAACATTTAACGTCCGCGGGTTTGCTTTCGCATTGCCTCGTTACACGGATTGCAAAAATACAAATGTGTAACGGTGGGGATCGAGCCCGTGCTGCACTTATGTGTCCCCTCCGGTCGCGAGGCGCACGCGAATGCACCGAGCACGCCACCACCGGGCTTGACGTGCCGTCCATTTTATGCGCGCGAGAAGCGACTTCGTCTGCTCCTCTAAACAAAGATGTCATAAACATACACTTCACCGTTACTTCTACATATACCTCGTTTTTGCCTTGTAATGCCTCGTGTTTTTCTGGATTAGTAGTAGGTGTTATAGCCCAGCTAATGCCAAACCGAGTAGGCAAAGGACAGGCAATCTCGTAGTGCTCTTCGATTGTAGTGTGCGCAGAGCATCCCAAACTGCATGAGGAGTCGGCGTGAGAGTAACTCTAACGGCTTAGATGGACGGTTTATTATTACTGATTTAGCGAAGCCAAAGTCTTCTATCGTTTTCACTCTGTCAGAACAGGCGGCCGATGTCTCTGATTCTGGTCCTCTTTGCCTAGCATTGTTCACCTCATGAGGCCTAGATTTTGTAAACGAAACCTTTGGCATTTGGAGGTTACCCTCTTGGTCACTGGCATTTCCGTTACCTGCATATCCAACGGCTATCCCGTCCTAACACTGGTGACTTTTGCTGTACTAAATTGCCGTGCCTTTTTGTTTAAATGTCGACTGACCTTTACTACGACAGCGGGCATTTGGTTGGCTGTTCTTTGTTTTAACAACGGCACCTTTCTTGTCAGTTATTTACCTCAAAGGACCCTGTCTATTATTGGAGGTAAAACCTCTCTTTTGGCATATCGAGGTCTACTAGTCTTTTTTCTGATTTCTTGCATAAAACGGCCGTTTAAGTAGGATCTAATAAAACTACTGTATGGCACTAAAAATTTTTGGACGACAAAAAGTACACACACATATATATATATATATCGACCAGGTCCTTTGTAAAATTTGGTCCTAGAGCTAGGGCTTCCGACAGCTCAATATATCTGCTCCCCCCTAAAGCTATACATTCTTTAATAATATGCTCGATTACTTGTAATGCATGCTTATATATATATATATATATATATATATATATATATATATATATGTAATGAAAGCTTATATATATATATATATATATATATATATATATATATATATATATATATATATATATATATATATATATGTAATGAAAGCTTATATATATATATATATATATATATATATATATATATAAGCATTCATTACAAGTAATCGAGCATATTATTAAAGATTGTATAGCTTTAGGGGGGCGCAGATATATTGAGCTGTCGGAAGCCCTAGCTCTAGGACCAAATGTTACAAAGGACCTGGTCGATGTTACAAAGAAGAGGTTGCCCGAATGGAAAGCAAATACTCAGTAGGTATTGAAGTAGACATGGATTTATATGGATGCGTAGGTAACATATATGCTGCCGCTCTAAGCGCCCCTGATATAAAAGGATGACATGTGTATTCAGGTATACATGCCAAGCAAACAATAAATCAATCAATCAAATAATACATCATAATAATAATATAAATCAGACGATGACAGTTTACTCGTGGGCACCGCAAGTCGTATATCGCTGTATGATTTGTTGGCACGGCACGCTTAAGGCGGTGCGCTCAAATGTTCGGCATCTCACGACTACAACCATCACTGCTCCAAGCAACGATGATTCCATAAGTCTTGTATTGTTTCTTCTTTTTGTTGATCTCGAATCTTTTCCTCGTAGCTTGTCGCTAGAGCTCAGACAGTCTCTGCTACCAATCTAACTTACGTCACAGCAAGCACCCGTCTGCCTTTGAGGCGGTGCAGAAGAAGCACGAAGGAGGTGGACGAAATGGAACTGCCTTTTTCTGCCCGTGCGGCTAGAAGAAGATAGCTACGCTTGCTAGAAATACAGTTTCTAGCAATGATGCGTCATGTGGCTTTGCCAGAGATGCCGATGACGATGACGACGACGACGACAACAACAACAGCAACAGCGACAGTAACAGCGGTCCGCAATGGTGCTGCCGCCAGGGGCAAGCGGTGAGGATGATGAGGCTGGAGCATTTGTCTGCCCCCCTGAGCCCTTGGGTTGCTCGGGTAAAGGCAGCAAGGCTCGAGAGAGGGAGAAACGACCTTTTCCTTTCATATGAATTAGATTTCGGATTACGCACATCCGGCGGTCCGGCAGTTGGGGAGTTGGGGGCGTGGGGGGTTCAGATGTCCAGAGGTCCGGCAGTTCGGATGAGACAGCAGAGGTCCGACGGCTTGGGGGTTCAGTAAGCGTAACGCCGCGGGCCGGAGGCCATCTGTTTGCCCGCAGACCCGCAGATGCAGAAATCTGCGTGAGAACGAGGTCGCGCCTACTCTGCGACCTCTGTGGTTCGGCCCGCGCGGTTTCGCGGGCTCTATATCTATCTATCTGTCTGTGTGTTTGTCGGCTAGTCTGTGTATCTATGCGTCTGGCTGTTTCGGAGTGAGTGGGTAGTTTGGGCCTGGCTTGATTACTTACTGCGGCAGCCACTAGCTCATAGCATAGACGTCATTGTGTTTCTGCAGCAGGGTAGTTAGTTGCCGGTTGCGGCTGCTATTGCTGCTGCTGAGGCGGTGGTCGACCATTTATTTATTCACGCAGCGATTTGAGCCAGTTGAGCAGCGCTAGCAGGCAACAGCAGCAGCAGCAGCAGCAACAACAACAATAATAAGAGTAGTCGAAATATAATCGCAGCAGAAGCCGAAGTAACAGCGGAAACAGCAACAAGCGCTAGAGCAGCAGATCTCTAAATGATGACGACGACCACAACAACAACAACAACAATAGCAACAATAACACTACAACAACTACGACCACAACAATAACAGTAACCATAACAACAGTACAACAACAACGATAACACTACAACAACAACAACAACAGAGAAACGACCGAAAGACTGCTATAGCCCAGTATTAGAAAGTCTAATTGGAATAAAGGTAAAGAGACGTTGCCAAACATACGTTAAAATTATACCACTGCTGCTTCTATGCACAGTGCTGACTGTAAACTCTCGTAAAAAGCACACAGTTTGTGGTTTTGTAAGGTCGGTCCGTCGGTTTTGCAATTGGACTAATCATATGGTAGTGCGTAATTTCATCGTTCATCCGTTGCAAAATGATGATGATGATGAAGACAACAAAAACAACAACAACAATAGCAACAACAGCAACAACAGCAACAGCAGCAACAACAGCAATAACAACAACAACAGCAACAACAACAACAACAACAACAACAACAACAACAACAACAAATGCAAGGATGGGGGAAGAGGACACTTGAGGTCCGTCTGTCGGCTCGACGCACTTGCTGCAAATTGCTATTGCCTTGCTATTTTCACAATCGGTTTGAGCACGGGCAACTCCGGCCTGTTTCAGAGAGACGAAAGACTTGTTTGTGCCAGTGATGGCGAACCGGGTGTCAACACAGCAAGGCGGCATAGCACTATACTGCGTCTAGAAGCGGGAGTGGTGTGGAAAGTATGCCGGATCAAAAGCTGCTCCGAGAGCGCTGAAGAGAAAATGGCACGCGGCGTTTATTTAATATCCTAGTATACATATATATGAATAGCGGCTTCGCGTAATATCCCAAGCACGGTAAGCATGACGTCGGAAACTGCCCGTTATCAAATGGTCACCACCATTTAGACATAGATAGTTCGAATGTCTGCTGTGAGAGGAAAAAATAAAGCATCATCGTATTATCGGTCGGTGGTGTGTTTGAGCTGCTGTAACAGGACGATCCTGAGCTAAGGGCGGCTTAACGCATTTCTTATGCTGCTCGAAATAAAAACAACATTTTTCAAGAAAAAGTCGAAGCCGACTGGTGGCGTTGAAATAGTCCTAATAAACAAAAGACACAAAGCTAGTTACTAGTTCTCTGCACGATGGACACGATCCGCACGTCCCCGTGCGCATGTTGGTAATGCTTAAGGTGACCACCTGTAATCAATAAAGGCTAACGCAATTTAAGCGTTTTTTTGTTTGTTTTGTTTTCATGTTTATTGAATGTAGTATGCGTTTAACCTGTTGATGTTTATCTTTTACAGGCTTTGCATAGAGGGTTAGGCATAGAGAAGGAAGTCACATATAAGAAGCGTGGAAGTCGCCGGTAGACAGGAAATATATATGCAAAAAGAAGAGAAAATCAGCTATGAGAAGCCTCATAACTCTTCATCGAGGGCTTAATAGACACCTCGCTACTGCGAGATACAACAAGGCTGTTTATCTTTTCATCCAAAGTAATATCCGGCCTGAGCTGGGCTATATTTGACAGGCAGGACCATTATCCCTATCTTTGACGCTAGTTCCAACCCAAAAACGACTGTTGGAGAAACCTCAGATATCGCAATATGTCGCCCCAATGCTTTGAAAGAAAAAAAAAATATATATATATATATATATGTCACGGTGAGTTCCAAGCCCGTAGGGGACGTAGGTTAGTCTAGAAATGAAAACAGCCTTCTTAAAAATGTCGGCTATTTCTGAGCTATAAGTTTCAGTCAAATGCAACTGGTTTTAGAATCTATATACAAATTACAGCAAACATAATAAGGTTGATTCAAGCTTACTAAGTATATACTTAGTAAGCTTCTAAAGTTTAGCTCTACCGCAAAGATCTACCGCACTCCTAAAGTTGAGCTCTACCGCACTCCTAAAGTTGAGCTCTACCGCACAGAGTGAGTCTCTCCATAAAGAGACTTGTTTCCATTGTACGTATCAACCTTTACCAGTGGTAGTTTATTAGAAGACAACGATAATGTTGGAGTCTCCGCTGACATATAGGCTGTCTTTAGTTATCCAAGCCGTGCTTGATTTCTACAGACGTTTCGTTTTTGCGTATAAATTCCCATCGTCAATTCCCATCAATTGACGTTGGAACACTGTCGATTTTAATTAGTGGACAGTATTGTGCTTATAATTTGTATACACTTTCTCCTTCTAAAGATTATGTCTGCGAACCTTTACACGGTAACGGCGTCTAAGCCGATAACACGTTGCGTTTGTTCTGGATTCCACAGCGCTTTTCACAAAATTCACAGCTGCACTAAAATGACCAAAAACGCTATTGGATACATAAGGAATTTTGCTGAGTCACAAAGTCGTGATAAATTGCTTTGTACTGCTTGAGTCGTCAACGCCTAAGCACTTCCGCTCCGCGTAAACTGGATAACCACAGCCATTTTCAACAAATGGCCGAGTTGGAGTAGAACGTTTATGTATATCTAGGATCTGGCATTCTAATGCAAAGAGAGATTGCGACCGTTTGCGCCCTTGCAAAGACTAAAACCACCGGTAAGCCAAAGTAATATTCCTGTGTCTAATGTCCGTTGAGGCGTCGCAAAATTGCAGTTACGCTGTAATTAGGTAAGGCAGTTAGCTACATTGTATGTTAATTACCACACGCTGGAACAATTTGAATAATTAGATGTACATACGTTGGGTGAAAGAGATAAAGTAGAAAGAACCTTAAAAGCTGTTATATATATATATATATATATATATCGTTGCCGACGAACACAAAATGTTGTAGGTAGGGTACTGGTAAGTGCGGCTGTAGTTGTTGTACAGGCGTCTATTTGTGTAGCACTCACTTTGTTTACATCACGTTCACGTATAATGCATTCACATTTACGTATAATAAATCCTGCTTTCCGTTCCTTCTTCCTGCACGTGGCGCTAGAATCAACGCGAGTAGTAGTAGTAGTAGTCGCTGAGAACGATGCATGTCCGTGAGAGTGCAGACAAACCCAGACAAACCGAATAATTAGAGGTAGAGAAAGAACTCGGAAAGTCGATGATCTATCGACTCGACGTATCCATATTCTACTCTCTCAATCCGTAGGGAATAGCTTACGGCGCATCAAACATTTATCGCGCGCACGCAGGCGCTCTGCGAGGCAGCCGCCCAAAGGCTGCGCGTCAGGCGGATCTTACACGTCGAGTCAATCGTATGCTTATTTAAGCTGGCGAACTCCCCAGAGGCTTCTCTGATCCATATAGCCATATATTTCCTACTAGTGTGGTGGACGTCCACCAGTTTATTGTCGTCAACTTTTCCCAGATACAAATGCAGAGCGCGAATGCTGCCCCATAGTAGTGAAACATGGTGGGGTAAACTATTCCGTAGGTGGCGGAAAAAAAGAGGTGAAAACAAAGCTTGCGCGAGGTTCACGCAGGCCCGATACCACGAGAAATTTCATTTCAAGTCAACTGCGCGCTTTTAGGGAGCCGTGATAAAGGTATATCAGAAAACACAAACAGAAGCAATTGCGTCACATTTTCAGGTATGCATATACATGCATCACTGCGGCCACATTGATGCCTTAATGAGACTTCAAATGATAATCATAATTACCGCTTTCTCTTTCTTTAGTGAGTAGTTGAATGGCAATTTTGAAGTAGTTCAGAGAGCGTTTGTGACTAAACCGATGTCGCCAAACTCGACGAAATAGGCTCGAAGCAAGCGAAGCAACGATATTTGACAATCTCTCTATTTAGGCGCGATGAATACAGTAATGAAGGCATTGTCGGTTGGGGCTGAAATCTGAGGACGAACAACTTTGGGAGAACGTCGAAAAACTTGGATAGAACAGAGCTATCCTCTGCAGTACTAATCACGCATAGAAGTGCTAACCAGAAAGGGCATATCCACATGCTGATGGTGGCGTAGTTGATTACCACCACTCAGATTAAAACTTCAGACGTGTTTTGTCTGAGTCAATTGTTGACGTGAGCGAAGTTGAGAGCGATACCAGTATTGGCAAACACAACCGAAGCAAAGTCGAGGCCAAGGCGGGGTAGAACTGAGTGATTAATAAGAACACCGCAACGAAACTGTAGCCTTTAAGAGAGCAAATCGGAGTCATTAGACGTTCACATAGGCAGCTTTAAGGTTGTTGCGTTAGGACGAATGTCTGACAAAATTACAGTTGATGTTGCTTGCCAAACGTTAAGGCTTAACAGAGTATAGGGCTACAGCAGTCCCCAAAGCTGGTGAAAGTACTACTTGTATTAACTTTGGGGATAAAAATATCTTCTGGGCGGACTCTCAGCTAACTAAGATTTAACGTCCATGGGACTGCTTTTCCCATTGCTTCATAGACGGACCCCATTAAAACTAATGTGCAACGGTGGGACTCGAACCTGCGCACCTATGTGTCTTCTCCGTTCGCGAGGCGCAGACATACAACATGGCAGTAGTCTCAGCTAATAGGGAAACTTATATCATTGGGACCGGTATGACTTTGACGTCATTAACTGCTGATCGTGTACTTCTGCACTTAACCAAGTCGCCACTATTAGAAGGTCTTCTGGCTTTTAGAACGCATAACGAGAACAAGTTGGTTCTAAGAACGAGCTGGTTCTAAAAACAAGCTGGTTTTAAGAACGAGCTGGTTTCTAAGAACGTGTTGGTTCTAAGAACGTGCTGGTTCTAAGAACGAGCTGGTTTTAAGAACGACCTGGTGTACGAACGAGCTGTAAGAACGCTCTGGTTTTAAGAACGGGCTGTAAGAACGTCCTGGTTTTAAGATCGAGCTGGTTTCAAAAACTTTCCGGTTCTAAAAACGAGCTGCTTCTAAGAGCGTCCTGGTTTTAAGATCGAGCTGGTTCTAAGAACGACCTGGTTCTAAAAACGAGCTGTAAGAACGAGCCGGTTCTAAAAACTGGCTGTAAGAACGAGCTCGTGTACCAACGAGCTGGTCTTAAGAACGAGCTGTAAGAACAAGCTGGTTCTAAGTACAAGCTGTAAGAACGAGCTGGTTTTAAGAACGAGCTGGTTCTAAGAACGAGCTGGTTCTAAGGACGAGCTGGTTCTAAGAACGAGCTAGTTGTAAGTACGAGCTGCAAGAACAAGCTGGTTCTAGAAACGAGCTGGTTTTAAGATCGAGCTGGTGTAAGAACAAGCTGGTTCTATGAAGGAGCTGGTGTTAAAATCAAGCTGTAAGAACGAGCTGGTGTTAAAATCGAGGTTCTCAGAACGTCCTGGTTCTAAGAACGTGCTGGTTCTAAGAACGAGCTGGTTTCAAAGACGTCCTGGTTCTAAGAACGAGCTAGTTCTAAAAACAAGCTGGTTCTAAGAATAAGCTGGTTTTAAAAACAAGCTGGTTCTAAGAACGAGCTGGTATTTAGAACGACCTGGTTGTAAAAACCAGCTGTAAGAACGATCTGGTTCTGAGAACGAGTTGTGAGAACAACTTGGCTCTGAAAATGGCTGGTTTTAAGAAAGAGCTGGCTCTAAGAATGAGTTGTAAGAACAACCTGGTTTTTAGAACGAGCTGGTTTTAAGAGCAACCTGGTTCTAAGAACAAGCTAGTAATATGAACGACCTGGTTTTAAGAACGAGCTGGTTTTAAGATCGAGCTGGTTTTATGATCAAGCTGGTTCTATGAACGAACTGTAAGAACAACCTGATTCTAAGAACGATCTGGTTCGAAAAGCGAGCTGGTTCTAAGAACGACCTGGTTTTATGAACGACCTGGTTTTAAGTACGACCTGGCTTTAAGAACGAGCTGTAAGAACGACCTGGTTCTAAAAATGGCCTGGTTTTAAGAACGAGTTGTAAAAACAGGCTGTGCGAACGTCCTGGTGTAAGAACGACCCGGTTCTAAGAACGACGTGGTTCTAAAAACGTCCTGGTTCTAAGAACGACCTGGTTCTAAGAACGACCTGGTTCTAAGAACGACCTGGTTCTGAGAACGACCTGGTTCTGATAACGATCTGGTTCTAAGATCGACCTGGTTCTAAAAATTACCTGGTGTATGAACGACCTGGTTTTAAGAACGACCTGGTTCTAAGAACGATTTGATATTATAAACGAGCTGGTATTACGAACGTCCTGGTTTTAAGAACGAGCTGGTTCTAAGAACGTGCTGGATCTAAGAACGTCCTGGTTTTAAGAACGAGCTGGTTCTAAGAACGTGCTGGATCTAAGAACGTCCTGGTTTTTAGAACGTGCTGGTTTTAAGAATGTCTTGGTTCTAAGAACGAGCTGGTTTTAAGAACGACCTGGTTCTAAGAACGAGCTGTAAGAACGTTCTGGTTCTAAGAACGGGCTGTAAGAACGTCCTGGTTTTAAGATCGAGCTGGTTTTAAGAACGTTCTGGTTCTAAAAACGTTCTGGTTCTAAAAACGAGCTGCTTCTAAGAGCGTCCTGGATTTAAGATCGAGCTGGGTGTAAGAACGATCTGGTTCTAAGAACGACTTGGTTCTAAAAATGACCTGGTTATAAGAATGACCTGGTTCTAAGAATGACCTGGTTCTTAAAACGACTTGGTTCTAAGAACGACCTGGTTTTAAGAACGATCTAATTCTGAGAACGACCTGATTCTAAGAACGAGGTAATTCTAAGAACGTCCTGGTTTTAAGAACGAGCTGGCTCTAAGAACGTGCTGGTTCTAAGAACGTCCTGGTTTTAAGAACGAGCTGGTTCTAAGAACGAGCTGGTCCTAAGAACATCCTGGTTCTAAGAACGACCTGGTTCTAAGAACGTCCTGGTTCTAAGAACGACCTGGTTCTAAGAACGACCTGGTTCTAAGAACGACCTGGTTCTGAGAACGACCTGGTTCTAAGATTAACCTGGTTCTAAAAATGACCTGGTGTAAGAACGACCTGGTTCTAAGAACAACACAATACATTAGATATAGAAACAACACAATATATTAGATACAGAAAATATCATGCGCTATTTAACCTTGATAGTGATTTTTAAGAATATCCATGGGATTGGGCCGAAGATACTAGAACTTGATCGCCTTGGAGGGGCGAGAGAGACCAGAGCATCTAACACGGTCACATTGAAGAATCGCATGCATCGAAGCAGCAAGGGCAGCCAAGCTTTTGGCGTGCGAGCTGTCAGAGAGTGGAACACTCTTCCGGTTAGCTTGCGTTGTTTGAAATATTTAAATAACTTCAAGGATAATTTAAAGTCACACCTATTACCCCGTCAATAATGGATCACTAGTCTTCCTAAATTGACCCTCGCATAGAGGTAAACACAAGTAAATTTATTCCGGCTGCAACTTTTTACCAACACAATCGTAACTGTAGTAGGTTTAAATTACTATATCCTCCTTGCAAATATTTGTAAATGTAGAAGAAAGAACGACCTGGTTCTAAGAACGAACTGGTTCTAAGGACAAGCTGTAAGAACGCCCTGGTTTTAAGAACGTCCTGGTTTTAAGAACGTCCTGGTACTAAGAACGTTCTGGTTCTAAGAACGCACTGGTTTTAAAAACGTCCTGATTCTAAGAAAGAGCTGGCTCTAAGAACGCGCTGGTTCTAAGAACGCGCTGGTTCTAAGAAGGTTTTAGTTCTAAGAAGGTTCTGGTTCTATGAACAACCTGGTTTTAAGAACGACCTGGTTCTAAGAACGAGCTGGTTTTAAGAACGAGCTGGTTCTAGGAACGAGCTGGTTCTAAGAATATGCTGGTTCTAAGAACGAAGTGGTTCTAAGGACGAGCTGGTTTGAAGAGCATGCATGTTCTAAGAACGACCTGGTTCTAAGAACGAGCTGGTTTTAAAAACGAGCTGGTTCTAAGAACGAGCTGGTTCTAAAGGCGAGCTGGTTCTAAGAACGCTCTGGCTCTAAAAACGCCCTGGCTCTAAGAACGACCTGGTTATAAGAACAACCTGGTTCTAAGAACGACCTGGTTCTAAGAACGAGCTGGTTTTAAGAACGACCTGTTTCTAAGAACGTCCTGGCTCTAAGAACGTCCTGGCTCTAAGAACGACCTGGTTGTAAAAACGAGCTGGTTCTATGAACTTTCTAGTTTTAGGAACGACCTGGTTCTAAGAACAAGCTGGTTCTAAGAACGTCCTGGTTCTAAGAACGAGCTGGTGTAAGAACGTCTTGGTTCTAAGAACGAGCTGGTTTTAAGAACGAGCTCGTTCTAAGAATGAGCTGGTTCTAAGAACGTCCTGGTTTTAAGAACGAAATGGTTTTAAGAGCATGCATGTTCTAAGAACAACCTGGTTCTAAAAACGAGCTGGTTTTAAGAACGAGCTGGTTCTAAGAACGAGCTGCTTCTAAGAACGAGCTGGTTCTAAGAACGATCTGGTTCTAAGAATGACTTGGTTCTAAGAACGACCTGGTTCTTAGAACGTCCTGGCTCTAAGAACGACCTGGTTCTTAGAACGACCTGGTTCTAAGAATGACCTGGTTTAAAGAACGACCTGGTTCTTAGAACGTCCTGGCTCTAAGAACGAGCTGGTTCTAAGAACGACCTGGTTCTAAGAACGACCTGGTTCTAAGAATGACATGGTTCTAAGAAAGACCTGGTTCTAAGAAAGACCTGGTTCTAAGAACGTCCTGGTTCTAAGAACGTTCTGGTTCTAAGAACGGGCTGGTTTTAAAACAAGCTCGTTCTAAGATTGAGCTGGTACAAAAAACAAGCTGGTTCTAAGAACGACCTGGTTCTAAAAAACAAGCTGGTTCTAAGAACAACCTGGTTCTAAGAACGAGCTGTAAGAACGCCTTGTTTCTTAGAACGTCTTGGTTCTAAGAACGAGTTGGTTTTAAGAACGAGCTGGTTCTAAGAACGAGCTGGTTTTAAGAACAACCTGGTTTTAAGAACGAGCCGTAAGAACGTCCTGGTTCTAAGAACGTCCTGGTTCTAAGAACGCGCTGGTTCTAAAAACTTCCTGGTTCTAAGAACGTCCTAGTTTTCAGAACGACTTGGTTATAAGAACGACCTAATTCTAAGAACGAACTGGTTCTAAGAACAAGCTGTAAGAACGTCCTGGTTTTAAGAACTTCCTGGTTTTAAGAACGTCCTGGTACTAAGAAAAGCTGGTTTTAAGAATGCGCTGGTTCTAAGAACGACCTGGTTCTAAAAACGACCTGGTTCTAAAAACAAGCTGGTTCTAAAAACAAGCTGGTTCTAAGAACGACCTGGTTTTAAGAACGAGCTTGTTTTAAGAACGACCTGGTTTTAAGAACGAGCTGGTTCTAAGAACGTTCTGGTTCTAAGAATGCCTTGGTTCTAAGAACGAGCTGGTTTTAAGAAAAACCTGGTGTAAGAACGACCTGGTTTTAAGAACGACCTGGTGTAAGGACGACCTGGATCTAAGAACGAGCTGTAAGAACGTTCTGGTTCTAAGAACGGGCTGTAAGAACGTCCTGGTTTTAAGATCGAGCTGGTTTTAAGAACGTTCTGATTCTTGAAGCGAGCTGCTTCTAAAAGCGTCCTGGTTTTAGATCGAGCTGGTTCTAAGAACGACTTGGTTCTAAAAATGACCTGCTTCTAAGAACTATTTAGTTCTAAGAACGACCTGGTTCTAAGAACGACCTGATTCTAAGAACGTCTTGGTTATAAGAATAAGCTGGTTTTAAAAACAAGCTGGTTCTAAGAAAAAGCTGGTTTGAAAAACAAGCTGGTTCTAAGAACGAGCTGGTTCTAAAAACAAGCTGGTTTTGAGAACGTCCTAGTTCTAAAAACGAGCCGGTTTTTAAAACAAGCTAGTTTTAAGAACGTCCTGGTTCTAAAAACAAGCTGGTTTTAAGAACGTCCTAGTTCTAAAAACGAGCTGGTTTTAAAAACGAGCTAGTTCTAAGAACGTCCTGGTTCTAAGAACGTTCTGGCTCTAAAAACGAGCTGCTTCTAAGAACGAACAGGTTCTAAGAACATCCTGGTTCCAAGAACGAGCTGGTTTTAAGAACCTCCTGGTTCTAAGAACGTGCTGGTTCTAAGAACGAGCTGGTTTCAAAGACGTCCTGGTTCTACGAACGAGCTGGTTCTAAAAACAAGCTGGTTCTAAGAATGAGCTGGTTCTAAAAACAAGCTGGTTCTAAGAACGAGCTGGTTCTTAGAACGACCTGGTTGTAAGAACCAGCTGTAAGAACGATCTGGTTCTGAGAACGAGTTGTAAGAACAACTTGGTTTTGAAAATGGCTGGTTTTAAGAACGAGCTGGCTCTAAGAGTGCGTTGTAAGAACAACCTGGTTTTTAGAACGAGCTGGTTTTAAGAGCAACCTGGTTCTAAGAACAAGCTAGTAATATGAACGACCTGGTTGTAAGAACGAGCTGATTATAAGATCGAGCTGGTTCTAAAAACAACCTGGTTTTAAGAACGAGCTGGTTTTAAGGTCGAGCTGGTTTTATGATCAAGCTGGTTCTATGAACGAACTGTAAGAACAACCTGATTCTAAGAACGATCTGGTTCGAAAAGCGAGCTGGTTCTAAGAACGACCTGGTTCTATGAACGACCTGGTTTTAAGTACGACCTGGCTTTAAGAACGAGCTGTAAGAACGACCTGGTTCTAAAAATGGCCTGGTTTTGAGAACGAGTTGTAAAAACAAGCTGTGCGAACGTCCTGGTGTAAGAACGACGTGGTTCTAAAAACGTCATGGTTCTAAGAACGACCTGGTTCTAAGAACGACCTGGTTCTGAGAACGACCTGGTTCTGAGAACGATCTGGTTCTAAGATCGACCTGGTTCTAAAAATTACCTGGTGTATGAACGACCTGGTTTTAAGAACGACCTGGTTCTAAGAACGATTTGATATTAAAAACGAGCTGGTATTAAGAACGTCCTGGTTTTAAGAACGAGCTGGTTCTAAAAACGTGCTGGACCTAAGAACGTCCTGGTTCTTAGAACGTGCTGGTTTTAAGAACGACCTGGTTCTAAGAACGAGCTGTAAGAACGTTCTGGTTCTAAGAACGAGCTGGTTTTAAGAACGACCTGGTTCTAAGAACGAGCTGGTTCTAAGAACGTTCTGGTTCTAAGAATGCCTTGGTTCTAAGAACGAGCTGGTTTTAAGAAAAACCTGGTGTAAGGACGACCTGGTTTTAAGAACGACCTGGTGTAAGGACGACCTGGATCTAAGAACGAGCTGTAAGAACGTTCTGGTTCTAAGAACGGGCTGTAAGAACGTCCTGGTTTTAAGATCGAGCTGGTTTTAAGAACGTTCTGATTCTAGAAGCGAGCTGCTTCTAAAAGCGTCCTGGTTTTAGATCGAGCTGGTTTTAAGAACGACCTGGTTTTAAGAACGACTTGGTTCTAAAAATAACCTGCTTTCAAGAGCGTCCTGGTTTTAGATCGAGCTGGTTTTAAGAACGACTTGGTTCTAAAAATGACCTGCTTCTAAGAACTATTTGGTTCTAAGAACGACCTGGTTCTAAGAACGAGCTGGTTCTAAGAACGTCTTGGTTCTAAGAATGAGCTGGTTTTAAAAACAAGCTGGTTCTAAGAATGAGCTGGTTTGAAAAACAAGCTGGTTCTAAAAACGAGCTGGTTCTAAAAACAAGCTGGTTTTGAGAACGTCTTAGTTCTAAAAACGAGCCGGTTTTTAAAACGAGCTAGTTTTAAGAACGTCCTGGTTCTAAAAACAAGCTGGTTTTAAGAACGTCCTAGTTCTAAAAACGAGCTGGTTTTTAAAACGAGCTAGTTCTAAGAACGTCCTGGTTCTAAGAACGTTCTGGCTCTAAAAACGAGCTGCTTCTAAGAACGAACAGGTTTTAAGAACATCCTGGTTCCAAGAACGAGCTGGTTTTAAGAACCTCCTGGTTCTAAGAACGTGCTGGTTTTAAGAACGAGCTGGTTTCAAAGACGTCCTGGTTCTACGAACGAGCTGGTTCTAAAAACAAGCTGGTTCTAAAAATCAGCTGGTTCTAAAAACAAGCTGGTTCTAAGAACGAGCTGGTTCTTAGAACGACCTGGTTGTAAGAACCAGCTGTAAGAACGATCTGGTTCTGAGAACGAGTTGTAAGAACAACTTGGTTCTGAAAATGGCTGGTTTTAAGAACGAGCTGGCTCTAAGAGTGCGTTGTAAGAACAACCTGGTTTTTAGAACGAGCTGGTTTTAAGAGCAACCTGGTTCTTAGAACAAGCTAGTAATATGAACGACCTGGTTCTTAGAACAAGCTAGTAATATGAACGACCTGGTTGTAAGAACGAGCTGATTATAAGATTGAGCTGGTTCTAAAAACAACCTGGTTTTAAGAACGAGCTGGTTTTAAGATCGAGCTCGTTTTATGATCAAGCTGGTTCTATGAACGAACTGTAAGAACAACCTGATTTTAAGAACGATCTGGTTCGAAAAGCGAGCTGCTTCTAAGAACGACCTGGTTTTATGAACGACCTGGTTTTAAGTACGACCTGGCTTTAAGAACGAGCTGGTTTTATGATCAAGCTGGTTCTAAAAATGGCCTGGTTTTGAGAACGAGTTGTAAAAACAAGCTGTGCGAACGTCCTGGTGTAAGAACGACCCGGTTCTAAGAACGACGTGGTTCTAAAAACGTCCTGGTTCTAAGAACGACCTGGTTCTAAGAACGACCTGGTTCTGAGAACGACCTGGTTCTGAGAACGATCTGGTTCTAAGATCGACCTGGTTCTAAAAATTACCTGGTGTATGAACGACCTGGTTTTAAGAACGACCTGGTTCTAAGAACGATTTGATATTAAAAACGAGCTGGTATTAAGAACGTCCTGGTTTTAAGAACGAGCTGGTTCTAAAAATGGCCTGGTTTTGAGAACGAGTTGTAAAAACAAGCTGTGCGAACGTCCTGGTGTAAGAACGTCCTGGTTTTAAGAACGAGCTGGTTCTAAGAACGTGCTGGACCTAAGAACGTCCTGGTTCTTAGAACGTGCTGGTTTTAAGAATGTCTTGGTTCTAAGAACGAGCTGGTTTTAAGAACGACCTGGTTCTAAGAACGAGCTGTAAGAACGTTCTGGTTCTAAGAACGAGCTGGTTTTAAGAACGACCTGGTTCTAAGAACGAGCTGGTTCTAAGAACGTTCTGGTTCTAAGAATGCCTTGGTTCTAAGAACGAGCTGGTTTTAAGAAAAACATGGTGTAAGGACGACCTGGTTTTAAGAACGACCTGGTGTAAGGACGACCTGGATCTAAGAACGAGCTGTAAGAACGTTCTGGTTCTAAGAACGGGCTGTAAGAACGTCCTGGTTTTAAGATCGAGCTGGTTTTAAGAACGTTCTAATTCTAGAAGCGAGCTGCTTCTAAAAGCGTCCTAGTTTTAGATCGAGCTGGTTTTAAGAACGACTTGGTTCTAAAAATAACTTGCTTTCAAGAGCGTCCTGGTTTTAAATCGAGCTGGTTCTAAGAGCGACTTGGTTCTAAAAATGACCTGCTTCTTAGAACTATTTGGTTCTAAGAACGACCTGGTTCTAAGAACGACCTGGTTCTAAGAACGAGCTGGTTCTAAGAACGTCTTGGTTCTAAGAATGAGCTGGTTTTAAAAACAAGCTGGTTCTAAGAATGAGCTGGTTTGAAAAACAAGCTGGTTCTAAAAACGAGCTGGTTCTAAAAACAAGCTGGTTTTGAGAACGTCCTTGTTCTAAAAACGAGCCGGTTTTTAAAACGAGCTAGTTTTAAGAACGTCCTGGTTCCAAAACAAGCTGGTTTTAAGAACGTCCTAGTTCTACTCGTCCTATCATTGGGACCGGTATGACTTTGACGTCATTAACTGCTGATCGTGTACTTCTGCACTTAACCAAGTCGCCACTATTAGAAGGTCTTCTGGCTTTTAGAACGCATAACGAGAACAAGTTGGTTCTAAGAACGAGCTGGTTCTAAAAACGAGCTGTAAGAACGAGCTGGTTCTAAAAACGAGCTGTAAGAACGAGCTGGTTTCTAAGAACGTGTTGGTTCTAAGAACGTGCTGGTTCTAAGAACGAGCTGGTTTTAAGAACGACCTGGTGTACGAACGAGCTGTAAGAACGTTCTGGTTCTAAGAACGGGCTGTAAGAACGTCCTGGTTTTAAGATCGAGCTGGTTTCAAAAACTTTCCGGTTCTAAAAACGAGCTGCTTCTAAGAGCGTCCTGGTTTTAAGATCGAGCTGGTTCTAAGAACGACCTGGTTCTAAAAACGAGCTGTAAGAACGAGCCGGTTCTAAAAACTGGCTGTAAGAACGAGCTCGTGTACCAACGAGCTGGTCTTAAGAACGAGCTGGTTCTAAGAACGAACTGTAAGAACAAGCTGGTTCTAAGTACAAGCTGTAAGAACGAGCTGGTATAAGGACGAGCTGGTTCTAAGAACGAGCTAGTTGTAAGTACGAGCTGCAAGAACAAGCTGGTTCTAGAAACGAGCTGATTTTAAGATCGAGCTGGTGTAAGAGCAAGCTGGTTCTAAGAACGAGCTGGTGTTAAAATCGAGCTGTAAGAACGAGCTGGTGTTAAAATCGAGCTGTAAGAACGAGCTGGTTTATAAGAACGTGTTGGTTCTAAGAACGTGCTGGTTCTAAGAACGAGCTGGTTTTAAGAACGACCTGGTTCTAAGAACGAGCTGGTTCTAAGAACGTTCTGGTTCTAAGAATGCCTTGGTTCTAAGAACGAGCTGGTTTTAAGAAAAACATGGTGTAAGGACGACCTGGTTTTAAGAACGACCTGGTGTAAGGACGACCTGGATCTAAGAACGAGCTGTTAGAACGTTCTGGTTCTAAGAACGGGCTGTAAGAACGTCCTGGATTTAAGATCGAGCTGGTTTTAAGAACGTTCTGATTCTAGAAGCGAGCTGCTTCTAAAAGCGTCCTGGTTTTAGATCGAGCTGGTTGTAAGAACGACTTGGTTCTAAGAACGACTTGGTTCTAAAAATAACTTGCTTTCAAGAGCGTCCTGGTTTTAGATCGAGCTGGTTCTAAGAACGACTTGGTTCTAAAAATGACCTGCTTCTTAGAACTATTTGGTTCTAAGAACGAGCTGGTTCTAAGAACGAGCTGGTTGTAAGGACGAGCTGGTTCTAAGAACGTCTTGGTTCTAAGAATGAGCTGGTTTTAAAAACAAGCTGGTTCTAAGAATGAGCTGGTTTGAAAAACAAGCTGGTTCTAAAAACGAGCTGGTTCTAAAAACAAGCTGGTTTTGAGAACGTCCTTGTTCTAAAAACGAGCCGGTTTTTAAAACGAGCTAGTTTTAAGAACGTCCTGGTTCTAAAAACAAGCTGGTTTTAAGAACGTCCTAGTTCTAATCGTCCTATCATTGGAACCGGTATGACTTTGACGTCATTAACTGCTGATCGTGTACTTCTGCACTTAACCAAGTCGCCACTATTAGAAGGTCTTCTGGCTTTTAGAACGCATAACGAGAACAAGTTGGTTCTAAGAACGAGCTGGTTCTAAAAACGAGCTGTAAGAACGAGCTGGTTCTAAAAACGAGCTGTAAGAACGAGCTGGTTTCTAAGAACGTGTTGGTTCTAAAAACGTGCTGGTTCTAAGAACGAGCTGGTTTTAAGAACGACCTGGTGTACGAACGAGCTATAAGAACGTTCTGGTTCTAAGAACGGGCTGTAAGAACGTCCTGGTTTTAAGATCGAGCTGGTTTCAAAAACTTTCCGGTTCTAAAAACGAGCTGCTTCTAAGAGCGTCCTGGTTTTAAGATCGAGTTGGTTCTAAGAACGACCTGGTTCTAAAAACGAGCTGTAAGAACGAGCCGGTTCTAAAAACTGGCTGTAAGAACGAGCTCGTGTACCAACGAGCTGGTCTTAAGAACGAGCTGGTTCTAAGAACGAACTGTAAGAACAAGCTGGTTCTAAGTACAAGCTGTAAGAACGAGCTGGTATAAGGACGAGCTGGTTCTAAGAACGAGCTAGTTGTAAGTACGAGCTGCAAGAACAAGCTGGTTCTAGAAACGAGCTGATTTTAAGATCGAGCTGGTGTAAGAGCAAGCTGGTTCTAAGAACGAGCTGGTGTTAAAATCGAGCTGTAAGAACGAGCTGGTGTTAAAATCGAGCTGTAAGAACGAGCTGGTTTCTAAGAACGTGTTGGTTCTAAGAACGTGCTGGTTCTAAGAACGAGCTGGTTTTAAGAACGAACTGGTGTAAGAACGAGCTGTAAGAACGTTCTGGTTCTAAGAACGGGCTGTAAGAACGTCCTGGTTTTAAGATCGAGCTGGTTTCAAAAACGTTCCGGTTCTAAAAACGAGCTGCTTCTAAGAGCGTCCTGGTTTTAAGATCGAGCTGGTTCTAAGAACGACCTGGTTCTAAAAACGAGCTGTAAGAACGAGCCGGTTCTAAAAACTGGCTGTAAGAACGAGCACGTGTACGAACGAGCTGGTCTTAAGAACGAGCTGTAAGAACAAGCTGGTTCTAAGTACAAGCTGTAAGAACGAGCTGGTTTTAAGAACGAGCTGGTTCTAAGAACGAGCTGGTTCTAAGGACGAGCTGGTTCTAAGAACGAGCTAGTTGTAAGTACGAGCTGCAAGAACAAGCTGGTTCTAGAAACGAGCTGGTTTTAAGATCGAGCTGGTGTAAGAACAAGCTGGTTCTAGGAACGAGCTGGTGTTAAAATCAAGCTGTAAGAACGAGCTGGTGTTAAAATCGAGCTGTAAGAACAAGCTGGTTGTAAGAACGAGTTGGTTCTTAGAACAATCTGGTTGCAAGAACCAGCTGTAAGAACAATTTGGTTCTGCGAACGAGTTGGAAGAACAACTTGGTTCTGAAAATGGCTGGTTTTAAGAACGAGCTGGCTCTAAGAATGAGTTGTAAGAACAACCTGGTTTTAAAAACGAGCTGGTTTTAAGAGCAACCTGGATCTAAGAACAAGCTAGTAATATGAACGACCTGAATTTACGAACAAGCTGATTTTAAGATCGAGCTGGGTCTAAGAACGACCTGGTTTTATAAACGAGCTGGTTTTAAAATCGAGTTGGTTCTATAAACGAGCTGTAAAAACAACCTGATTCTAAGTACGATCTGGTTCTAAAAACGGCCTGGTTTTAAGAACGACCTGGTTTTAAGAACGACCTGGCTTTAAGAACGAGCTATAAGAACGACCTGGCTTTAAGAACGAGCTATAAGAACGACCTGGCTTTAAGAACGACCTGGCTTTAAGAACGAGCTATAAGAACGACCTGCTTGTAAAAATGGCCTAGTTTTAAAAACGAGTTGTAAAAACAAGCTGTACGAACGTCCTGCTTCTAAGAACGACGTGGTTCTAAGAACGTCCTGGTTCTAAGAACGACTTGGTTCTAAGAACGACCTGGTCCTGAGAATGGCCTGGTTCTATAAATGATCTGGTGTAAGAACGACCTAGTTTAAGAACGACCTAGTTTTAAGAACGACCTGATTCTAAGAACGAGCTGGTATTAAGAACGTCCTGGTTTTAAGAACAAGCTGGTTCTATGAACGTGCTGGTTCTAAGAACGTCCTGGTTCTAAGAACGTCCTGGTTCTAAGAACGAGCCGGTTTTAAGAACGACCTGGTGTAAGAACGAGCTGTAAGAACGTTCTGATTCTAAAAACGGGCTGTAAGAACGTCCTGGTTTTAAGATCGAGCTGGTTTCAAAAAACGTTCTGGTTCTAAAAACGAGCTGCTTCTAAGAGCGTCCTGGTTTAGAGATCGAGCTGGTTCTAAGAACGACCTGGTTCTTAGAACGACTTGGTTCTAAGAACAACTTGGTTCTAAAAATGACCTGGGTAAAAACAATTTGGTTCTAAGAACGACCTGATTCTAAGAAAGACCTGATTCTAAGAACGAGCTGGTTCTAAGAACGTCCTGGTTTTAAGAACGAGCTGGTTCTAAAAACGTGCTGATTCTAAGAACGTGCTAGTGGTAAGAACGTACTGGTTCTAAGAATGTCCTGGTTCTAAGAACGAGCTGGTTTTGAGAACGACGTGGTGTAAGAACGACCTGGTGCTATGAGCGAGCTGTAAGAACGTCCTGGTCCTAAGTCGAGCTGGTTCTAAGAGCGTCCTGGTTCTAAGGTCGAGCTGGTTCTAAGAACGTTCTGGCTCTAAAAACGAGCTGCTTCTAGGAACGAACTGGTTCTAACAACACCCTGGTTCTCAGAACGTCCTGGTTCTAAGAACGTGCTGGTTCTAAGAACGAGCTGGTTTCAAAGACGTCCTGGTTCTAAGAACGAGCTGGTTCTAAAAACAAGCTGGTTCTAAGAATGAGCTGGTTTTAAAAACAAGCTGGTTCTAAGAACGAGCTGGTATTTAGAACGACCTGGTTGTAAAAACCAGCTGTAAGAACGATCTGGTTCTGAGAACGAGTTGTAAGAACAACTTGGCTCTGAAAATGGCTGGTTTTAAGAAAGAGCTGGCTCTAAGAATGAGTTGTAAGAACAACCTGGTTTTTAGAACGAGCTGGTTTTAAGAGCAACCTGGTTCTAAGAACAAGCTAGTAATATGAACGACCTGGTTTTAAGAACGAGCTGGTTTTAAGATCGAGCTGGTTTTATGATCAAGCTGGTTCTATGAACGAACTGTAAGAACAACCTGATTCTAAGAACGATCTGGTTCGAAAAGCGAGCTGGTTCTAAGAACGACCTGGTTCTATGAACGACCTGGTTTTAAGTACGATCTGGCTTTAAGAACGAGCTGTAAGAACGACCTGGTTCTAAAAATGGCCTGGTTTTAAGAACGAGTTGTAAAAACAAGCTGTGCAAACGTCCTAGTGTAAGAACGACCCGGTTCTAAGAACGACGTGGTTCTAAAAACGTCCTGGTTCTAAGAACGACCTGGTTTTAAGAACGACCTGGTTCTAAGAACGACCTGGTTCTGAGAACGACCTGGTTCTGAGAACGACCTGGTTCTGATAACGACCTGGTTCTAAGATCGACCTGGTTCTAAAAATTACCTGGTGTATGAACGACCTGGTTTTAACAACGACCTGGTTCTAAGAACGATTTGATAATAAAACGAGCTGGTATTAAGAACGTCCTGGTTTTAAGAACGAGCTGGTTCTAAGAACGTGCTGGATCTAAGAACGTCCTGGTTTTAAGAACGAGCTGGTTCTAAGAACGTGCTGAATCTAAGAACGTCCTGGTTTTTAGAACGTGCTGGTTTTAAGAATGTCTTGGTTCTAAGAACGAGCTGTAAGAACGACCTGGTTCTAAGAACGAGCTGTAAGAACGTTCTGGTTCTAAGAACGGGCTGTAAGAACGTTCTGGTTCTAAGAACGGGCTGTAAGAACGTCCTGGTTTTAAGATCGAGCTGGTTTTAAGAACGTTCTGGTTCTAAAAACGTTCTGGTTTTAAAAACGTTCTGGTTCTAACAACGAGCTGCTTCTAAGAGCGTCCTGGATTTAAGATCGAGCTGGTTCTAAGAACGATCTGGTTCTAAGAACGACTTGGTTCTAAAAATGACCTGGTTATAAGAATGACCTGGTTCTAAGAATGACCTGGTTCTTAAAACGACCTGGTTCTAAGAACGACCTGGTTTTAAGAACGATCTAATTCTGAGAACGACCTGATTGTAAGAACGAGGTAATTCTAAGAACGTCCTGGTTTTAAGAACGAGCTGGCTCTAAGAACGTGCTGGTTCTAAGAACGTCCTGGCTTTAAGAACGAGCTGGTTCTAAGAACGAGCTGGTTCTAAGAACACCCTGGTTCTAAGAACGACTTGGTTCTAAGAACGTCCTGGTTCTAAGAACGACTTGGTTCTAAGAACGACCTGGTTCTGAGAACGACCTGGTTCTGAGAACGACCTGGTTTTGAGAACGACCTGGTTCTAAGATTAACCTGGTTCTAAAAATGATTTGGTGTAAGAACGACCTGGTTCTAAGAACAACACAATACATTAGATATAGAAACAACACAATATATTAGATACAGAAAATATCATGCGCTATTTAACCTTGATAGTGATTTTTAAGAATATCCATGGGATTGGGCCGAAGATACTAGAACTTGATCGCCTTGGAGGGACGAGAGAGACCAGAGCATCTAACACGGTCACACTGAAGAATCGCATGCATCGAAGCAGCAAGGGCAGCCAAGCTTTTGGCGTGCGAGCTGTCAGAGAGTGGAACACTCTTCCGGTTAGCTTGCGTTGTTTGAAATATTTAAATAACTTCAAGGATAATTTAAAGTCACACCTATTACCCCGTCAATAATGGATACACTAGTCTTCCTTAATTGACCCTCGCATAGAGGTAAACACAAGTAAATTTATTCCGGCTGCAACTTTTTACCAACACAATGGTAACTGTAGTAGGTATAAATTACTATATCCTCCTTGCAAATATTTGTAAATGTAGAAGAAAGAACGACCTGGTTCTAAGAACGAACTGGTTCTAAGGACAAGCTGTAAGAACGCCCTGGTTTTAAGAACGTCCTGGTACTAAGAACGTTCTGGTTCTAAGAACGCACTGGTTTAAGAAAGAGCTGGCTGTCGTCTGATGAAAAACGTCCTGATTCTAAGAAAGAGCTGGCTCTAAGAACGCGCTGGTTCTAAGAAGGTTTTAGTTCTAAGAAGGTTCTGGTTCTATGAACAACCTGGTTTTAAGAACGAGCTGGTTTTAAGAACGAGCTGGTTCTAAGAACGAGCTGGTTCTAAGAATAAGCTGGTTCTAAGAACGAAGTAGTTCTAAGGACGAGCTGGTTTGAAGAGCATGCATGTTCTAAGAACGACCTGGTTCTAAGAACGAGCTGGTTTTAAAAACGAGCTGATTCTAAGAACGAGCTGGTTCTAAAGGCGAGCTGGTTCTAAGAACGCCCTGGCTCTAAGAACGCCCTGGCTCTAAGAACGACCTGGTTATAAGAACGACCTGGTTCTAAGAACGAGCTGGTTCTAAGAACGACCTGTTTCTAAGAACGTCCTGGCTCTAAGAACGTCCTGGCTCTAAGAACGACCTGGTTGTAAAAACGAGCTGGTTCTATGAACTTCTTAGTTTTAGGAACGACCTGGTTCTAAGAACAAGCTGGTTCTAAGAACGTCCTGGTTCTAAGAACGAGCTGGTGTAAGAACGTCCTGGTTATAAGAACGAGCTGGTTTTAAGAACGAGCTCGTTCTAAGAATGAGCTGGTTCTAAGAACGTCCTGGTTTTAAGAACGAAATGGTTTTAAGAGCATGCATGTTCTAAGAACAACCTGGTTCTAAAAACGAGCTGGTTTTAAGAACGAGCTGGTTCTAAGAACGAGCTGCTTCTAAGAACGAGCTGGTTCTAAGAACGATCTGGTTCTAAGAATGATTTGGTTCTAAGAACGACCTGGTTCTTAGAACGTCCTGGCTCTAAGAACGACCTGGTTCTTAGAACGACCTGGTTCTAAGAATGACCTGGTTTAAAGAACGACCTGGTTCTTAGAACGTCCTGGCTCTAAGGACGAGCTGGTTCTAAGAATGACCTGGTTCTAAGAACGACCTGGTTCTAAGAACGACCTGGTTTTAAGAACGTCCTGGTTCTAAGAACGTTCTGGTTCTAAGAACGGGCTGGTTTTAAAAACAAGCTCGTTCTAAGATTGAGCTGGTACAAAAAACAAGCTGGTCCTAAGAACGACCTGGTTCTAAAAAACAAGCTGGTTCTAAGAACAACCTGGTTCTAAAAACGAGCTGTAAGAACGCCTTGTTTCTTAGAACGTTTTGGTTCTAAGAACGAGTTGGTTTTAAGAACGAGCTGGTTCTAAGAACGAGCTGGTTTTAAGAACAACCTGGTTTTAAGAACGAGCCGTAAGAACGTCCTGGTTCTAAGAACGCGCTGGTTTTAAAAACGTCCTGGTTCTAAGAACGCGCTGGTTGTAAGAACGCGCTGGTTCTAAGAACGTCCTGGTTCTAAGAACGCGCTGGTTCTAAGAACGTGCTGGTTCTAAGAATGTCCTGGTTCTAAGAACGTCCTGGTTCTAAGAACGTCCTGGTTCTAGGAACGCGCTGCTTGTAAGAACGTCCTGGTTTTAAGAGCGCGCTGGTTCTAAGAACGTCCTGGTTCTAAGAACGCGCTGGTTCTAAGAACGTCCTAGTTTTAAGAACGACTTGGTTATAAGAACGACCTGGTTCTAAGAACGAACTGGTTCTAAGAACAAGCTGTAAGAACGTCCTGGTTTTAAGAACTTCCTGGTTTTAAGAACGTCCTGGTACTAAGAAAAGCTGGTTTTAAGAATGCGCTGGTTCTAAGAACGACCTGGTTCTAAAAACGACCTGGTTCTAAAAACAAGCTGGTTCTAAGAACGACCTGGTTTTAAGAACGAGGTGTAAAAACGTCTTGGTTCTAAGAACGTCCTGGTTCTAAGAACGAGCTGGTTTTAAGAACGACCTGGTTCTAAGAACGAGCTGGTTCTAAGAACGTTCTGGTTCTAAGAATGCCTTGGTTCTAAGAACGAGCTGGTTTTAAGAAAAACCTGGTGTAAGGACGACCTGATTTTAAGAACGACCTGGTGTAAGGACGACCTGGATCTAAGAACGAGCTGTAAGAACGTTCTGGTTCTAAGAACGGGCTGTTAGAACGTCCTGGTTTTAAGATCGAGCTGGTTTTAAGAACGTTCTGATTCTAGAAGCGAGCTGCTTCTAAAAGCGTCCTGGTTTTAGATCGAGCTGGTTTTAAGAACGACCTGGTTCTAAGAACGACTTGGTTCTAAACATAACCTGCTTTCAAGAGCGTCCTGGTTTTAGATCGAGCTGGTTCTAAGAACGACTTGGTTCTAAAAATGACCTGCTTCTAAGAACTATTTAGTTCTAAGAACGACCTGGTTCTAAGAACGACCTGGTTCTAAGAACGTCTTGGTTCTAAGAATGAGCTGGTTTTAAAAACAAGCTGGTTCTAAGAATAAGCTGGTTTGAAAAGCAAGCTGGTTCTAAGAACGAGCTGGTTCTAAAAACAAGCTGGTTTTGAGAACGTCCTAGTTCTAAAAACGAGCCGGTTTTTAAAACGAGCTTGTTTTAAGAACGTCCTGGTTCTAAAAACAAGCTGGTTTTAAGAACGTCCTAGTTCTAAAAACGAGCTGGTTTTAAAAACGAGCTAGTTCTAAGAACGTCCTGGTTCTAAGAACGTTCTGGCTCTAAAAACGAGCTGCTTCTAAGAACGAACAGGTTCTAAGAACACCCTGGTTCCAAGAACGAGCTGGTTTTAAGAACCTCCTGGTTCTAAGAACGTGCTGGTTCTAAGAACGAGCTGGTTTCAAAGACGTCCTGGTTCTACGAACGAGCTGGTTCTAAAAACAAGCTGGTTCTAAGAATGAGCTGGTTCTAAAAACAAGCTGGTTCTAAGAACGAGCTGGTTCTTAGAACGACCTGGTTGTAAGAACCAGCTGTAAGAACGATCTGGTTCTGAGAACGAGTTGTCAGAACAACTTGGTTCTGAAAATGGCTGGTTTTAAGAACGAGCTGGCTCTAAGAGTGCGTTGTAAGAACAACCTGGTTTTTAGAACGAGCTGGTTTTAAGAGCAACCTGGTTCTAAGAACAAGCTAGTAATATGAATGACCTGGTTGTAAGAACGAGCTGATTATAAGATCGAGCTGGTTCTAAAAACAACCTGGTTTTAAGAACGAGCTGGTTTTAAGATCGAGCTGGTTTTATGATCAAGCTGGTTCTATGAACAAACTGTAAGAACAACCTGATTCTAAGAACGATCTGGTTCGAAAAGCGAGCTGGTTCTAAAAACGACCTGGTTCTATGAACGACCTGGTTTTAAGTACGACCTGGCTTTAAGAACGAGCTGTAAGAACGACCTGGTTCTAAAAATGGCCTGGTTTTGAGAACGAGTTGTAAAAACAAGCTGTGCGAACGTCCTGGTGTAAGAACGACGTGGTTCTAAAAACTTCCTGGTTCTAAGAACGACCTGGTTCTAAGAACGACCTGGTTCTAAGAACGACCTGGTTCTGAGAACGACCTGGTTCTGAGAACGATCTGGTTCTAAGATCGACCTGGTTCTAAAAATTACCTGGTGTATGAACGACCTGGTTTTAAGAACGACCTGGTTCTAAGAACGATTTGATATTAAAAACGAGATGGTATTAAGAACGTCCTGGTTTTAAGAACGAGCTGGTTCTAAGAACGTGCTGGACCTAAGAACGTCCTGGTTCTTAGAACGTGCTGGTTTTAAGAATGTCTTGGTTCTAAGAACGAGCTGGTTTTAAGAACGATCTGGTTCTAAGAACGAGCTGTAAGAACGTTCTGGTTCTGAGAACGAGCTGGTTTTAAGAACGACCTGGTTCTAAAAACGAGCTGGTTCTAAGAACGTTCTGGTTCTAAGAATGCTTTGGTTCTAAGAACGAGCTGGTTTTAAGAAAAACCTAGTGTAAGGACGACCTGGTTTTAAGAACGACCTGGTGTAAGGACGACCTGGATCTAAGAACGAGCTGTAAGAACGTTCTGGTTCTAAGAACGGGCTGTAAGAACGTCCTGGTTTTAAGATCGAGCTGGTTTTAAGAACGTTCTGATTCTAGAAGCGAGCTGCTTCTAAAAGCGTCCTGGTTTTAGATCGAGCTGGTTTTAAGAACGACCTGGTTCTAAGAACGACTTGGTTCTAAAAATAACCTGCTTTCAAGAGCGCCCTGGTTTTAGATCGAGCTGGTTCTAAGAACGACTTGGTTCTAAAAATGACTGCTTCTAAGAACTATTTGGTTCTAAGAACGACCTGGTTCTAAGAACGACCTGGTTCTAAGAACGAGCTGGTTCTAAGAACGTCTTGGTTCTAAGAATGAGCTAGTTTTAAAAACAAGCTGGTTCTAAGAATAAGCTGGTTTGAAAAACAAGCTGGTTCTAAAAACGAGCTGGTTCTAAAAACAAGCTGGTTTTGAGAACGTCCTAGTTCTAAAAACGAGCCGGTTTTTAAAACGAGCTAGTTTTAAGAACGTCCTGGTTCTAAAAACAAGCTGGTTTTAAGAACGTCCTAGTTCTAAAAACGAGCTGGTTTTAAAAACGAGCTAGTTCTAAGAACGTTCTGGTTCTAAGAACGCTCTGGCTCTAAAAACGAGCTGCTTCTAAGAACGAACAGGTTTTAAGAACATCCTGGTTCCAAGAACGAGCTGGTTTTAAGAACCTCCTGGTTCTAAGAACGTGCTGGTTCTAAGAATGAGCTGGTTTCAAAGACGTCCTGGTTCTACGAACGAGCTGGTTCTAAAAACAAGCTGGTTCTAAGAATGAGCTGGTTCTAAAAACAAGCTGGTTCTAAGAACGAGCTGGTTCTTAGAACGACCTGGTTATAAGAACCAGCTGTAAGAACGATCTGGTTCTAAGAACGAGTTGTAAGAACAACTTGGTTTTGAAAATGGCTGGTTTTAAGAACGAGCTGGCTTTAAGAGTGCGTTGTAAGAACAACCTGGTTTTTAGAACGAGCTGGTTTTAAGAGCAACCTGGTTCTTAGAACAAGCTAGTAATATGAACGACCTGGTTGTAAGAACGAGCTGATTATAAGATCGAGCTGGTTCTAAAAACAACCTGGTTTTAAGAACGAGCTGGTTTTAAGATCGAGCTGGTTTTATGATCAAGCTGGTTCTATGAACGAACTGTAAGAACAACCTGATTCTAAGAACGATCTGGTTCGAAAAGCAAGCTGGTTCTAAGAACGACCTGGTTCTATGAACGATCTGGTTTTAAGTACGACCTGGCTTTAAGAACGAGCTGTAAGAACGACCTGGTTCTAAAAATGGCCTGGTTATAAAAACGTCCTGGTTCTAAGAACGACCTGGTTCTGAGAACGACCTGGTTCTGAGAACGATCTGCTTCTAAGATCGACCTGGTTCTAAAAATTACCTGGTGTATGAACGACCTGGTTTTAAGAACGACCTGGTTCTAAGAACGATTTGATATTAAAAACGAGCTGGTATTAAGAACGTCCTGGTTTTAAGAACGAGCTGGTTCTAAGAACGTGCTGGACCTAAGAACGTCCTGGTTCTTAGAACGTGCTGGTTTTAAGAATGTCTTGGTTCTAAGAACGAGCTGGTTTTAAGAACGACCTGGTTCTAAGAACGAGCTGTAAAAACGTTCTGGTTCTAAGAACGAGCTGTAAGAACGTTCTGGTTCTAAGAACGGGCTGTAAGAACGTCCTGGTTTTAAGATCGAGCTGGTTGTAAGAAGGTTCTGGTTCTAAAAACGTTCTGGTTCTAAAAACGAGCTGCTTCTAAGAGCGTCCTGGTTTTAAGATCGAGCTGGTTCTAAGAACGACCTGGTTCTAAGAACGACTTGGTTCTAAAAATGACCTGGTTTTAAGAATGACCTGGTTCTAAGAATGACCTGGTTCTTAAAACGACCTGGTTCTAAGAACGACCTGGTTTTAAGAACGATCTAATTCTGAGAACGACCTGATTCTAAGAACGAGGTGGTTCTAAGAACGTCCTGGTTTTAAGAACGAGCTGGCTCTAAGAACGTGCTGGTTCTAAGAACGCCCTGGTTTTAAAAACGAGCTGGTTTTAAGAACGTGCTGGTTCTAAGAACGAGCTGGTTCTAAGAACATCCTGGTTCT
Organism: Dermanyssus gallinae; assembly: GCA_003439945.1. Taxonomy (NCBI): domain Eukaryota; kingdom Metazoa; phylum Arthropoda; class Arachnida; order Mesostigmata; family Dermanyssidae; genus Dermanyssus; species Dermanyssus gallinae. Next base: position 46,941 of record QVRM01003836.1, on the reverse strand, counting down.
AAGAACGACCTGGTTCTAAGAACGTCCTGGTTCTAAGAACGACCTGGTTCTAAGAACGACCTGGTTCTAAGAACGACCTGTTTCTGAGAACGACCTGGTTCTGAGAACGACCTGGTTCTGAGAACGACCTGGTTTTGAGAACGACCTGGTTTAAGATCAACCTGGTTCTAAAAATGACCTGGTGTAAGAGCGACCTGGTTCTAAGAACAACACAATACATTAGATATAGAAACAACACTATATATTAGATACAGAAAATACCATGCGCTATTTAACCTTGATAGTGATTTTTAAGAATATCCATGGGACCAGAGCATCTAACACGGTTACACTGAAGAATCGCATGCATCGAAGCAGCAAGGGCAGCCAAGCTTTTGGCGTGCGAGCTGTCAGAGAGTGGAACACTCTTCCGGTTAGCTCGCGTTGTTTGAAATATTTAAATAACTTCAAGGATAATTTAAAGTCACACCCATTACCCCGTCAATAATGGATACACTAGTCTTCCTAAATTGACTCACAAGTAATTTTATTCCGGCTGCAACTTTTTACCAACACAATGGTAACTGTAGTAGGTTTAAATTACTATATCCTCCTTGCAAATATTTGTAAATGTAGAAGAAAGAACGACCTGGTTCTAAGAACAAGCTGTAAGAACGCCCTGGTTTTAAGAACGTCCTGGTACTTAGAACGTTCTGGTTCTAAGAACGCACTGGTTTTAAGAACGTCCTGATTCTAAGAAAGAGCTGGCTCTAAGAACGCGCTGGTTCTAAGAACGCGCTGGTTCTAAGAGGGTTTTGGTTCTAAGAAGGTTCTGGTTCTAAGAACGACCTGGTTTTAAGAACGACTTGGTGTTAACAACGAGCTGGTTTTAAGAACGAGCTGGTTCTAAGAATAAGCTGGTTTTAAGAACGAAGTGGTTCTAAGAACGAGCTGGTTTGAAAAGCATGCATGTTCTAAGACCGACCTGGTTCTAAGAACGAGCTGGTCTTAAGAACGAGCTGGTTCTAAGAACGCCCTGGCTCTAAGAACGACCTGGTTATAAGAACGACCTGGTTCTAAGAACGAGCTGGTTCTAAGAACGACCTGTTTTAAGAACGTCCTGGCTCTAAGAACGTCCTGGCTCTAAGAACGACCTGGTTGTAAAAACGAGCTGGTTCAATGAACTTCCTAGTTTTAGGAACGACCTGGTTCTAAGAACAAGCTGGTTTTAAGAACGTCCTGGTTCTAAGAACGAGCTGGTGTAAGAACGTCCTGGTTCTAAGACCGAGCTGGTTTTAAGAACGAGCTGGTGCTAAGAACGAGCTGGTTCTAAGAATAAGCTGGTTCTAAGAACGTCCTGGTTCTAAGAACGAAATGGTTTTAAGAGCATGCATGTTCTAAGAACAACCTGGTTCTAAAAACGAGCTGGTTTTAAAAACGAGCTGGTTTTAAGAACGAGCTGGTTCTAAGAACGAGCTGGTTCTAAGAACAAGCTGGTTCTAAGAACGAGCTGGTTCTAAGAACGACCTGGTTCTAAGAATGACTTGGTTCTATGAACGACCTGGTTCTTAGAACGTCCTGGCTCTAAGAACGACCTGGTTCTTAGAACGACCTGGTTCTAAGAATGACCTGGTTTTAAGAATGACCTGGTTTTAAGAACGACCTGGTTCTTAGAACGTCCTGGCTCTAAGAGTTAGCTGGTTCTAAGAACGATCTGGTTCTAAGAACGATCTGGTTCTAAGAACGACCTGGTTCTAAGAATGACCTGGTTCTAAGAACGACCTGGTTCTAAGAACGTCCTGGTTCTAAGAACGTCCTGGTTTTAAGAACGTCCTGGTTCTAAGAACGGGCTGGTTTTAAGAACAAGCTCGTTCTAAAATTAAGCTGGTACAAAAAACAAGCTGGTTCTAAGAACGACCTGGTTCTAAAAAACAAGCTGGTTCTAAAAACAACCTGGTTCTAAGAACGAGCTGTAAGAACGCCTTGGTTCTTAGAACGTCCTGGTTCTAAGAACGAGCTGGTTTTAAGAACGAGCTGGTTCTAAGAACGAGCTAGTTTTAAGAACAACCTGGTTCTAAGAACGAGCTGTAAGAACGTCCTAGTTCTAAGAACGCGCTGGTTCTAAGAACGTCCTGGTTCTAAGAACGCGCTGGTTTTAAGAACGTGCTGGTTCTAAGAATGTCCTGGTTCTAAGAACGTCCTGGTTCTAGGAACGCGGTGGTTGTAAGAACGTCCTGGTTTTAAGAGCGCGCTGGTTCTAAGGACGTCCTGGTTCTAAAAACGTCCTAGTTCTAAGAACGACTTGGTTATAAGAACGACCTGGTTCTAAGAACGAACTGGTTCTAAGAACAAGCTGTAAGAACGTCCTGGTTTTAAGAACGTCCTGGTACTAAGAACGCGCTGGTTCTAAAAATGCGCTGGTTTAAGAACGACCTAGTTCTAAGAACGACCTGGTTCTAAAAACAAGCTGGTTTTAAGAACGACCTGGTTATAAGAACGAGGTGTAAAAACGTCTTGGTGCTAAGGACGTCCTGGTTCTAAGAACGAGCTGGTTTTAAGAACGACCTGGTTCTAAGAACGAGCTGGTTTTAAGAACGACCTGGTTCTAAGAACGAGCTGTAAGAACGTCCTAGTTCTAAGAACGAGCTGGTTTTAGGAATGTCCTGGTTCCAAGAACGCGCTGGTGTAAAAACGAGCTTGTTTTAAGAACGACCTGGTTCTAAGAATGAGCTGTAAGAACGTCCTAGTTTTAAAAACGTTCTGGTTTTAAGAACGTCCTAGTTCTAAGAACGTCCTGGTTCTAAGAACGCGCTGGTTCTAAAAACGTCCTGGTTCTAAGAACGCGCTGGTTCTAAGAACGTCCTGGTTCTGAGAACGCGCTGGTTTTAAGAACGTCCTGATTCTAAGAACGAGCTGGCTTTAGGAACGCGCTGGTGTAAGAACGCGTTCGTTCTAAGAACGTTCTGGTTTAAAGAACGACCTAGTTCTAAGAACGACCTGGTTCTAAGAACGACTTAGTTGTAAGGCCGATTTGGTATTTAGAACGTCCTGGTTCTAAGAACGTCCTAATTCTGAGAACGCGCTGGTTCTAAGAACGCGTTGGTTCTAAGAACGCGTTGGTTCTAAGAACGCGCTGGTTTTAAGAACGTGCTGGTTCTAAGAATGTCCTGGTTCTAAGAACGTCCTGGTTCTAGGAACGCGCTGGTTGTAAGAACGTCCTGGTTTTAAGAGCGCGCTGGTTCTAAGGACGTCCTGGTTCTAAAAACGTCCTAGTTCTAAGAACGACTTGGTTATAAGAACGACCTGGTTCTAAGAACGAACTGGTTCTAAGAACAAGCTGTAAGAACGTCCTGGTTTTAAGAACGTCCTGGTACTAAGAACGCGCTGGTTCTAAAAATGCGCTGGTTATAAGAACGACCTAGTTCTAAGAACGACCTGGTTCTAAAAACAAGCTGGTTTTAAGAACGACCTGGTTATAAGAACGAGGTGTAAAAACGTCTTGGTGCTAAGGACGTCCTGGTTCTAAGAACGAGCTGGTTTTAAGAACGACCTGGTTCTACGAACGAGCTGGTTTTAAGAACGACCTGGTTCTAAGAACGAGCTGTAAGAACGTCCTAGTTCTAAGAACGAGCTGGTTTTAGGAATGTCCTGGTTCCAAGAACGCGCTGGTGTAAAAACGAGCTTGTTTTAAGAACGACCTGGTTCTAAGAATGAGCTGTAAGAACGTCCTAGTTTTAAAAACGTTCTGGTTTTAAGAACGTCCTGGTTCTAAGAACGTCCTGGTTCTAAGAACGCGCTGGTTCTAAAAACGTCCTGGTTCTAAGAACGCGCTGGTTCTAAGAACGTCCTGGTTCTGAGAACGCGCTGGTTTTAAGAACGTCCTGATTCTAAGAACGAGCTGGCTTTAGGAACGCGCTGGTGTAAGAACGCGTTCGTTCTAAGAACGTTCTGGTTTAAAGAACGACCTAGTTCTAAGAACGACCTGGTTCTAAGAACGACTTAGTTGTAAGGCCGATTTGGTATTTAGAACGTCCTGGTTCTAAGAACTTCCTAATTCTGAGAACGCGCTGGTTCTAAGAACGCGTTGGTTCTAAGAACGCGTTGGTTCTAAGAACGCGCTGGTTTTAAGAACGTGCTGGTTCTAAGAATGTCCTGGTTCTAAGAACGTCCTGGTTCTAGGAACGCGCTGGTTGTAAGAACGTCCTGGTTTTAAGAGCGCGCTGGTTCTAAGGACGTCCTGGTTCTAAAAACGTCCTAGTTCTAAGAACGACTTGGTTATAAGAACGACCTGGTTCTAAGAACGAACTGGTTCTAAGAACAAGCTGTAAGAACGTCCTGGTTTTAAGAACGTCCTGGTACTAAGAACGCGCTGGTTCTAAAAATGCGCTGGTTATAAGAACGACCTAGTTCTAAGAACGACCTGGTTCTAAAAACAAGCTGGTTTTAAGAACGACCTGGTTATAAGAACGAGGTGTAAAAACGTCTTGGTGCTAAGGACGTCCTGGTTCTAAGAACGAGCTGGTTGTAAGAACGACCTGGTTCTACGAACGAGCTGGTTTTAAGAACGACCTGGTTCTAAGAACGAGCTGTAAGAACGTCCTAGTTCTAAGAACGAGCTGGTTTTAGGAATGTCCTGGTTCCAAGAACGCGCTGGTGTAAAAACGAGCTTGTTTTAAGAACGACCTGGTTCTAAGAATGATCTGTAAGAACGTCCTAGTTTTAAAAACGTTCTGGTTTTAAGAACGTCCTGGTTCTAAGAACGTCCTGGTTCTAAGAACGCGCTGGTTCTAAAAACGTCCTGGTTCTAAGAACGCGCTGGTTCTAAGAACGTCCTGGTTCTGAGAACGCGCTGGTTTTAAGAACGTCCTGATTCTAAGAACGAGCTGGCTTTAGGAACGCGCTGGTGTAAGAACGCGTTCGTTCTAAGAACGTTCTGGTTTAAAGAACGACCTAGTTCTAAGAACGACCTGGTTCTAAGAACGACTTAGTTGTAAGGCCGATTTGGTATTTAGAACGTCCTGGTTCTAAGAAGGCGCTGGTTTTAAGAACGTCTTGGTTCAAAGAAGGCGCTGGTTCTAAGAACGTCCTGGCTCTAAGAACGACCTGGTTCTAACAACGACCTGGTTTTAAGAACGACCTGGTTTTAAAAACGACCTGGTTTTAAGAACGACCTGGTTTTAAGAACGACCTGGTATTAAGAACGACCTGGTTCTAAGAACGACCTGGTTTTAATAACGACCTGGTTTTAAGAACGACCTGGTTCTAAGAACGACCTGGTTCTAAGAACGTCTTGGTTCTAAGAACGTCTTAATTCTAAGAACGTCTTGGTTCTAAGAACGTCTTGGTTCTAAGAACGTCCTGGTTCTAAGAATGTCCTGGTTCTAAGAACGAGCTGTAAGAACGACCTGGTTCTAAGAACGTCTTGGTTCTAAGAACATCCTGGTGGTAAGAACGTCCTGGTTCTAAGAACGTCCTGGTTCTAAGAACGAGCTGGTTTTAAGAACGACCTGGTGTTAAGAACGAGCTGTAAGAGCGTTCTAGTTCTAAGAACGAGCTGGTTTTAAGAACGTCCTGGTTTTAGGAACGACCTGGTTCTAAGAACAAGCTGGTTTTAAGAACTACCTGGTTCTAAGAACGAGTTGTAAGAACGTCCTAGTTTTAAGAACGTCCTGGTTCTAAGAACGTCCTGGTTCTAAGAACGTCCTTGTTCAAAGAACGCGCTGGTTCTAAGAACGCGCTGGTTCTAAGAACGTGCTGGTTCTAAGAACGTGCTGGTTCTAAGAACGTCCTGGTTCTAAGAGCGCGCTGCTTCTAAGAACGCGCTGGTTTTAAGAATACGCTGCTTTTAAGAACGTGCTGGTTCTAGGAACGAGCTGGTTTTAAGAACGACCTGGTTCTAAGAACGTTCTGGTTCTAAGATTGCGCTGGTTCTAAGAACGGCTTGATTCTGAGAACGAGCTGGCTCTAAGAACGCGTTGGTTTTAAGAACGCGCTGATTCTAAGAACGTTCTGGTTCTAAGAACGATCTGATTCTAACAACGACCTGGTCCTAAAAACGCGCTGGTTCTAAAAGCGCGCTGGTTCTAAGAACGTCCTGGCTTCAATAACGGTCTTGGTTTAAGAACGAGCTGGTTTTAAGAACGAGCTGGTTTTAAGAACGAGCTGGTTCTAAGAACGAGCTGGTTGTAAGAACAAGCTGGTTTTAAGAACGAGCTGGTGCTAAGAACAAAATGGTTCTAAGAACGAGCTGGTTTTAAGAACGAGCTGGTGCTAAGAACAATATGGTTCTAAGAACGAGCTGGTTTTAAAAGCATGCATGTTCTAAGAACGAGTTGGTTCTAAAAGCGAGCTGGTTCTAAGAGCGAGCTGGTTCTAAGAGCGAGCTGATTGTAAGAGCGAGCTGGGGTTAAGAGCGAGCTGGTTCTAAGAACGACCTGGTTCTAAGAACGACCTGGTTCTAAGAACGACCTGGTTCTAAGAACGACCTGGTTCTAAGAACAACCTGGTTCTAAGAACAACCTGGTTCTAAAAACGGGCTGGTTCTAGAAACAAGCTGGTGTTAAGATTGAGCTGGTAGAACGCGTTGGTTCTAAGAACGCGCTGGTTCTAAGAGCGAGCTAGTTTCTAAGAGCGAGCTGATTGTAAGAGCGAGCTGGGGTTAAGAGCGAGTTAGTTCTAAGAACGACCTGGTTCTAAGAACGACCTGGTTCTAAGAACAACCTGGTTCTAAAAACGGGCTGGTTCTAGAAACAAGCTGGTGTTAAGATTGAGCTGGTAGAACGCGTTGGTTCTAAGAGCGCGCTGGTTTTAAGAACGGGTTAGTTTTAAGAACGTCCTGGTTCTAAGAGCGCGCTGGTTTTAAGAACGTCCTGGTTCTATGAAGGCGCTGGTTTTAAGAACGTCCTGGTTCTAAGAACGCGCTGGTTTTAAGAACGTCTTGGTTCTAAGAAGGCGCTGGTTCTAAGAACGTCCTGGCTCTAAGAACGACCTGGTTCTAAGAACGACCTGGTTTTAAGAACGACCTGGTTCTAAGAACGCTGGTTGTAAGAACGTCCTGGTTTTAAGAGCGCGCTGGTTCTAAGAACGTCCTAGATCTAAGAACGACTTGGTTATAAGAACGACCTGGTTCTAAGAACAAGCTGTAAGAACGTCCTGGTACTAAGAACGCGCTGGTTCTAAGAATGCGCTGGTTCTAATAACGACCTAGTTCTTAGAACGACCTGGTTCTAAAAACGACCTGGTTCTAAAAACAAGCTGGTTCTAAAAACAAGCTGGTTCTAAGAACGACCTGGTTATAAGAACGAGGTGTAAAAACGTCTTCGTTCTAAGGACGTCCTGGTTCTAAGAACGAGCTGGTTTTAAGAACGACATGGTTCTAAGAACGAGCTGTAAGAACGACTGGTTCTAAGAACGAGCTGTAAGAACGTCCTAGTTCTAAGAACGAGCTAGTTTTAGGAATGTCCTGGTTCCAAGAACGCGCTGGTGTAAAAACGAGCTTGTTTTAAGAACGACCTGGTTCTAAGAATGAGCTGTAAGAGCGTCCTAGTTTTAAGAACGTCCTGGTTGTAAGAACGTCCTGGATTAAGAACGTTCTGGTTTTAAGAACGACCTAGTTTTGAGAACGACCTGGTTCTAAGTACGACTTAGTTGTAAGGCCGATTTGGTATTAAGAACGTCCTGGTTCTAAGAACGTCCTAATTCTGAGAACGCGCTGGTTCTAAGAACGCGTTGGTTATAAGAACGCGTTGGTTCTTAGAACGCGTTGATTCTAAGAACGCGCTGGTACTAAGAGCGCGCTGGTTTTAAGAACTTCTTAGTTTTAAGAACGTCCTGGTTCTAAAAGCGCGCTGGTTTTAAGAACGGGTTAGTTTTAAGAACGTCCTGGTTCTAAGAGCGCGCTGGTTTTAAGAACGGGTTAGTTTTAAGAACGTCCTGGTTCTAAGAGCGCGCTGGTTTTAAGAACGTGCTGGTTCTAAGAAGGCGCTGGTTTTAAGAACGTCCTGGTTCTAAGAACGCGCTGGTTTTAAGAACGTCTTGGTTCTAAGAAGGCGCTGGTTCTAAGAACGTCCTGGCTCTAAGAACGACTTGGTTCTAACAACGACCTGGTTCTAAGAACGACCTGGTTTTAAGAACGACCTGGTTTTAAGAACGACCTGGTTCTAAGAACGACCTGGTTCTAAGAACGACCTGGTTCTAAGAACGACCTGGTTCTAAGAACGACCTGGTTTTAATAACGACCTGGTTTTAAGAACGACCTGGTTCTAAGAACGAGCTGGTTTTAAGAACTACCTGGTTTTAAGAACGAGTTGTAAGAACGTCCTAGTTTTAAGAACGTCCTGGTTCTAAGAACGTCCTGGTTCTAAGAACGTCCTGGTTCTAAGAACGCGCTGGTTCTAAGAACGTCCTGGTCCTAAGAACGTCCTGGTTCTAAGAGCGCGCTGGTTTTAAGAACGCGCTGCTTTTAAAAACGTGCTGGTTCTAGGAACGAGCTGGTTTTAAGAACGACCTGGTTCTAAGAACGTTCTGGTTCTAAGATTGCGCTGGTTTTAAGAACGGCCTGATTCTGAGAACGAGCTGGCTCTAAGAACGCGCTGGTTTTAAGGACGCGCTGGTTCTAAGAATGTCCTGGTTTTAAGAACGTCCTGGTTCTAGGAACGCGCTGGTTGTAAGAACGTCCTGGTTCTAAGAGCGCGCTGGTTCTAAGAACGTCCTGGTTCTAAGAACGTCCTAGTTCTAAGAACGACTTGGTTATAAGAACGACCTGGTTCTAAGAACAAACTGGTTCTAAGAACAAGCTGTAAGAACGTCCTGGTTTTAAGAACGTCCTGGTACTAACAACGCGCTGGTTCTAAGTATGCGCTGGTTCTCAGAACGACCTAGTTCTAAGAACGACCTGGTTCTAAAAACGACCTGGTTCTAAAAACAAGCTGGTTCTAAAAACAAGCTGGTTCTAAGAACGACCTGGTTCTAAGAACGAGGTGTAAAAACGTCTTGGTTCTAAGGACGTCCTGGTTCTAAGAACGAGCTGGTTTTAAGAACGACCTGGTTCTAAGAACGAGCTGTAAGAACGTCCTAGTTCTAAGAACGAGCTGGTTTTAGGAATGTCCTGGTTCCAAGAATGCGCTGGTGTAAAAACGAGCTTGTTTTAAGAACGACCTGGTTCTAAGAATGAGCTGTAAGAACGTCCTAGTTTTAAGAACGTCCTGGTTTTAAGAACGTCCTGGTTCTAAGAACGTCCTGGTTCTAAGAACGCGCTGGTTCTAAAAACGTCCTGGTTTTAAGAACGCGCTGGTTCTAAGAACGTCCTGGTTTTAAGAACGCGCTGGTTTTAAGAACGACCTAGTTCTAAGAACGACCTGGTTCTAAGAACGACTTAGTTGTAAGGCCGATTTGGTATTAAGAACGTCCTGGTTCTAAGAACGTCCTAATTCTGAGAACGCGCTGGTTCTAAGAATGCGTTGGTTCTAAGAACGCGTTGGTTTTAAGAACGCGCTGGTCCTAAAAACGCGCTGGTTTTAAGAACGTCCTGGTACTAAGAGCGCGCTGGTTCTAAGAACGCGTTGGTTCTAAGAACGCGTTGGTTTTAAGAACGCGCTGGTCCTAAAAACGCGCTGGTTTTAAGAACGTCCTGGTACTAAGAGCGCGCTGGTTTTAAGAACGTCTTAGTTTTAAGAACGTCCTGGTTCTAAGAGCGCGCTGGTTTTAAGAACGTCTTAGTTTTAAAAACGTCCTGGTTCTAAGAGCGCGCTGGTTTTAAGAACGTCTTAGTTTTAAGAACGTCCTGGTTCTAAGAGCGCGGTTGTAAGAACGACCTGGTTCTAAGAACGAGCTGATTTTAAGAACGACCTGGTTCTAAGAACGAGCTGGTTTTAAGAACTACCTGGTTCTAAGAACGAGTTGTAAGAACGTCCTAGTTTTAAGAACGTCCTAGTTCTAAGAACGTCCTGGTTCTAAGAACGTCCTGGTTCTAAGAACGTCCTGGTTCTAAGAACGCGCTGGTTCTAAGAACGTCCTGGTCCTAAGAACGTCCTGGTTCTAAGAGCGCGCTGGTTTTAAGAACGCGCTGCTTTTAAGAACGTGCTAATTCTAGGAACGAGCTGGTTTTAAGAACGACCTGGTTCTAAGAACGTTCTGGTTCTAAGATTGCGCTGGTTCTAAGAACGGCCTGATTCTGAGAACGAGCTGGCTCAACGAACGCGCTGGTTTTAAGGACGCGCTGGTTCTAAGAATGTCCTGGTTTTAAGAACGTCCTGGTTCTAGGAACGCGCTGGTTGTAAGAACGTCCTGGTTTTAAAAGCGCGCTGGTTCTAAGAACGTCCTAGTTCTAAGAACGACTTGGTTATAAGAACGACCTGGTTCTAAGAACGAACTGGTTCTAAGAACAAGCTGTAAGAACGTCCTGGTTTTAAGAACGTCCTGGTACTAAGAACGCGCTGGTTCTAAGAATGCGCTGGTTCTCAGAACGACCTAGTTCTAAGAACGACCTGGTTCTAAAAACAAGCTGGTTCTAAAAACAAGCTGGTTCTAAGAACGACCTGGTTCAAAGAACGAGGTGTAAAAGCGTCTTGGTTCTAAGGACGTCCTGGTTCTAAGAACGAGCTGGTTTTAAGAACGACCTGGTTCTAAGAACGAGCTGGTTTTAAGAACGACCTGGTTGTAAGAACGAGCTGTAAGAACGTCCTAGTTCTAAGAACGAGCTGGTTTTAGGAATGTCCTGGTTCCAAGAACGCGCTGGTGTAAAAACGAGCTTGTTTTAAGAACGACCTGGTTCTAAGAATGAGCTGTAAGAACGTCCTAGTTTTAAGAACGTCCTGGTTTTAAGAACGTCCTGGTTCTAAGAACGTCCTGGTTCTAAGAACGCGCTGGTTCTAAAAACGTCCTGGTTTTAAGAACGCGCTGGTTCTAAGAACGTCCTGGTTCTAAGAACGCGCTGGTTTTAAGAACGACCTAGTTCTAAGAACGACCTGGTTCTGAGAACGACTTAGTTGTAAGGCCGATTTGGTATTAAGAACGTCCTGGTTCTAAGAACGTCCTAATTCTGAGAACGCGCTGGTTCTAAGAACGCGTTGGTTCTAAGAACGCGTTGGTTTTAAGAACGCGCTGGTCCTAAGAACGCGCTGGTTTTAAGAACGTCCTGGTACTAAGAGCGCGCTGGTTTTAAGAACGTCTTAGTTTTAAGAACGTCCTGGTTCTAAGAGCGCGCTGGTTTTAAGAAAGTCTTAGTTTTAAAAACGTCCTGGTTCTAAGAGCGCGCTGGTTTTAAGAACGTCTTAGTTTTAAGAACGTCCTGGTTCTAAGAGCGCGGTTTTAAGAACGACCTGGTTCTAAGAACGAGCTGGTTTTAAGAACGACCTGGTTCTAAGAACGAGCTGGTTTTAAGAACTACCTGGTTCTAAGAACGAGTTGTAAGAACGTTCTAGTTTTAAGAACGTCCTGGTTCTAAGAACGTCCTGGTTCTAAGAACGTCCTGGTTCTAAGAACGCGCTGGTTCTAAGAACGTCCTGGTCCTAAGAACGTCCTGGTTCTAAGAGCGCGCTGGTTTTAAGAACGCGCTGGTTTTAAGAACGTGCTGGTTCTAGGAACGAGCTGGTTGTAAGAACGACCTGGTTCTAAGAACGTTCTGGTTCTAAGATTGCGCTGGTTCTAAGAACGGCCTGATTCTGAGAACGAGCTGGCTCTAAGAACGCGCTGGTTTTAAGGACGCGCTAGTTCTAAGAATGTCCTGGTTTTAAGAACGTCCTGGTTCTAGGAACTCGCTGGTTCTAAGAACGTCCTAGTTCTAAGAACGACTTGGTTATAAGAACGACCTGGTTCTAAGAACGAACTGGTTCTAAGAACAAGCTGTAAGAACGTCCTGGTTTTAAGAACGTCCTGGTACTAAGAACGCGCTGGTTCTAAGAATGCGCTGGTTCTCAGAACGACCTAGTTCTAAGAACGACCTGGTTCTAAAAACAAGCTGGTTCTAAAAACAAGCTGGTTCTAAGAACGACCTGGTTCAAAGAACGAGGTGTAAAAGCGTCTTGGTTCTAAGGACGTCCTGGTTCTAAGAACGAGCTGGTTTTAAGAACGACCTGGTTCTAAGAACGAGCTGGTTTTAAGAACGACCTGGTTCTAAGAACGAGCTGTAAGAACGTCCTAGTTCTAAGAACGAGCTGGTTTTAGGAATGTCCTGGTTCCAAGAACGCGCTGGTGTAAAAACGAGCTTGTTTTAAGAACGACCTGGTTCTAAGAATGAGCTGTAAGAACGTCCTAGTTTTAAGAACGTCCTGGTTTTAAGAACGTCCTGGTTCTAAGAACGTCCTGGTTCTAAGAACGCGCTGGTTCTAAAAACGTCCTGGTTTTAAGAACGCGCTGGTTCTAAGAACGTCCTGGTTCTAAGAACGCGCTGGTTTTAAGAACGACCTAGTTCTAAGAACGACCTGGTTCTGAGAACGACTTAGTTGTAAGGCCGATTTGGTATTAAGAACGTCCTGGTTCTAAGAACGTCCTAATTCTGAGAACGCGCTGGTTCTAAGAACGCGTTGGTTCTAAGAACGCGTTGGTTCTAAGAACGCGTTGGTTTTAAGAACGCGCTGGTCCTAAGAACGCGCTGGTTTTAAGAACGTCCTGGTACTAAGAGCGCGCTGGTTTTAAGAACGTCTTAGTTTTAAGAACGTCCTGGTTCTAAGAGCGCGCTGGTTTTAAGAACGTCTTAGTTTTAAAAACGTCCTGGTTCTAAGAGCGCGCTGGTTTTAAGAACGTCTTAGTTTTAAGAACGTCCTGGTTCTAAGAGCGCGGTTTTAAGAACGACCTGGTTCTAAGAACGAGCTGGTTTTAAGAACGACCTGGTTCTAAGAACGAGCTGGTTTTAAGAACTACCTGGTTCTAAGAACGAGTTGTAAGAACGTCCTAGTTTTAAGAACGTCCTGGTTCTAAGAACGTCCTGGTTCTAAGAACGTCCTGGTTCTAAGAACGCGCTGGTTCTAAGAACGTCCTGGTCCTAAGAACGTCCTGGTTCTAAGAGCGCGCTGGTTTTAAGAACGCGCTGGTTTTAAGAACGTGCTGGTTCTAGGAACGAGCTGGTTTTAAGAACGACCTGGTTCTAAGAACGTTCTGGTTCTAAGATTGCGCTGGTTCTAAGAACGGCCTGATTCTGAGAACGAGCTGGCTCTAAGAACGCGCTGGTTTTAAGGACGCGCTGGTTCTAAGAATGTCCTGGTTTTAAGAACGTCCTGGTTCTAGAAACTCGCTGGTTCTAAGAACGTCCTAGTTCTAAGAACGACTTGGTTATAAGAACGACCTGGTTCTAAGAACGAACTGGTTCTAAGAACAAGCTGTAAGAACGTCCTGGTTTTAAGAACGTCCTGGTACTAAGAACGCGCTGGTTCTAAGAATGCGCTGGTTCTCAGAACGACCTAGTTCTAAGAACGACCTGGTTCTAAAAACAAGCTGGTTCTAAAAACAAGCTGGTTCTAAGAACGACCTGGTTCAAAGAACGAGGTGTAAAAGCGTCTTGGTTCTAAGGACGTCCTGGTTCTAAGAACGAGCTGGTTTTAAGAACGACCTGGTTCTAAGAACGAGCTGGTTTTAAGAACGACCTGGTTCTAAGAACGAGCTGTAAGAACGTCCTAGTTCTAAGAACGAGCTGGTTTTAGGAATGTCCTGGTTCCAAGAACGCGCTGGTGTAAAAACGAGCTTGTTTTAAGAACGACCTGGTTCTAAGAATGAGCTGTAAAAACGTCCTAGTTTTAAGGACGTCCTGGTTTTAAGAACGTCCTGGTTCTAAGAACGTCCTGGTTCTAAGAACGTCCTGGTTCTAAGAACGCGCTGGTTCTAAGAACGTCCTGGTCCTAAGAACGACCTAGTTCTAAGAACGACCTGGTTCTGAGAACGACTTAGTTGTAAGGCCGATTTGGTATTAAGAACGTCCTGGTTCTAAGAACGTCCTAATTCTGAGAACGCGCTGGTTCTAAGAACGCGTTGGTTCTAAGAACGCGTTGGTTTTAAGAACGCGCTGGTCCTAAGAACGCGCTGGTTTTAAGAACGTCCTGGTACTAAGAGCGCGCTGGTTTTAAGAACGTCTTAGTTTTAAGAACGTCCTGGTTCTAAGAGCGCGCTGGTTTTAAGAACGTCTTAGTTTTAAAAACGTCCTGGTTCTAAGAGCGCGCTGGTTTTAAGAACGTCTTAGTTTTAAGAACGTCCTGGTTCTAAGAGCGCGGTTTTAAGAACGACCTGGTTCTAAGAACGAGCTGGTTTTAAGAACGACCTGGTTCTAAGAACGAGCTGGTTTTAAGAACTACCTGGTTCTAAGAACGAGTTGTAAGAACGTCCTAGTTTTAAGAACGTCCTGGTTCTAAGAACGTCCTGGTTCTAAGAACGTCCTGGTTCTAAGAACGCGCTGGTTCTAAGAACGTCCTGGTCCTAAGAACGTCCTGGTTCTAAGAGCGCGCTGGTTTTAAGAACGCGCTGGTTTTAAGAACGTGCTGGTTCTAGGAACGAGCTGGTTTTAAGAACGACCTGGTTCTAAGAACGTTCTGGTTCTAAGATTGCGCTGGTTCTAAGAACGGCCTGATTCTGAGAACGAGCTGGCTCTAAGAACGCGCTGGTTTTAAGGACGCGCTGGTTCTAAGAATGTCCTGGTTTTAAGAACGTCCTGGTTCTAGGAACTCGCTGGTTCTAAGAACGTCCTAGTTCTAAGAACGACTTGGTTATAAGAACGACCTGGTTCTAAGAACGAACTGGTTCTAAGAACAAGCTGTAAGAACGTCCTGGTTTTAAGAACGTCCTGGTACTAAGAACGCGCTGGTTCTAAGAATGCGCTGGTTCTCAGAACGACCTAGTTCTAAGAACGACCTGGTTCTAAAAACAAGCTGGTTCTAAAAACAAGCTGGTTCTAAGAACGACCTGGTTCAAAGAACGAGGTGTAAAAGCGTCTTGGTTCTAAGGACGTCCTGGTTCTAAGAACGAGCTGGTTTTAAGAACGACCTGGTTCTAAGAACGAGCTGGTTTTAAGAACGACCTGGTTCTAAGAACGAGCTGTAAGAACGTCCTAGTTCTAAGAACGAGCTGGTTTTAGGAATGTCCTGGTTCCAAGAACGCGCTGGTGTAAAAACGAGCTTGTTTTAAGAACGACCTGGTTCTAAGAATGAGCTGTAAGAACGTCCTAGTTTTAAGGACGTCCTGGTTTTAAGAACGTCCTGGTTCTAAGAACGTCCTGGTTCTAAGAACGTCCTGGTTCTAAGAACGCGCTGGTTCTAAGAACGTCCTGGTCCTAAGAACGTCCTGGTTCTAAGATTGCGCTGGTTCTAAGAACGGCCTGATTCTGAGAACGAGCTGGCTCTAAGAACGCGCTGGTTTTAAGGACGCGCTGGTTTTAAGAATGTCCTGGTTTTAAGAACGTCCTGGTTCTAGGAACGCGCTGGTTGTAAGAACGTCCTGGTTTTAAAAGCGCGCTGGTTCTAAGAACGTCCTAGTTCTAAGAACGACTTGGTTATAAGAACGACCTGGTTCTAAGAACGAACTGGTTCTAAGAACAAGCTGTAAGAACGTCCTGGTACTAAGAACGCGCTGGTTCTAAGAATACGCTGGTTCTCAGAACGACCTGATTCTGAGAACGAGCTGGCTCTAAGAACGCGCTGGTTTTAAGGACGCGCTGGTTCTAAGAATGTCCTGGTTTTAAGAACGTCCTGGTTCTAGGAACGCGCTGGTTGTAAGAACGTCCTGGTTTTAAAAGCGCGCTGGTTCTAAGAACGTCCTAGTTCTAAGAACGACTTGGTTATAAGAACGACCTGGTTCTAAGAACGAACTGGTTCTAAGAACAAGCTGTAAGAACGTCCTGGTTTTAAGAACGTCCTGGTACTAAGAACGCGCTGGTTCTAAGAATGCGCTGGTTCTCAGAACGACCTAGTTCTAAGAACGACCTGGTTCTAAAAACGACCTGGTTCTAAAAACAAACTGGTTCTAAAAACAAGCTGGTTCTAAGAACGGCCTGGTTCAAAGAACGAGGTGTAAAAGCGTCTTGGTTCTAAGGACGTCCTGGTTCTAAGAACGAGCTGGTTTTAAGAACGACCTGGTTCTAAGAACGAGCTGTAAGAACGTCCTAGTTCTAAGAACGAGCTGGTTTTAGGAATGTCCTGGTTCCAAAAACGCGCTGGTGTAAAAACGAGCTTGTTTTAAGAACGACCTGGTTCTAAGAATGAGCTGTAAGAACGTCCTAGTTTTAAGAACGTCCTGGTTTTAAGAACGTCCTGGTTCTAAGAACGCGCTGGTTTTAAGAACGACCTAGTTTTAAGAACGACCTGGTTTTAAGAACGACTTAGTTGTAAGGCCGATTTGGTATTAAGAACGTCCTGGTTCTAAGAACGTCCTAATTCTGAGAACGCGCTGGTTCTAAGAACGCGTTTGTTTTAAGAACGCTCTGGTTCTAAGAACGCGCTGGTTTTAAGAACGTCCTGGTACTAAGAGCGCGCTGGTTTTAAGAACGTCTTAGTTTTAAGAACGTCCTGGTTCTAAGAGCGCGCTGGTTTTAAGAACGTCTTAGTTTTAAAAACGTCCTGGTTCTAAGAGCGCGCTGGTTTTAAAAACGTCTTAGTTTTAAGAACGTCCTGGTTCTAAGAGCGCGCTGGTTTTAAGAACGTCCTGGTTCTAAGAGCGCGCTGGTTTTAAGAACGTCCTGGTTCTAAGAAGGCGCTGGTTTTAACAACGTCCTGGTTCTAAGAACGCGCTGGTTTTAAGAACGTCCTGGCTCTAAGAACGACCTGGTTCTAACAACGTCCTGGCTCTAAGAACGACCTGGTTCTAACAACGACCTGGTTCTAAGAACGACCTGGTTTTAAGAACGACCTGGTTTTAAGAACGACCTGGTATTAAGAACGACCTGGTTCTAAGAACGACCTGGTTTTAATAACGACCTGGTTTTAAGAACGACCTGGTTCTAAGAACGACCTGGTTCTAAGAACGTCTTGGTTATAAGAACGTCTTGGTTCTAAGAACGTCCTGGTTCTAAGAATGTCCTGGTTCTAAAAACGAGCTGGGTTTAAGAACGACCTGGTTCTAAGAACGAGCTGTAAGAACGACCTGGTTCTAAGAACGTCTTGGTTCTAAGAACGTCCTGGTTCTAAGAACGTCCTGGTTCTAAGAACGAGCTGGTTTTAAGAACGATCTGGTGTTAAGAACGAGCTATAAGAGCGTTATAGTTCTAAGAACGAGCTGGTTTTAAGAACGTCCTGGTTTTAAGAACGACCTGGTTCTAAGAACAAGCTGGTTTTAAGAACTACCTGGTTCTAAGAACGAGTTGTAAGAACGTCTTAGTTTTAAGAACGTCCTGGTTCTAAGAACGTCCTGGTTCTAAGAACGCGCTGGTTCTAAGAACGTGCTGGTTCTAAGAACGTGCTGGTTCTAAGAACGTCCTGGTTCTAAGAGCGCGCTGCTTCTAAGAACGCGCTGGTTTTAAGAACGCGCTGCTTTTAAGAACGTGCTGGTTCTAGGAACGAGCTGGTTTTAAGAACGACCTGGTTCTAAGAACGTTCTGGTTTTAAGATTGCGCTGGCTCTAAGAACGTTCTGGTTCTAAGATTGCGCTGCTTCTAAGAACGGCCTGATTCTGAGAACGAGCTGGCTCTAAGAACGCGCTGGTTTTAAGAACGCGCTGGTTCTAAGAACGTTTTGGTTCTAAGAACGACCTGGTTCTAACAACGACCTGGTCCTAAAAACGCGCTGGTTCTAAGAACGTCCTGGCTTCAAGAACGTTCTGGTTTTAAGAACGAGCTGGTTTTAAGAACGAGCTGGTTTTAAGAACGAGCTGGTTCTAAGAACGAGCTGGTTCTAAGAACGAGCTGGTTTTAAGAACGAGCTGGTGCTAAGAACAAAATGGTTCTAAGAACGAGCTGGTTTTAAGAACGAGCTGGTGCTAAGAACAAAATGGTTCTAAGAACGAGCTGGTTTTAAGAGCATGCATGTTCTAAGAACGAGCTGGTTCTAAAAGCGAGCTGGTTCTAAGAGCGAGCTGGTTCTAAGAACGAGCTGGTTCTAAGAGCGAGCTGGTTCTAAGAGCGAGCTGATTGTAAGAGCGAGCTGGGGTTAAGAGCGAGCTGGTTCTAAGAACGACCTGGTTCTAAGAACAACCTGGTTCTAAAAACGGGCTGGTGTTAAGATTGAGCTGGTTCTAAAAACAAGCTGGTTATAAGAACGAGCTGGGTCTAAAAACAAGCTGGTTCTAAGAACGACCTGGTTCTAAGAACGAGGTGTAAAAACGTCTTGGTTCTAAGAACGTCCTGGTTCTAAAAACGACCTGGTTTTAAGAACGACCTGGTTCTAAGAACGAGCTATAAGAATGTCCTAGTTCTAAGAACGAGCTGGTTTTAGAAATGTCCTGGCTCCAAGAACGCGCTGGTGTAAAAACGAGCTTGTTTTAAGAACGACCTGGTTCTAAGAATGAGCTGTAAGAACGTCCTAGTTTTAAGAACGTCCTGGTTTTAAGAACGTCCTGGTTCTAAGAACGCGCTGGTTCTAAAAAAGTCCTGGTTCTAAGAACGCGCTGGTTCTAAGAACGCGCTGGTTCTAAGAACGTCCTGGTTTTAAGAACGCGCTGGTTTTAAGAACGTTCTGATTCTAAGAACAAGTTGGCTCTAAGAACGCGCTGGTGTAAAAACGCGTTGGTTCTAAGAACGTTCTGGTTTTAAGAACGACCTAGTTCTAAGAACGACTTGGTTGTGAGGACGATTTTGTATTAAGAACGTCCTGGTTCTAAGAACGTCCTAGTTTTGAGAACGCGCTGGTTCTAAGAACGCGTTGGTTCTAAGAACGCGTTGGTTCTAAGAACGCGTTGGTTCTAAGAACGCGCTGGTTCTAAGAACGCGCTGGTTTTAAGAACGTCCTGGTACTAAGGGCGCGCTGGTTATAAGAACGTCTTAGTTTTAAGAACGTCCTGGTTTTAAGAACGTTCTGATTCTAAGAACAAGTTGGCTCTAAGAACGCGCTGGTGTAAAAACGCGTTGGTTCTAAGAACGTTCTGGTTTTAAGAACGACCTAGTTCTAAGAACGACTTGGTTGTGAGGACGATTTGGTATTAAAAACGTCCTGGTTCTAAGAACGTCCTAGTTCTGAGAACGCGCTGGTTCTAAGAACGCGTTGGTTCTAAGAACGCGTTGGTTCTAAGAACGCGCTGGTTCTAAGAACGCGCTGGTTTTAAGAACGTCCTGGTACTAAGAGCGCGCTGGTTATAAGAACGTCTTAGTTTTAAGAACGTACTGGTTCTAAGTGCGCGCTGGTTTTAAGAACGTCTTAGTTTTAAGAACGTCCTTGTTCTAATAGCGCGCTGGTTTTAAGAACGTCCTGGTTCTAAGAAGAGGCTGGTTCTAAGAAGGCGCTGGTTCTAAGAACGTCCTGGCTCTAAGAACGTCCTGGCTCTAAGAACGACCTGGTTCTAACAACGACCTGGTTCTAACAACGACCTGGTTCTAAGAACGACCTGGTTTTAAAAACGACCTGGTTTTAAAAACGACCTGGTTTTAAGAACGACCTGGTTCTAAGAACGACCTGGTTCTAAAAGCGCGCTGGTTCTAAGAACGTCTTGGCTTTCAGAACGTTCTGGTTCTAAGAACGACCTGGTTCTAAGAACGAGCTATAAGAACGTCCTAGTTCTAAGAACGAGCTGGTTCTAAGAACGTCCTGGCTCTAAGAACAACCTGGTTATAAGAACGATCTGGTTCTAAGAACGACCTGTTTCTAAGAACGTCCTGGCTCTAAGAACGACCTGGTTGTAAAAACGAGCTGGTTCTATAAACGACCTGGTTCTAAGAACGAGCTGGTGTAAGAACGTCCTGGTTCTAAGAACGCCCTGGTTCTAAGAACGACCTGGTTCTAAGAACGACCTGGTTTTAAGAACGAGCTGATTCTAAGAACGAGCTGGTTTTTAGAACGTCCTGGTTTTAAGAACGAGCTGGTTCTAAGAACGTGCTGGTTCTAAGAACGTCCTGGTTCTAAGAACGGGCTGGTATTAAAAACAATCTCGTTCTAAGAATGAGCTGGTTCTAAAAACAAGCTGGTTCTAAAAACAAGCTGGTTCTAAGAACGACCTGGTTCTAAAAACAAGTTGGTTCTAAGAACAACCTGGCTCTATGAACAAGCTGTAAGAACGCCTTGGTTTTTAGAACATCCTGGTTCTAAGAACGAGCTGGTTTTAAGAACGAGCTGGTTCTAAGAACGAGTTGGTTTTAAGAACAACCTGGTTCTAAAAACGAGCTGTAAGAACGTCCTGGTTCTAAGAACGTCCTGGTTCTAAAAACGCACTGGTTGTAAGAACGCGCTGGTTCTAAGAACGTCCTGGTTCTAAGAACGCACTGGTTGTAAGAACGCGCTGGTTCTAAGAACGTCCTGGTTCTAAGAACGCGCTGGTACTATAAACGTGCTGGTTCTAAGAACGTCCTGGTTCTAGGAACGCGCTGGTTGTAAGAACGTCCTGGTTTTAAGAGCGCGCTGGTTGTAAGAACGTCCTGGTTCTAAGAACGCGCTGGTTCTAAGAACGTCCTAGTTCTAAGAACGACTTGGTTCTAAAAACGACCTGGTTCTAAGAACGAACTGGTTCTAAGAACAAGCTGTAAGAACGTTCTGGTTTTAAGAACGTCCTGGTTTTAAGAACGTCCTGGTACTAAGAACGTTCTGGTTCTAAGAACGCGCTGGTTTTAAGAACGTCCTGATTCTAAGAACGCGCTGGTTTTAAGAACGTCCTGATTCTAAGAAAGAGCTGGCTCTAAGAACGCGCTGGTTCTAAGAACGTGCTGGTTCTAAGAAGGTTCTGGTTCTAAGAAGGTTCTGGTTCTAAGAACGACCTGGTTCTAAGAACAAGCTGGTTTTAAGAACGTCCTGGCTCTAAGAACAACCTGGTTCTAAGAACGAGCTGGTTCTAAGAATAAGCTGGCTCTAAGAACGAAGTGGTTCTAAAAACGAGCTGGTTTGAAGAGCATGCATGTTCTAAGAACGACCTGGTTCTAAGAACGAGCTGGTTTTAAGAACGAGCTGGTTCTAAATGCGAGCTGGTTCTAAGAACGTCCTGGCTCTAAGAACGACCTGGTTATTAGAACGTCCTGGCTCTAAGAACGACCTGGTTATTAGAACGACCTGGTTCTAAGAACGAGCTGGTTCTAAAAACGACCTGTTTCTAAAAACGTCCTGGCTCTAAGAGCGACCTGGTTGTAAAAACGAGCTGGTTCTATGAACGACCTGGTTCTAAGAACAAGCTGGTTCTAAGAACGTCCTGGTTCTAAGAACGAGCTGGTGTAAGAACGTCCTGGTTGCAAGAACGAGCTGATTCTAAGAACGAGCTGGTTTTAAGAATGAGCCTGTTCTAAGAACGTCCTTGTTCTAAAAACGAAATGGTTTTAAGAGCATGCATGTTCTAAGAACAACCTGGTTCTAAGGACGAGCTGGTTCTAAGAACGAGCTGGTTTTAAGAACGAGCTGCTTCTAAGAACGACTTGGTTCTAAAAATGACCTGCTTCTAAGAGCGTCCTGGTTTTAGATTGAGCTGGTTCTAAGAACGACCTGGTTCTAAGAACAACCTGGTTCTAAGAACAACCTGGTTCTAAGAACAACCTGGTTCTAAGAACAACCTGGTTTTAAGAACGGGCTGGTTCTAGAAACAAGCTGGTGTTGAGATTGAGCTGATTCTAAAAACAAGCTGGTTTTAAGAACGAGCTGGTTCTAAAAACAAGCTGGTTCTAAGAACGACCTGGTTCTAAGAACGAGGTGTAAAAACGTCATGATTCTAAGAACGTCCTGGTTCTAAGAACGAGCTGGTTTTAAGAACGACCTGGTTTTAAGAACGAGCTGTAAGAACGTCCTAGTTTTAAGAACGAGCTGGTTTTAGGAATGTCCTGGCTCCAAGAACGCGCTGGTGTAAAAACGAGCTTGTTTTAAGAACGTCCTGGTTTTAAGAACGTCCTGGTTCTAAGAACGTCCTAGTTCTAAGAACGCGCTGGTTCTAAAAACGTCCTGGTTCTAAGAAGGCGCTGATTCTAAAAACGTCCTGGTTCTAAGAACGCGCTGGTTTTAAGAACGTCTTGGTTCTAAGAAGGCGCTGGTTCTAAGAACGTCCTGGTTCTAAGAACGAGCTGGTTTTAAAAACGACCTGGTTCTAAGAAGGAGCTGTAAGAACGACCTGGTTGTAAAAATGTCTTGGTTCTAAGAACATCCTGGTGGTAAGAACGTCCTGGTTCTAAGAACGTCCTGGTTCTAAGAACAAGCTGTAAGAGCGTTCTAGTTCTAAGAACGAGCTGGTTTTAAGAACGTCCTGGTTTTAGGAACGACCTGGTTCTAAAAACGAGCTGGTTTTAAGAACGTCCTGGTTTTAGGAACGACCTGGTTCTAAAAACGAGCTGGTTTTAAGAACTACCTGGTTGTAAGAACGAGTTGCAAGAACGTCCTAGTTTTAAGAACGTCCTGGTTCTAAGAACGCGCAGGTTCTAAGAACGTCCTGGTTCTAAAAACGTCCTGGTATAAGAACGCGCTGGTTTTGAGAACGCGCTGCTTTTAAAAACGTGCTGGTTCTAGGAACGAGCTGGTTTTAAGAACGAGCTATAGGAATGCTGGTTTTAAAAACGACCTGGTTCTTAGAACGTTCTGGTTCTAAGATTGCGCTGGTTCTAAGAACGTCCTGATTTTGAGAACGAGCTGGCTCTAAGAACGCGCTGGTTTTAAAAACGCGCTGGTTCTAAGAACGTTCTGGTTCTAAGAACGACCTGGTTCTAACAACGACCTGGTCCTAAAACGCGCTGGTTCTAAAAGCGCGCTGGTTCTAAGAACGTCCTGGCTTTAAGAACGTTTTGGTTCTAAGAACGAGCTGGCTCTAAGAACGACCTGGTTCTAAGACCGAGCTGGTTCTAAGAACGTCCTGGCTCTAAGAACGACCTGGTTATAAGAACGATCTGGTTCTAAGAACGAGCTGGTTCTAAGAACGACCTGTTTCTAAGAACGTCCTGGCTCTAAGAACGACCTGGTTGTAAAAACGAGCTGGTTCTATAAACGTCCTAGTTTTGGGAACGACCTGGTTCTAAGAACAAGCTGGTTCTAAGAACGTCCTGGTTCTAAGAACGAGCTGGTGTAAGAACGTCCTGGTTCTAAGAACGAGCTGGTGTAAGAACGTCCTGGTTCTAAGAACGACCTGGTTCTAAGAACGCGTTGGTTTTAAGAACGCGCTGGTTGTAAGAACGCGCTGGTTCTAAGAACGCGCTGGTTTTAAGAACGTCCTGGTACTAAAAGCGCGCTGGTTTTAAGAACGTCTTAGTTTTTAGAACGTCCTGGTTCTAAGAGCGCGCTGGTTTTAAGAACGTCTTAGTTTTAAGAACGTCCTGGTTCTAAGAGCGCGCTGGTTGTAAGAACGTCCTGGTTCTAAGAAGGCGCTGGTTCTAAGAACGTCCTGGTTCTAAGAACGCGCTGGTTTTAAGAACGCGTTGGTTTTAAGAACGCGCTGGTTTTAAGAACGTCCTGGTACTAAGAGCGCGCTGGTTTTAAGAACGTCTTAGTTTTAAGAACGTCCTGGTTCTAAGAGCGCGCTGGTTTTAAGAACGCCTTAGTTTTAAGAACGTCCTGGTTCTAAGAGCGCGCTGGTTTTAAGAACGTCCTGGTTCTAAGAAGGCGCTGGTTCTAAGAACGTCCTGGTTCTAAGAAGGCGCTGATTCTAAGAACGTCCTGGTTCTAAAATCGCGCTGGTTTTAAGAACGTCTTGGTTCTAAGAAGGCGCTGGTTCTAAGAACGTCCTGGCTCTAAGAACGACCTGGTTCTAACAACGACCTGGTTATAACAACGACCTGGTTCTAACAACGACCTGGTTATAAGAACAACCTGGTTTTAAGAACGACCTGGTTTTAAGAACGACCTGGTTCTAAGAACGACCTGGTTCTAAGAACGACCTGGTTCTAAGAACGACCTGGTTCTAAGAACGACCTGGTTCTAAGAACGACCTGGTTTTAATAACGACCTGGTTTTAAGAACGACCTGGGTGTAAGAACGTCTTGGTTCTAAGAACGTCTTGGTTCTAAGAACGTCCTGGTTCTAAGAATGTCCTGGTTCTAAGAACGAGCTGGTTTTAAGAACGACCTGGTTCTAAGAAGGAGCTGTAAGAACGACCTGGTTGTAAGAACGTCTTGGTTGTAAGAACATCCTGGTGGTAAGAACGTCCTGGTTTTAAGAACGAGCTGTAAGAGCGTTCTAGTTCTAAGAACGAGCTGGTTTTAAGAACGTCCTGGTTTTAAGAACGACCTGGTTCTAAAAACGAGCTGGTTTTAAGAACTAACTGGTTGTAAGAACGAGTTGTAAGAACGTCTTAGTTTTAAGAACGTCCTGGTTCTAAGAACGCGCTGGTTCTAAGAACGTCCTGATTCTGAGAACGAGCTGGCTCTAAGAACGCGCTGGTTTTAAGAACGCGCTGGTTCTAAGAACGTTCTGGTTCTAAAAACGACCTGGTTCTAACAACGACCTGGTCCTAAAAACGCGCTGATTCTAAAAGCGCGCTGGTTCTAAGAACGTCCTGGCTTTAAGAACGTTTTGGTTCTAAGAACGAGCTGGTTCTAAGAACGAGCTGGCTCTAAGAACGAGCTGGCTCTAAGAACGACCTGGTTCTAAGAACGAGCTGGTTCTAAGAACGTCCTGGCTTTAAGAACGACCTGGTTATAAGAACGATCTGGTTCTAAGAACGACGTGTTTCTAAGAACGTCCTGGCTCTAAGAACGACCTGGTTGTAAAAACGAGCTGGTTCTATAAACGTCCTAGTTTTAGGAACGACCTGGTTTTAAGAACAAGCTGGTTCTAAGAACGTCCTGGTTCTAAGAACGAGCTGGTGTAAGAACGTCGTTCTAAGAACGAGCTGGTTCTAAGAACGAGCTGGCTCTAAGAACGAGCTGGCTCTAAGAACGGCCTGGTTCTAAGAACGAGCTGGTTCTAAGAACGTCCTGGCTCTAAGAACGACCTGGTTCTAAGAACGACCTGGTTCTAAGAACGACCTGGTTCTAAGAACGAGCTGATTCTAAGAACGAGCTGGTTCTAAGAACGTCCTGGTTTTAAGAACGTCCTGGTTCTAAGAACGACCTGGTTCTAACAACGACCTGGTTCTAACAACGACCTGGTTCTAACAACGACCTGGTTATAAGAACAACCTGGTTTTAAGAACGACCTGGTTTTAAGAACGACCTGGTTCTAAGAACGACCTGGTTCTAAGAACGACCTGGTTCTAAGAACGACCTGGTTCTAAGAACGTCCTGGTTCTAAGAACGGGCTGGTTTTAAAAACAAGCTCGTTCTAAGAATGAGCTGGTTCTAAAAACAAGCTGGTTCTAAGAATGACCTGGTTCTAAACACAAGCTGGTTCTAAGAACAACCTGGTTCTAAGAACAAGCTGTAAGAACGCCTTGGTTCTTAGAACGTCCTGGTTCTAAGAACGAGCTGGTTTTAAGAACGAGCTGGTTCTAAGAACGAGCTGGTTTTAAGAACAACCTGGTTCTAAAAACGAGCTGTAAGAACGTCCTGGTTCTAAGAACGCGCTGGTTTTAAGAACGTCTTAGTTTTAAGAACGTCCTTGTTCTAATAGCGCGCTGGTTTTAAGAACGTCTTAGTTTTAAGAACGTCCTTGTTCTAATAGCGCGCTGGTTTTAAGAACGTCCTGGTTCTAAGAACGTCTTGGTTCTAAGAAGGCGCTGGTTCTAAGAACGTCCTGGCTCTAAGAACGACCTGGTTCTAACAACGACCTGGTTCTAAGAACGACCTGGTTCTAAGAACGACCTGGTTCTAAGAACGACCTGGTTCTAAGAACGACCTGGTTCTAAAAGCGCGCTGGTTCTAAGAACGTCTTGGCTTTAAGAACGTTCTGGTTCTAAGAACGACCTGGTTCTAAGAACGAGTTATAAGAACGTCCTAGTTCTAAGAACGAGCTGGTTCTAAGAACGTCCTGGCTCTAAGAACAACCTGGTTATAAGAACGATCTGGTTCTAAGAACGACCTGTTTCTAAGAACGTCCTGGCTCTAAGAACGACCTGGTTGTAAAAACGAGCTGGTTCTATAAACGTCCTAGTTTTAGGAACGACCTGGTTCTAAGAACGAGCTGGTGTAAGAACGTCCTGGTTCTAAGAACGCCCTGGTTCTAAGAACGACCTGGTTCTAAGAACGACCTGGTTTTAAGAACGAGCTGATTCTAAGAACGAGCTGGTTGTAAGAACGTCCTGGTTTTAAGAACGAGCTGGTTCTAAGAACGTGCTGGTTCTAAGAACGTCCTGGTTCTAAGAACGGGCTGGTATTAAAAACAATCTCGTTCTAAGAATGAGCTGGTTCTAAAAACAAGCTGGTTCTAACAACCAGCTGGTTCTAAAAACAAGCTGGTTCTAAGAACGACCTGGTTCTAAAAACAAGTTGGTTCTAAGAACAACCTGGCTCTATGAACAAGCTGTAAGAACGCCTTGGTTTTTAGAACGTCCTGGTTCTAAGAACGAGCTGGTTTTAAGAACGAGCTGGTTCTAAGAACGAGTTGGTTTTAAGAACAACCTGGTTCTAAAAACGAGCTGTAAGAACGTCCTGGTTCTAAGAACGTCCTGGTTCTAAAAACGCACTGGTTGTAAGAACGCGCTGGTTCTAAGAACGTCCTGGTTCTAAAAACGCACTGGTTGTAAGAACGCGCTGGTTCTAAGAACGTCCTGGTTCTAAGAACGCGCTGGTACTATAAACGTGCTGGTTCTAAGAACGTCCTGGTTCTAGGAACGCGCTGGTTGTAAGAACGTCCTGGTTTTAAGAGCGCGCTGGTTGTAAGAACGTCCTGGTTCTAAGAACGCGCTGGTTCTAAGAACGTCCTAGTTCTAAGAACGACTTGGTTCTAAAAACGACCTGGTTCTAAGAACGAACTGGTTCTAAGAACAAGCTGTAAGAACGTTCTGGTTTTAAGAACGTCCTGGTTTTAAGAACGTCCTGGTTTTAAGAACGTCCTGGTACTAAGAACGTTCTGGTTCTAAGAACGCGCTGGTTTTAAGAACGTCCTGATTCTAAGAACGCGCTGGTTTTAAGAACGTCCTGATTCTAAGAAAGAGCTGGCTCTAAGAACGCGCTGGTTCTAAGAACGTGCTGGTTCTAAGAAGGTTCTGGTTCTAAGAAGGTTCTGGTTCTAAGAACGACCTGGTTCTAAGAACGAGCTGGTTTTAAGAACGAGCTGGTTCTAAGAACGAGCTGGTTCTAAGAACGAGCTGGTTCTAAGAATAAGCTGGTTCTAAGAACGAAGTGGTTCTAAAAACGAGCTGGTTTGAAGAGCATGCATGTTCTAAAAACGAGCTGGTTTGAAAAGCATGCATGTTCTAAGAACGACCTGGTTCTAAGAACGAGCTGGTTTTAAGAACGAGCTGGTTCTAAATGCGAGCTGGTTCTAAGAACGTCCTGGCTCTAAGAACGACCTGGTTATTAGAACGTCCTGGCTCTAAGAACGACCTGGTTATTAGAACGACCTGGTTCTAAGAACGAGCTGGTTCTAAGAACGACCTGTTTCTAAAAACGTCCTGGCTCTAAGAGCGACCTGGTTGTAAAAACGAGCTGGTTCTATGAACGACCTGGTTCTAAGAACAAGCTGGTTCTAAGAACAAGCTGGTTCTAAGAACGTCCTGGTTCTAAGAACGAGCTGGTGTAAGAACGTCCTGGTTGCAAGAACGAGCTGGTTTTAAGAATGAGCCTGTTCTAAGAACGTCCTTGTTCTAAAAACGAAATGGTTTTAAGGGCATGCATGTTCTAAGAACAACCTGGTTCTAAGGACGAGCTGGTTCTAAGAACGAGCTGGTTTTAAGAACGAGCTGCTTCTAAGAACGACTTGGTTCTAAAAATGACCTGCTTCTAAGAGCGTCCTGGTTTTAGATTGAGCTGGTTCTAAGAACGACCTGGTTCTAAGAACAACCTGGTTCTAAGAACAACCTGGTTCTAAGAACAACCTGGTTTTAAGAACGGGCTGGTTCTAGAAACAAGCTGGTGTTGAGATTGAGCTAGTTCTAAAAACAAGCTGGTTTTAAGAACGAGCTGGTTCTAAAAACAAGCTGGTTCTAAGAACGACCTGGTTCTAAGAACGAGGTGTAAAAACGTCATGGTTCTAAGAACGTCCTGGTTTTAAGAACGAGCTGTAAGAACGTCCTAGTTTTAAGAACGAGCTGGTTTTAGGAATGTCCTGGCTCCAAGAACGCGCTGGTGTAAAAACGAGCTTGTTTTAAGAACGTCCTGGTTTTAAGAACGTCCTGGTTCTAAGAATGTCCTAGTTCTAAGAACGCGCTGGTTCTAAAAACGTCCTGGTTCTAAGAAGGCGCTGGTTCTAAAAACGTCCTGGTTCTAAAAACGCGCTGGTTTTAAGAACGTCTTGGTTCTAAGAAAGCGCTGGTTCTAAGAACGTCCTGGTTCTAAGAACGAGCTGGTTTTAAAAACGACCTGGTTCTAAGAAGGAGCTGTAAGAACGACCTGGTTGTAAGAATGTCTTGGTTCTAAGAACATCCTGGTGGTAAGAACGTCCTGGTTCTAAGAACGTCCTGGTTCTAAGAACAAGCTATAAGAGCGTTCTAGTTCTAAGAACGAGCTGGTTTTAAGAACGTCCTGGTTTTAGGAACGACCTGGTTCTAAAAACGAGCTGGTTTTAAGAACTACCTGGTTGTAAGAACGAGTTGCAAGAACGTCCTAGTTTTAAGAACGTCCTGGTTCTAAGAACGCGCAGGTTCTAAGAACGTCCTGGTTCTAAAAACGTCCTGATATAAGAACGCGCTGGTTTTGAGAACGCGCTGCTTTTAAAAACGTGCTGGTTCTAGGAACGAGCTGGTTTTAAGAACGAGCTATAGGAATGCTGGTTTAAGAACGACCTGGTTCTTAGAACGTTCTGGTTCTAAGATTGCGCTGGTTCTAAGAACGTCCTGATTTTGAGAACGAGCTGGCTCTAAGAACGCGCTGGTTTTAAAAACGCGCTGGTTCTAAGAACGTTCTGGTTCTAAGAACGACCTGGTTCTAACAACGACCTGGTCCTAAAACGCGCTGGTTCTAAAAGCGCGCTGGTTCTAAGAACGTCCTGGCTTTAAGAACGTTTTGGTTCTAAGAACGAGCTGGTTCTAAGAACGAGCTGGTTCTAAGAACGAGCTGGCTCTAAGAACGACCTGGTTCTAAGAACGAGCTGGTTCTAAGAACGTCCTGGCTCTAAGAACGACCTGGTTATAAAAACGATCTGGTTCTAAGAACGAGCTGGTTCTAAGAACGACCTGTTTCTAAGAACGTCCTGGCTCTAAGAACGACCTGGTTGTAAAAACGAGCTGGTTCTATAAACGTCCTAGTATTGGGAACGACCTGGTTCTAAGAACAAGCTGGTTCTAAGAACGTCCTGGTTCTAAGAACGAGCTGGTGTAAGAACGTCCTGGTTCTAAGAACGAGCTGGTGTAAGAACGTCCCGGTTCTAAGAACGACCTGGTTCTAAGAACGCGTTGGTTTTAAGAACGCGCTGGTTGTAAGAACGCGCTGGTTCTAAGAACGCGCTGGTTTTAAGAACGTCCTGGTACTAAAAGCGCGCTGGTTTTAAGAACGTCTTAGTTTTTAGAACGTCCTGGTTCTAAAAGCGCGCTGGTTTTAAGAACGTCTTAGTTTTAAGAACGTCCTGGTTCTAAGAGCGCGCTGGTTGTAAGAACGTCCTGGTTCTAAGAAGGCGCTGGTTCTAAGGACGTCCTGGTTCTAAGAACGCGCTGGTTTTAAGAACGCTTTGGTTTTAAGAACGCGCTGGTTTTAAGAACGTCCTGGTACTAAGAGCGCGCTGGTTTTAAGAACGTCTTAGTTTTAAGAACGTCCTGGTTCTAAGAGCGCGCTGGTTTTAAGAACGTCTTAGTTTTAAGAACGTCCTGGTTCTAAGAGCGCGCTGGTTTAAAGAACGTCCTGGTTCTAAGAAGGCGCTGGTTCTAAGAACGTCCTGGTTCTAAGAAGGCGCTGATTCTAAGAACGTCCTGGTTCTAAAATCGCGCTGGTTTTAAGAACGTCTTGGTTCTAAGAAGGCGCTGGTTCTAAGAACGTCCTGGCTCTAAGAACGACCTGGTTCTAACAACGACCTGGTTCTAACAACGACCTGGTTCTAACAACGACCTGGTTATAAGAACAACCTGGTTTTAAGAACGACCTGGTTTTAAGAACGACCTGGTTCTAAGAACGACCTGGTTCTAAGAACGACCTGGTTCTAAGAACGACCTGGTTTTAATAACGACCTGGTTTTAAGAACGACCTGGTTCTAAGAACGTCTTGGTTCTAAGAACGTCTTGGTTCTAAAAACGTCCTGGTTCTAAGAATGTCCTGGTTCTAAGAACGAGCTGGTTTTAAGAACGACCTGGTTCTAAGAAGGAGCTGTAAGAACGACCTGGTTGTAAGAACGTCTTGGTTCTAAGAACATCCTGGTGGTAAGAACGTCCTGGTTTTAAGAACGAGCTGTAAGAGCGTTCTAGTTATAAGAACGAGCTGGTTTTAAGAACGTCCTGGTTTTAAGAACGACCTGGTTCTAAAAACGAGCTGGTTTTAAGAACTAACTGGTTGTAAGAACGAGTTGTAAGAACGTCCTAGTTTTAGGAACGACCTGGTTTTAAGAACAAGCTGGTTCTAAGAACGTCCTGGTTCTAAGAACGAGCTGGTGTAAGAACGTCGTTCTAAGAACGAGCTGGTTCTAAGAACGAGCTGGCTCTAAGAACGGCCTGGTTCTAAGAACGAGCTGGTTCTAAGAACGTTCTGGCTCTAAGAACGACCTGGTTCTAAGAACGACCTGGTTCTAAGAACGACCTGGTTCTAAGAACGAGCTGATTCAAAGAACGAGCTGGTTCTAAGAACGTCCTGGTTTTAAGAACGTCCTGGTTCTAAGAACGACCTGGTTCTAACAACGACCTGGTTCTAACAACGACCTGGTTATAAGAACAACCTGGTTTTAAGAACGACCTGGTTTTAAGAACGATCTGGTTCTAAGAACGACCTGGTTCTAAGAACGACCTGGTTCTAAGAACGTCCTGGTTCTAAGAACGGGCTGGTTTTAAAAACAAGCTCGTTCAAAGAATGAGCTGGTTCTAAAAACAAGCTGGTTCTAAGAATGACCTGGTTCTAAACACAAGCTGGTTCTAAGAACAACCTGGTTCTAAGAAAAAGCTGTAAGAACGCCTTGGTTCTTAGAACGTCCTGGTTGTAAGAACGAGCTGGTTTTAAGAACGAGCTGGTTCTAAGAACGAGCTGGTTTTAAGAACAACCTGGTTCTAAAAACGAGTTGTAAGAACGTCCTGGTTCTAAGAACGCGCTGGTTGTAAGAACGCGCTGGTTGTAAGAACGCGCTGGTTCTAAGAACGTCCTGGTTCTAAGAACGCGCTGGTACTATAAACGTGCTGGTTCTAAGAACGAGCTGGTTCTAAGAACAAGCTGGTTCTAAGAATATGCTGGTTCTAAGAACGAAGTTGTTCTAAGAACGAGCTGGTTTGAAGAGCATGCATGTTCTAAGAACGACCTGGTTCTAAGAACGAGCTGGTTTTAAGAACGAACTGGTTCTAAGAACGAGCCGGTTTTAAGAACGAATTGGTTCTAAGAACGAGCTGGTTCTAAATGCGAGCTGGTTCTAAGAACGACCTGGTTATAAGAACGAGCTGGTTCTAAGAACGACCTGTTTCTAAAAACGTCCTGGCTCTAAGAGCGACCTGGTTGTAAAAACGAGCTGGTTCTATGAACGACCTGGTTCTAAGAACAAGCTGGTTCTAAGAACGTCCTAATTCTAAGAACGAGCTGGTGTAAGAACGTCCTGGTTCTAAGAATGAGCTGATTCTAAGAACGAGCTGGTTTTAAGAATGAGCTTGTTCTAAGAACGTCCTGGTTCTAAAAACGAAATGGTTTTAAGAGCATGCATGTTCTAAGAACAACCTGGTTGTAAGAACGACCTGGGTGTAAGAACGACTTGGTTCTACAAAAGGACTTGGTTCTACAAAAGGACTTGGTTCTAAAAATGACCTGCTTCTAAAACGATTTGGTTCTAAGAACGACCTGGTTCTAAGAACGAGCTGATTCTGAGAACGAGCTGGTTCTAAGAAAGTCCTGGTTTTAAGAACGAGCTGGTTCTAAGAACGTGCTGGTTTTGAAAACGAGCTGGTTTTAAGAACGTTCTGGCTCTAAAAACGAGCTGCTTTTAAGAACGTCCTGGTTTTAGGAACGAGCTGGTTTTAAGAATGAGCTGGTTCTAAAACAAGCTGGTTCTAAGAATGAGCTAGTTTGAAAAACAAGCTGGTTCTAAAAACGAGCTGGTTCTAAAAACAAGCTGGTTTAAAGAACGTCCTAGTTCTAAAAACAAGCTGGTTTTAAAAACGTCCGGGTTCTAAGAACGAGCTAGTTCTAAGAACGTACTGGTTCTGAAAACGAGCTGGTTCTAAGAACGTTCTGGCTCTAAAAACGAGCTGCTTTTAAGAACGTCCTGGTTTTTGGAACGAGCTGGTTCTAAGAATGAGCTGGTTCTAAAAACAAGCTGGTTCTAAGAATGAGCTGGTTTGAAAAACAAGCTGGTTCTAAGAATGAGCTGGTTTGAAAAACTAGCTGGTTCTAAAAACGAGCTGGTTCTAAAAACAAGCTGGTTTGAGGAACGTCCTAGTTCTAAAAACGAGCTGGTTTCAAAAACGAGCTAGTTCTAAGAACGTCCTGGTTCTAAGAGCGTCCTGGTTCTAAGAACGAGCTGGTGTTAAGAACGTCCTGTTTCTAAGAACGAGCTGGTTCTAAGAACGTCTTGGTTCTAGGAACGAGCTGGTGTAAGAACGTCCTGGTTCTTAGAAAAGGCTGGTTCTAAGAACGTCCTGGTTCTAAGAACGTCCTGGTTCTAAGAACGGGCTGGTTCTAAAAACAGGCTTGTTCTTAGATTGAGCTGGTTCTAAAAACAAGCTGGTTCTAAGAACAACCTGGTTCTAAGAACGAGCTGCAAAAACGCCTTGGTTCTTAGAACGTCCTGGTTATAAGAACGAGCTAGTCTTAAGAACGACCTGGTGTTAAGAACGAGCTGGTTTTAGGAACGTCCTGGTTCTAAGAACGACCTGGTTCTAAGAACGTCCTGGTTCTAAGAAGGCGCTGGTTCTAAGAACGTCCTGGTTCTAAGAACGCGCTGGTTTTAAGAACGCGCTGGTTTTAAAAACGCGCTGGTTCAAAGAACGTCCTGGTTCTAAGAACGTTCTGGTTGTAAGAGCATGCATGTTCTAAGAACAACCTAGTTCTAAGAGCATGCATGTTCTAGGAACAACCTAGTTCTAGGAACGTCCTGGTTCTAAGAACGACCTGGTTTTAAGAACGAGCTAGTTCTAAGAACGACCTGGTTCTAAGAATGACCTGGTTCTAAGAACGACCTGGTTCGTAGAACGTCCTGGCTCTCAGAACGAGTTGGTTCTAAGAACGACCAGGTTTTAAGAACGACCTGGTTTTAAGAATGACCTGGTTCTAAGAACGACCTGGTTCTTAGAACGTCCTGGCTCTAAGAGCGAGCTGGTTTTAAGAACGACCTGGTTCTAAGAACGACCTGGTGCTAGGAATGACCTGGTGGTAAGAACGACCTGGTGCTAGGAATGACCTGGTGGTAAGAGCGACCTGGTTCTAAGAACGTCCTAGTTGTAAGAACGTCCTGGTTCTAAGAACGTCCTGGTTCTAAGAACGGGCTGGTTCTAAAAACAAACTCGTTCTAAGAATGAGCTGGTTCTAAAAACAAGCTGGTTCTAAGAACAACCTGGTTCTAAAAACAAGCTGGTTCTAAGAACGAGCTGTAAGAACGTCCTGGTTCTAAGAACGAGCTGGTTTTAAGAACGACCTGCTTTTAAGAACGAGCTGGTTTTAAGAACGTCCTGGTTCTAAGAACGACCTGGTTCTAAGAACGTCCTGGTTTTAAGACCGCGCTGGTTCTAAGAACGCGCTGGTTTTAAGAACGCGCTGGTTTTAAGAACGCGCTGGTTTTAAGAACGCGCTGGTTCAAAGAACGTCCTGGTTCTAAGAACGCGCTGGTTCTAAGAACGTTCTGGTTGTAAGAACGTCTTGGTTCTAGGAACGCGCTGGTTGTAAGAACGTCCTGGTTTTAAGAGCGCGCCGGTTCTAAGAACGTCCTGGTTCTAAGAAGGCGCTGGTTCTAAGAATGTCCTGGTTTTAAGAACGACTTGGTTCTAAGAACGACCTGCTTCTAAGAACGACCTGGTTCTAAAAACAAGCTGTAAAAACGTCCTGGTTTTAAGAATGGCCTAGTTTTAAGAACGTCCTGGTACTAAGAACGTCCTGGTACTAAGAACGTCCTGGTTCTAAAAACGCGCTGGTTTTAAGAACGTCCTGATTCTAAGAACACGCTGGCTCTAAGAACGCGCTGGTTCTAAGAACGACCTAGTTCTAAGAACGACCTGGTTCTAAGAACGAGGTGGTTTGAAGAACGAGCTGGTGCTAAGAACGAAATGGTTCTAAGAACGAGCTGGTTTTAAGAACGAGCTAGTTCTAAACGCGAGCTGGTTCTAAGAGCGAGCTGGTTCTAAAAGCGAGCTGCTTCTAAGAGCGAGTTGGTTCTAAGAGCGAGCTGGTTGTAAGAGCGAGCTGGGGTTAAGAGCGAGCTGGTTGTAAGAACGACCTGGTTCTAAGAACGACCTGGTTCTAAGAACAACCTGGTTCTAAGAACGGGCTGGTTCTAGAAACAAGCTGGTGTTAAGATTAAACTGGTTCTAAAAACAAGCTGGTTCTAAGAACGAGCTGGTTCTAAAAACAAGCTGGTTTTAAGAACGACCTGGTTCTAAGAACGAGGTGTAAAAACGTCTTGGTTCTAAGAACGTCCTGGTTCTAAGAACGAGCTGGTTTTAAGAACGACTTGGTTCTAAGAACGAGCTGTAAGAACGTCCTAGTTCTAAGAACGAGCTGGTTTTAGGAACGTCCTGGTTCCAAGAACGCGCTGGTGTAAAAACGAGCTTGTTTGAGGAACGACCTGGTTCTAAGAATGAGATGTAAGAACGTCCTAGTTCTAAGAACGTCCCGGTTCTACGAACGTCCTGGTTCTAAGAACGTCCTGGTTCTAAGAACGCGCTGGTTCTAAGAACGCCCTGGTTCTATGAACGCGCTGGTTTTAAGAACGTCCTGGTTCTAAGAACGCGCTGGTATTAAGAACGTCCTGATTATAAGAACGAGCTGGCTCTAAGAACGCGTTGGTGTAAGAACGCATTGGTTCCAAGAACGTTCTGGTTCTAAGAACGACCTGGTTCTAAGAACGACTTAGTTGTAAGAACGTCCTGGTTCTAAGAAGGATTTGGTATTAAGAACGTTCTGGTTCTAAGAACGACCTGGTTCTAAGAACGTCCTGGTTCTAAGAACGTTCTAGTTTTAAGAACGTCCTAGTTCTAAGAACGCGCTGATTCTAAGAACGCGTTGGTTCTAAGAACGCGCGGGTTCTAAGAACGAGCTGGTTTTAAGAACGACCTGGTTTTAAGAACGAGCTGTAAGAACGTCCCAAGAACGTCCTAGTTCTAAGAACGAGCTGGTTTTAGGGATGTCCTGGTTCCAAGAACGCGCTGGTGTAAAAACGAGCTTGTTTTAAGAACGACCTGGTTCTAAGAATGAGCTGTAAGAACGTCCTAGTTTTAAAAACGTTCTGGTTTCAAGAACGTCCTGGTTTTAAGAACGTCCTGGTTCTAAGAACGTCCTGGTTCTAAGAACGCGCTGGTTCTAAAAACGTCCTGGTTCTAAGAACGTCCTGGTTCTAAGAACGCGCTGATTTTAAGAACGTCCTGATTCTAAGAACGAGCTGGCTCTAAGAACGCGCTGGTGTAAGAACGCGTTGGTTCTAAGAACGTTCTGGTTTTAAGAAGGACCTAGTTCTAAGAACGATCTGGTTCTAAGAACGACTTAGTTGTAAGGACGATTTGGTATTAAGAACGTCCTGGTTCTAAGAACGTCCTAGTTCTGAGAACGCGCTGGTTCTAAGAACGCGTTGGTTCTAAGAACGCGCTGGTTTTAAGAACGTCCTGGTTCTAAGAGCGCGCTGCTTTTAAGAACGTCTTAGTTTTACGAACGTCCTGGTTCTAAGAGCGCCCTGGTTTTAAGAACGTCCTGGTTCTAAGAAGGCGCTGGTTCCAAAAACGTCCTGGTTTTAAGAACGTCTTGGTTCTAAGAAGGCGCTGGTTCTAAGAACGTCCTGGCTCTAAGAACGTCCTGGTTTTAAGAATGACCTGGTTCTAACAACGACCTGGTTTTAAGAACGACCTGGTTTTAAGAAAGACCTGGTTTTAAGAACGACCTGGTTCTAAGAACGACCTGGTTTTAAGAACGACCTGGTTTTAAGAACGACCTGGTTTTAAGAACGACCTGGTTTTAAGAACGACCTGGTTTTAATAACGACCTGGTTTTAAGAACGACCTGGTTCTAAGAACGTCTTGGTTCTAAGAACGTCTTGGTTCTAAGAACGTTCTGGTTCTAAGAATGTCCTGGTTCTAAGAACGTTCTGATTCTAAGAATGTCCTGGTTCTAAGAACGAGCTGGTTTTAAGAATGACCTGGTTCTATGAACGAGCTGTAAGAACGACCTGGTTCTAAGAACGTCTTGGTTCTAAGAATATTCTGGTTGTAAGAACGTCCTGGTTCTAAAAACGTCTTGGTTTTAAGAACGAGCTGGTGTTAAGAACGACCTGGTTCTAGGAACGAGCTGTAAGAGCGTTCTAGTTCTAAGAACGAGCTGGTTTTAAGAACGTCCTGGTTTTAATAACGACCTGATTCTAAGAACGAGCTGGTTTTAAGAACTACCTGGTTCTAAGAACGAGTTGTAAGAACGTCCTAGTTTTAAGAACGTCCTGGTTTTAAGAGCGCGCCGGTTCTAAGAACGTCCTGGTTCTAAGAAGGCGCTGGTTCTAAGAATGTCCTGGTTTTAAGAACACGCTGGCTCTAAGAACGCGCTGGTTCTAAGAACGTTCTGGTTCTAAGAACGTTCTGGTTCTAAGAACGTTCTGGTTCTAAGAACGACCTAGTTCTAAGAACGACCTGGTTCTAAGAACGAGCTGGTTTGAAGAACGAGCTGGTGCTAAGAACGAAATGGTTCTAAGAACGAGCTGGTTTTAAGAACGAGCTAGTTCTAAACGCGAGCTGGTTTTAAGAGCGAGCTGGTTCTAAAAGCGAGCTGCTTCTAAGAGCGAGTTAGTTCTAGAAACAAGCTGGTGTTAAGATTGAGCTGGTTCTAAAAACAAGCTGGTTCTAAGAACGAGCTGGTTCTAAAAACAAGCTGGTTTTAAGAACGGCCTGGTTCTAAGAACGAGGTGTAAAAACGTCTTGGTTCTAAGAACGTCCTAGTTCTAAGAACGAGCTGGTTTTAAGATTGACCTGGTTCTAAGAACGAGCTGTAAGAACGTCCTAGTTCTAAGAACGAGCTGGTTTTAGGAACGTCCTGGTTCCAAGAACGCGCTAGTGTAAAAACGAGCTTGTTTGAGGAACGACCTGGTTCTAAGAATGAGATGTAAGAACGTCCTAGTTCTAAGAACGTCCTGGTTCTAAGAACGTCCAGGTTCTAAGAACGTCCTGGTTCTAAAAACGCGCTGGTTCTAAGAACGCCCTGGTTCTATGAACGCGCTGGTTTTAAGAACGTCCTGGTTCTAAGAACGCGCTGGTATTTAGAACGTCCTGATTATAAGAACGAGCTGGCTCTAAGAACGCGTTGGTGTAAGAACGCATTGGTTCCAAGAACGTTCTGGTTCTAAGAACGACCTGGTTCTAAGAACGACCTAGTTCTAAGAACGACCTGGTTCTAAGAACGACTTAGTTGTAAGAACGTCCTGGTTCTAAGAAGGATTTGGTATTAAGAACGTTCTGGTTCTAAGAACGACCTGGTTCTAAGAACGTCCTGGTTCTAAGAACG
The DNA here is from genome assembly GCA_003439945.1 of Dermanyssus gallinae. Lineage (NCBI taxonomy): Eukaryota > Metazoa > Arthropoda > Arachnida > Mesostigmata > Dermanyssidae > Dermanyssus > Dermanyssus gallinae. The sequence continues at coordinate 9,122 of QVRM01003836.1, read as the reverse complement.
TTCTAGTTTTGAGAACGTCCTAGTTCTAAGAACGCGCTGATTCTAAGAACGCGTTGGTTCTAAGAACGCGCGGGTTCTAAGAACGAGCTGGTTTTAAGAACGACCTGGTTTTAAGAACGAGCTGTAATAACGTCCTAGTTCTAAGAAAGAGCTAGTTTTAGGGATGTCCTGGTTCCAAGAACGCGCTGGTGTAAAAACGAGCTTGTTTTAAGAACGACCTGGTTCTAAGAATGAGCTGTAAGAACGTCCTAGTTTTAAAAACGTCCTGGTTTCAAGAACGTCCTGGTTTTAAGAACGTCCTGGTTTTAAGAACGTCCTGGTTCTAAGAACGTCCTGGTTCTAAGAACGCGCTGGTTCTAAAAACGTCCTGGTTCTAAGAACGCGCTGGTTCTAAGAACGCGCTGGTTCTAAGAACGTCCTGGTTCTAAGAACGCACTGATTTTAAGAACGTCCTGATTCTAAGAACGAGCTGGCCTCAAGAACGCGCTGGTGTAAGAACGCGTTGGTTCTAAGAACGTTCTGGTTTTAAGAAGGACCTAGTTCTAAGAACGATCTGGTTCTAAGAACGACTTAGTTGTAAGGACGATTTGGTATTAAGAACGTCCTGGTTCTAAGAACGTCCTAGTTCTGAGAACGCGCTAGTTCTAAGAACGCGTTGGTTCTAAGAACGCGTTGGTTCTAAGAACGCGCTGGTTTTAAGAACGTCCTGGTTCTAAGAACGTCTTGGTTCTAAGAAGGCGCTGGTTTTAAGAACGTCCTGGCCTTAAGAACGTCCTGGTTCTAAGAATGACCTGGTTCTAACAACGACCTGGTTCTAAGAACGATCTGGTTTTAAGAACGACCTGGTTTTAAGAACGACCTGGTTTTAAGAACGACCTGGTTCTAAGAACGACCTGGTTCTAAGAACGACCTGGTTTTAATAACGACCTGGTTTTAAGAACGACCTGGTTCTAAGAACGTCTTGGTTCTAAGAACGTCTTGGTTCTAAGAACGTTCTGGTTCTAAGAATGTCCTGGTTCTAAGAACGTTCTGATTCTAAGAACGTTCTGATTCTAAGAATGTCCTGGTTCTAAGAACGAGCTGGTTTTAAGAATGACCTGGTTCTAAGAACGAGCTGGTTTTAAGAACGACCTGGTTTTAAGAACGACCTGGTTTTAAGAACGAGCTGTAATAACGTCCTAGTTCTAAGAACAAGCTAGTTTTAGGGATGTCCTGGTTCCAAGAACGCGCTGGTGTAAAAACGAGCTTGTTTTAAGAACGACCTGGTTCTAAGAATGAGCTGTAAGAACGTCCTAGTTTTAAAAACGTCCTGGTTTCAAGAACGTCCTGGTTTTAAGAACGTCCTGGTTTTAAGAACGTCCTGGTTCTAAGAACGTCCTGGTTCTAAGAACGCGCTGGTTCTAAAAACGTCCTGGTTCTAAGAACGCGCTGGTTCTAAGAACGCGCTGGTTCTAAGAACGTCCTGGTTCTAAGAACGCACTGATTTTAAGAACGTCCTGATTCTAAGAACGAGCTGGCCTCAAGAACGCGCTGGTGTAAGAACGCGTTGGTTCTAAGAACGTTCTGGTTTTAAGAAGGACCTAGTTCTAAGAACGATCTGGTTCTAAGAACGACTTAGTTGTAAGGACGATTTGGTATTAAGAACGTCCTGGTTCTAAGAACGTCCTAGTTCTGAGAACGCGCTAGTTCTAAGAACGCGTTGGTTCTAAGAACGCGTTGGTTCTAAGAACGCGCTGGTTTTAAGAACGTCCTGGTTCTAAGAACGTCTTGGTTCTAAGAAGGCGCTGGTTTTAAGAACGTCCTGGCCTTAAGAACGTCCTGGTTCTAAGAATGACCTGGTTCTAACAACGACCTGGTTCTAAGAACGATCTGGTTTTAAGAACGACCTGGTTTTAAGAACGACCTGGTTTTAAGAACGACCTGGTTCCAAGAACGACCTGGTTCTAAGAACGACCTGGTTTTAATAACGACCTGGTTTTAAGAACGACCTGGTTCTAAGAACGTCTTGGTTCTAAGAACGTCTTGGTTCTAAGAACGTTCTGGTTCTAAGAATGTCCTGGTTCTAAGAACGTTCTGATTCTAAGAACGTTCTGATTCTAAGAATGTCCTGGTTCTAAGAACGAGCTGGTTTTAAGAATGACCTGGTTCTAAGAACGAGCTGGTTTTAAGAATGACCTGGTTCTAAGAACGAGCTGTAAGAGCGACCTGGTTCTAAGAACGAGCTGGTTTTAAGAATGACCTGGTTCTAAGAACGAGCTGTAAGAGCGACCTGGTTCTAAGAACGTCTTGGTTCTAAGAATATTCTGGTTGTAAGAACGTCCTGGTTCTAAGAACGTCTTGGTTCTAAGAACGAGCTGGTGTTAAGAACGACCTGGTTCTAGGAACGAGCTGTAAGAGCGTTCTAGTTCTAAGAACGAGCTGGTTTTAAGAACGTCCTGGTTTTAAGAACGACCTGGTTCTAAGAACGAGCTGGTTTTAAGAACTACCTGGTTCTAAGAACGAGTTGTAAGAACGTCCTAGTTTTAAGAACGTCCTGGTTCTAAGAACGTCCTGGTTCTAATAACGTCCTGGTTCTAATAACGCGCTGGTTCTAAAAACGTCCTGGTTATAAGAACGCGCTGCTTCTAAGAACGCGCTGGTTTTAGGAACGCGCTGCTTTTAAGAACGTGCTGGTTCTAGGAACGAGCTGGTTTTAAGAACGAGCTATAGGAATGCTGATTTTAAGAACGACCTGGTTCTAAGAACGTTCTGGTTCTAAGATTGCGCTGGTTCTAAGAACGTCCTGATTCTGAGAACGAGCTGGCTTTAAGAACGACCTGGTTCTAAGAACGCGCTGGTTTTAAGAACGCGCTGGTTCTAAGAACGTGCTGGTTCTAAGAACGACCTGGTTCTAACAACGACCTGGTCCTAAAAACGCGCTGGTTCTAAAAGCGCGCTGGTTCTAAGAACGTCCTGGCTTTAAGAACGTTCTGGTTCTAAGAACGTCCTGGTTCTAAGAACGCGCTGATTTTAAGAACGTCCTGATTCTAAGAACGAGCTGGCTCTAAGAACGCGCTGGTGTAAGAACGCGTTGGTTCTAAGAACGTTCTGGTTTTAAGAAGGACCTAGTTCTAAGAACGATCTGGTTCTAAGAACGACTTAGTTGTAAGGACGATTTGGTATTAAGAACGTCCTGGTTCTAAGAACGTCCTAGTTCTGAGAACGCGCTGGTTCTAAGAACGCGTTGGTTCTAAGAACGCGTTGGTTCTTAGAACGCGTTGGTTCTAAGAACGCGCTGGTTTTAAGAACGTCCTGGTTCTAAGAGCGCGCTGCTTTTAAGAACGTCTTAGTTTTACGAACGTCCTGGTTCTAAGAGCGCCCTGGTTTTAAGAACGTCCTGGTTCTAAGAAGGCGCTGGTTCCAAAAACGTCCTGGTTTTAAGAACGTCTTGGTTCTAAGAAGGCGCTGGTTCTAAGAACGTCCTGGCTCTAAGAACGTCCTGGTTTTAAGAATGACCTGGTTCTAACAACGACCTGGTTTTAAGAACGACCTGGTTTTAAGAACGACCTGGTTTTAAGAACGACCTGGTTCTAAGAACGACCTGGTTTTAAGAACGACCTGGTTTTAAGAACGACCTGGTTTTAAGAACGACCTGGTTTTAAGAACGACCTGGTTTTAATAACGACCTGGTTTTAAGAACGACCTGGTTCTAAGAACGTCTTGGTTCTAAGAACGTCTTGGTTCTAAGAACGTTCTGGTTTTAAGAATGTCCTGGTTCTAAGAACGTTCTGATTCTAAGAATGTCCTGGTTCTAAGAACGAGCTGGTTTTAAGAATGACCTGGTTCTATGAACGAGCTGTAAGAACGACCTGGTTCTAAGAACGTCTTGGTTCTAAGAATATTCTGGTTGTAAGAACGTCCTGGTTCTAAAAACGTCTTGGTTCTAAGAACGAGCTGGTGTTAAGAACGACCTGGTTCTAGGAACGAGCTGTAAGAGCGTTCTAGTTCTAAGAACGAGCTGGTTTTAAGAACGTCCTGGTTTTAAGAACGACCTGGTTCTAAGAACGAGCTGGTTTTAAGAACTACCTGGTTCTAAGAACGAGTTGTAAGAACGTCCTAGTTTTAAGAACGTCCTGGTTTTAAGAGCGCGCCGGTTCTAAGAACGTCCTGGTTCTAAGAAGGCGCTGGTTCTAAGAATGTCCTGGTTTTAAGAACGACTTGGTTCTAAGAACGACCTGCTTTTAAGAATGACCTGGTTCTAAAAACAAGCTGTAAAAACGTCCTGGTTTTAAGAATGTCCTGGTACTAAGAACGTCCTGGTACTAAGAACGTCCTGGTTCTAAAAACGCGCTGGTTTTAAGAACGTCCTGATTCTAAGAACACGCTGGCTCTAAGAACGCGCTGGTTCTAAGAACGTTCTGGTTCTAAGAACGTTCTGGTTCTAAGAACGTTCTGGTTCTAAGAACGATCTAGTTCTAAGAACGACCTGGTTCTAAGAACGAGCTGGTTTGAAGAACGAGCTGGTGCTAAGAACGAAATGGTTCTAAGAACGAGCTGGTTTTAAGAACGAGCTAGTTCTAAACGCGAGCTGGTTTTAAGAGCGAGCTGGTTCTAAAAGCGAGCTGCTTCTAAGAGCGAGTTAGTTCTAGAAACAAGCTGGTGTTAAGATTGAGCTGGTTCTAAAAACAAGCTGGTTCTAAGAACGAGCTGGTTCTAAAAACAAGCTGGTTCTAAAAACAAGCTGGTTTTAAGAACGGCCTGGTTCTAAGAACGAGGTGTAAAAACGTCTTGGTTCTAAGAACGTCCTAGTTCTAAGAACGAGCTGGTTTTAAGATTGACCTGGTTCTAAGAACGAGCTGTAAGAACGTCCTAGTTCTAAGAACGAGCTGGTTTTAGGAACGTCCTGGTTCCAAGAACGCGCTAGTGTAAAAACGAGCTTGTTTGAGGAACGACCTGGTTCTAAGAATGAGATGTAAGAACGTCCTAGTTCTAAGAACGTCCTGGTTCTAAGAACGTCCTGGTTCTAAGAACGTCCTGGTTCTAAGAACGCGCTGGTTCTAAGAACGCCCTGGTTCTATGAACGCGCTGGTTTTAAGAACGTCCTGGTTCTAAGAACGCGCTGGTATTTAGAACGTCCTGATTATAAGAACGAGCTGGCTCTAAGAACGCGTTGGTGTAAGAACGCATTGGTTCCAAGAACGTTCTGGTTCTAAGAACGACCTGGTTCTAAGAACGACCTGGTTCTAAGAACGACCTAGTTCTAAGAACGACCTGGTTCTAAGAACGACTTAGTTGTAAGAACGTCCTAGTTCTAAGAAGGATTTGGTATTAAGAACGTTCTGGTTCTAAGAACGACCTGGTTCTAAGAACGTCCTGGTTCTAAGAACGTTCTAGTTTTGAGAACGTCCTAGTTCTAAGAACGCGCTGATTCTAAGAACGCGTTGGTTCTAAGAACGCGCGGGTTCTAAGAACGAGCTGGTTTTAAGAACGACCTGGTTTTAAGAACGAGCTGTAATAACGTCCTAGTTCTAAGAACGAGCTAGTTTTAGGGATGCCCTGGTTCCAAGAACGCGCTGGTGTAAAAACGAGCTTGTTTTAAGAACGACCTGGTTCTAAGAATGAGCTGTAAGAACGTCCTAGTTTTAAAAACGTCCTGGTTTCAAGAACGTCCTGGTTTTAAGAACGTCCTGGTTTTAAGAACGTCCTGGTTCTAAGAACGTCCTGGTTCTAAGAACGCGCTGGTTCTAAAAACGTCCTGGTTCTAAGAACGCGCTGGTTCTAAGAACGCGCTGGTTCTAAGAACGTCCTGGTTCTAAGAACGCACTGATTTTAAGAACGTCCTGATTCTAAGAACGAGCTGGCCTCAAGAACGCGCTGGTGTAAGAACGCGTTGGTTCTAAGAACGTTCTGGTTTTAAGAAGGACCTAGTTCTAAGAACGATCTGGTTCTAAGAACGACTTAGTTGTAAGGACGATTTGGTATTAAGAACGTCCTGGTTCTAAGAACGTCCTAGTTCTGAGAACGCGCTGGTTCTAAGAACGCGTTGGTTCTAAGAACGCGTTGGTTCTAAGAACGCGCTGGTTTTAAGAACGTCCTGGTTCTAAGAACGTCTTGGTTCTAAGAAGGCGCTGGTTTTAAGAACGTCCTGGCCTTAAGAACGTCCTGGTTCTAAGAATGACCTGGTTCTAACAACGACCTGGTTCTAAGAACGATCTGGTTTTAAGAACGACCTGGTTTTAAGAACGACCTGGTTTTAAGAACGACCTGGTTCTAAGAACGACCTGGTTCTAAGAACGACCTGGTTTTAATAACGACCTGGTTTTAAGAACGACCTGGTTCTAAGAACGTCTTGGTTCTAAGAACGTCTTGGTTCTAAGAACGTTCTGGTTCTAAGAATGTCCTGGTTCTAAGAACGTTCTGATTCTAAGAACGTTCTGATTCTAAGAATGTCCTGGTTCTAAGAACGAGCTGGTTTTAAGAATGACCTGGTTCTAAGAACGAGCTGGTTTTAAGAATGACCTGGTTCTAAGAACGAGCTGTAAGAGCGACCTGGTTCTAAGAACGAGCTGGTTTTAAGAATGACCTGGTTCTAAGAACGAGCTGTAAGAGCGACCTGGTTCTAAGAACGTCTTGGTTCTAAGAATATTCTGGTTGTAAGAACGTCCTGGTTCTAAGAACGTCTTGGTTCTAAGAACGAGCTGGTGTTAAGAACGACCTGGTTCTAGGAACGAGCTGTAAGAGCGTTCTAGTTCTAAGAACGAGCTGGTTTTAAGAACGTCCTGGTTTTAAGAACGACCTGGTTCTAAGAACGAGCTGGTTTTAAGAACTACCTGGTTCTAAGAACGAGTTGTAAGAACGTCCTAGTTTTAAGAACGTCCTGGTTCTAAGAACGTCCTGGTTCTAATAACGTCCTGGTTCTAATAACGCGCTGGTTCTAAAAACGTCCTGGTTATAAGAACGCGCTGCTTCTAAGAACGCGCTGGTTTTAGGAACGCGCTGCTTTTAAGAACGTGCTGGTTCTAGGAACGAGCTGGTTTTAAGAACGAGCTATAGGAATGCTGATTTTAAGAACGACCTGGTTCTAAGAACGTTCTGGTTCTAAGATTGCGCTGGTTCTAAGAACGTCCTGATTCTGAGAACGAGCTGGCTTTAAGAACGACCTGGTTCTAAGAACGCGCTGGTTTTAAGAACGCGCTGGTTCTAAGAACGTGCTGGTTCTAAGAACGACCTGGTTCTAACAACGACCTGGTCCTAAAAACGCGCTGGTTCTAAAAGCGCGCTGGTTCTAAGAACGTCCTGGCTTTAAGAACGTTCTGGTTCTAAGAACGTCCTGGTTCTAAGAACGCGCTGATTTAAGAACGTCCTGATTCTAAGAACGAGCTGGCTCTAAGAACGCGCTGGTGTAAGAACGCGTTGGTTCTAAGAACGTTCTGGTTTTAAGAAGGACCTAGTTCTAAGAACGATCTGGTTCTAAGAACGACTTAGTTGTAAGGACGATTTGGTATTAAGAACGTCCTGGTTCTAAGAACGTCCTAGTTCTGAGAACGCGCTGGTTCTAAGAACGCGTTGGTTCTAAGAACGCGTTGGTTCTTAGAACGCGTTGGTTCTAAGAACGCGCTGGTTTTAAGAACGTCCTGGTTCTAAGAGCGCGCTGCTTTTAAGAACGTCTTAGTTTTACGAACGTCCTGGTTCTAAGAGCGCCCTGGTTTTAAGAACGTCCTGGTTCTAAGAAGGCGCTGGTTCCAAAAACGTCCTGGTTTTAAGAACGTCTTGGTTCTAAGAAGGCGCTGGTTCTAAGAACGTCCTGGCTCTAAGAACGTCCTGGTTTTAAGAATGACCTGGTTCTAACAACGACCTGGTTTTAAGAACGACCTGGTTTAAGAACGACCTGGTTTTAAGAACGACCTGGTTCTAAGAACGACCTGGTTTTAAGAACGACCTGGTTTTAAGAACGACCTGGTTTTAAGAACGACCTGGTTTTAAGAACGACCTGGTTTTAATAACGACCTGGTTTTAAGAACGACCTGGTTCTAAGAACGTCTTGGTTCTAAGAACGTCTTGGTTCTAAGAACGTTCTGGTTTTAAGAATGTCCTGGTTCTAAGAACGTTCTGATTCTAAGAATGTCCTGGTTCTAAGAACGAGCTGGTTTTAAGAATGACCTGGTTCTATGAACGAGCTGTAAGAACGACCTGGTTCTAAGAACGTCTTGGTTCTAAGAATATTCTGGTTGTAAGAACGTCCTGGTTCTAAAAACGTCTTGGTTCTAAGAACGAGCTGGTGTTAAGAACGACCTGGTTCTAGGAACGAGCTGTAAGAGCGTTCTAGTTCTAAGAACGAGCTGGTTTTAAGAACGTCCTGGTTTTAAGAACGACCTGGTTCTAAGAACGAGCTGGTTTTAAGAACTACCTGGTTCTAAGAACGAGTTGTAAGAACGTCCTAGTTTTAAGAACGTCCTGGTTTTAAGAGCGCGCCGGTTCTAAGAACGTCCTGGTTCTAAGAAGGCGCTGGTTCTAAGAATGTCCTGGTTTTAAGAACGACTTGGTTCTAAGAACGACCTGCTTTTAAGAATGACCTGGTTCTAAAAACAAGCTGTAAAAACGTCCTGGTTTTAAGAATGTCCTGGTACTAAGAACGTCCTGGTACTAAGAACGTCCTGGTTCTAAAAACGCGCTGGTTTTAAGAACGTCCTGATTCTAAGAACACGCTGGCTCTAAGAACGCGCTGGTTCTAAGAACGTTCTGGTTCTAAGAACGTTCTGGTTCTAAGAACGTTCTGGTTCTAAGAACGACCTAGTTCTAAGAACGACCTGGTTCTAAGAACGAGCTGGTTTGAAGAACGAGCTGGTGCTAAGAACGAAATGGTTCTAAGAACGAGCTGGTTTTAAGAACGAGCTAGTTCTAAACGCGAGCTGGTTTTAAGAGCGAGCTGGTTCTAAAAGCGAGCTGCTTCTAAGAGCGAGTTAGTTCTAGAAACAAGCTGGTGTTAAGATTGAGCTGGTTCTAAAAACAAGCTGGTTCTAAGAACGAGCTGGTTCTAAAAACAAGCTGGTTCTAAAAACAAGCTGGTTTTAAGAACGGCCTGGTTCTAAGAACGAGGTGTAAAAACGTCTTGGTTCTAAGAACGTCCTAGTTCTAAGAACGAG